>JAYESA010000017.1:8382239-8878548 GCA_036927795.1 Iris macrosiphon | reverse complement strand
AAACCCTAGTCTCTCAAACCTTAACCCTACCCCTAGCCTGACCTCCGACAGACACCCCCGACGCCGCCGCAGCCGCGGGCCACCGCAGCAGCCGCCGTCCTCGCCGCTCCGCGTGCACAGATATGTGGAGTTTTGCCCCAACTTTAAGGTAACATATCTCTCTCATCTCTCGTCCTTTTCTTGAGCGGTTTGTCCGTGTGCGTTCACAACCTAACCCTCTAGGATTTTTATTCAAGCGGGATAAATTTTTGTGCCCTAAATTGGTCGAAAAATCAACCGAAAAATGGCCGAAAATCTGACAAAAAATAGTTCAGAATTTCAACACCAAACTCCCATGTTCACCCCCAATTTGCCACCAACCTGTTAATAATTTCCAAATTTAATTGAAGGGTTTTCTTCTCTATATAACCGAGAATATTTTTGTTTTTTTACTTTTTACTAGTTTGCTTTAATTATTAAATTATTCGACCTCCAAAACGACCAAAAACTTGATACTTTATAACTAAAGTTTTGTGATACAAAGTGTGTCTCGCCAAACGGGACTGCCTCGTCGCATACAAATTGTACCAAAATACGCGTATGGTATATCCTGACGTGTGGGCTTTCGCGGAAGTGGATTCGGACGTGTGTGCGTGTCGGAATCAACCCGTATCCGCAAAAAGTCTCCCAAATCGCGACTTTTACAAAATACCACTCCACTTTGTGTATGCTCGTCAGAATGCGACGAAACTTACGTCATTGGATTCGTGGTATCACGCTGGTCCTTTAATCCAAGTTTCATGTGATTCTGAGATAGTTGACCAAGCCGCCTATTCGTGGGCCCCACGGTTGACTTGAAGGGCAAATTTGTGATCGGCTCACCGAAATTAAAAATTGGATATTTCATTGAGTTCGTATCAACGTTTAGAATTTGTTTGACCTATAATTTGTCCCATTTAGAGACCTTTACCTCTGGCACGCATTTTGATGCAAAATGGGCCACAGGTTGACCCGCTTTGACCCAAAATTACCGTTTTGTCCCTTATCCAAATTGGACGAAAGGGCAGTATTTTCTAGCTATCTCGCTTATTCTGGGAATATTGGTGATATTTATTTCAGCATCCGGAGACGTTCATTATGATGCCATAGTTCTGATCCCTAGCGCTTGACGTCTGGACGCTTACACTTCGCAGCTTTCTTGCGAGGTAAGATACCTTGCCAAATTGCTTATAGTACTTTGCATGCTTATCATATTTTTATATATTCATTATATATATATTTTCTTTCAGTCATAATTATATATTATATATGTTGGCACACACTTGACACATAGTATCATGGGAGGGGAGGACAATCAGTTGGCGTATGGGCTATATCCACTCTGGTAAACCGTAGTAACTAGCACGCACTACGGTAGTTGTGTCGCGCTAATCGCTACCCTCGCGGTATATCAATTTTTGGTGTCACGATGGTCGCTACCCTCGCGGTATGACGGTTTTTGATGTTCATGGACGTGTGTGTGAGTTATGAGATTAGATAGAGTAGCCTACCCATGCCCATACGTCGAAAATTTGTCCTCACTATGCATTTCATATAGATTGTCTAGTACAGCGTACTTATATATTTTTTGTCTATTATGCATGTTTACTGTATTCAATTGGCATGCTTCTATGTATCTTGTTACGTCCCTCTGAGGACCTGGTCCCCTTCCAGGTGTAGACGATCTTGACTATTCGCAGGAGCACGGATCAGAACTTGCTACTTATCTCTCTATCGAGGATGTCTTCTTTTCGAGTCTCATTGTTCATTAGATGTACTTATTTGGTTTCTCTTATATTCTAGTTTGGTAGTGGATTTTTCTACACCCAACTACTGGTTCTTATCAAGCATTTTATACTTGATTCAGTTATATAGTTGATTGGTTATTCATTTCTATTTGATTCTGTGGATGAGATCTAGTTATGCCCTGTGACTTGTGACAATATATATACCACATGTGAGTTAATATTCATATTACAGCGTACGTGTGTATTATAGTATCCATATATTAGAGTTGCCATATACATACAGCTGGCATGCTTACGTATTCCTAGTCCTTCGTATTTTGGGACTGGGGCGTGACGTCACTACCATATTTTCTAAAAAAAGAGTATTTTGGTCATTTTATAATTAATTAAATATTGTGCATATTATATAATTATTTGTTATATTATTTAATTATTGTTAGATGTTAGTTTATTATTTTGGACTTGTGTTAGTGGACCTAACTAGTGTAGATTAGATCCATGGACCAACATTTATATTTAGTTAGAATTGAGCCCAATTAAAAGCCCATTCATTATGAGGATGATTAATTAAATTAAAACCATTAGACTAGAACCTTTTCTCCTTAATTATTTCTTCATGAGAGGCCCCAAGGGATATTTTTGACTTTACATAGAAACTTGGGAAAGGGGTTTGATGGCCGGCCTATTCAAATAGAGGGGGGACATTTCTCTCTGCTTATTTTATTCCAAATCTAGATCTAGAATTTTCTCTTCCCAATTTCATCATTTCCATACCAATTTTTTTTTCAATTTCTTCCTAAATCACCATTGGAGGCTAGTAGAGCAAGGATATACAAGTAGAAAGTAAGAATCTACAAAGAGGAGCAAGAATCTACAAAGAGGAGCAAGAATCTACAAGTTGAAGGCCAATTTTACCTAATTTAGAAGTTTTATTGAGAATCCATCTCCCAATAGGTACAATTCAGTTTTCTTTTTTTATTTCTAACTTAAATATATGATTTAATAATTAGAAACCATCCCATATGATGAGGCTACCTATAGGAATTTGAATTAGGTTAATAGGAGGCATATGGAGAAAGTTATGGTGTATTTTGTGTCAATTTTAGAGAAATTCCAAGATTGACACATGTTGTATTTGTTAATTGGTCAATTAAACCAAATTGACATATGTTTGATTATTTGTGGCTAATGTCGTGTCCATAATTGGATACGTGTAGGTCGTATCCTATCAATTTGGAGATACAGATTGATTTGGAAGTTTTTTCTTCGACACAGGACTTTGTGCTTGTCACATTTTGATATGGACACGTAGATGTATAATTAACTCTTCGTATTGTTCATATATACTATTTTGGACTTGCTCGTATCCTTCGGGATACGTTTGGTTGTGTGGTGGACTCGTATCGCAAGCATATCATAGATCTAGTGTGATACGGGTTTGATGCACTCCATGTATTTGTTTGATTTTATTTCTAGATTCCATTGCCTTGTGTGTAGCTATTAGTATATAAATTTATCATTGTTATATAGTGTATATGTATATATATTTGTGTTGTTCATAGGTATAGATATATATGTGAGTTATGGTATATATATATGTGTGTGTGTGTGTGTGTGTATATATATTGATAGGTACTTGTATATGTGTATATGTGTATGTGTATGTTTATATATATATATATATATATATATATATATATATATATATATATATGTGTGTGTGTGTGTGTGTGTGTGTGTGTGTGTGTGTGTGTGTGTGTGTGTGAGAGAGAGAGAGAGAGAGAGAGATGTATATTGATAAATGAATAGCTATGTGTGTGTTTACATATATATGTATATATGAATATAGATATAGATATCTATATAGATGTGTATATATACATGTATAGTTGTGTGTGAGTAGAGAGTTTTATATATATATATGTGTGTGTGTGTGTGTGTGTGTGTGTGTGTGTGTGTGTGTGAGATGTATATTGATATATGAATAGCTATGTGTGTGTTTACATATATATGTATATATGAATATAGATATAGATATAGATATCTATATAGATGTGTATATATACATGTATAGTTGTGTGTGAGTGGAGAGTTCTATATATATATATATATATATATATATATATATATATATATATATATATATATATATATATATATATGTGTGTGTGTGTGTGTGTGTGTGTGTGTGTAGTATGTTGAGAGGGGGTGTACCTGCAGTGAATCAATGTAGTATAGTAGAGGTAGCACATCAATGCAGCAAGAGCTAATAGCAGTAGTCTCCAATAGCAGGCAGCTAGTGCAGCATAGTAGAGGCAGCACAGCAACTTTAGCACTACAGACAGCGTACAGCAGCAGCAGCTAGTATCTGCAGCAAGGCACTTCAGCACCAGCAACAGCAAGCAACTACCCTAGTGCAGTGAAGCATAGCACAGCAACAGCACTAGCTACACCAGCAGCAGCAACTTTGGGTAGTTAGCAAGGTTAGTAGTTAGCTTAGTTTGTTAGCTTGTTAGTTACTAGTTAAGTTACCTTGTTGTAGTTATATGTAGTTAGTTTGATAGTAGTTATAAATAGATATGTATACTTATAGATTATTAGCTAGATATCTACATATATCTCTTGTATCTCTAGTAGTTATGTATTTGTATGTATGCATATATGTATATATGTATCAGTATGTATTAATAGTTAGTGGTTAGTATAGTAGTTGTGTACTAGTAAATACATATTAGTATATAGCTAGTAGTTTGTATTAGATAAATACATATTAGTCTATAGTTCAGTTTTGGGTAGTAATATATACTAGGAATCGCATACCTTGAGATACCAAGGTAAATATCAAGGTATCGGGCCGATACTCAAGGTATTGGATTTGAGTATCAAGATGGGGGTATAGTGGTGCGATACCGCTTTGGTTCAAAGCCAAGGTATCCACTTAGCATTAGATTAGTTAAGATTATTGTATCTTGATGATTGTATATGCATAATATGATATTTCCATATCTTTTAAGTTGCGTATCTTACGATACTGTATCTTAGTATCCTAGTTTAGCTAGTGTGGCCTAGTTACATAGTGTATGGACCCAATATCCTAGAGATAGACTCATACAACCTATAAATAGGTAGTTTGACCTAGTTAGACCATTTTGACTTAGAAATGGCTCTTTGACCTAGATGTCGACTAGTTTCACTTATTTTTATTGCTAAACCTTGTATTGATGTTATATTCCATATCTAGGTCTTCGAGGTACCGTATAGAACATCTGTGATACTGTGCACCAGATTTCAGGCGAGTACATTCTCTGATAGTTTCTTATTTATGATATCCTTTATGTCTTTTGTATCTAGTGTAGATATCCTTAATTTTTTGACACGATGGTTACACGGATTGGTATATCCAGATCTCGTCATAAGATATTATTCCTTGGTATGTATGGTATATATTATGCAAGCCTTGTTTCATTATTCTTCTTGTACATGTACAGACATTGATTCTTGGGAAGACTAGCTACCTACCTTGTGAATCCTATGTCATAACGTACCATGGTTGGATCCATTATACCAGTCGGTGGCGTAGATTATTTAGTGTAGATATGTGATCATACCCTCCTTGTATCAAGTCTTGTTCATTGAATAGTATTAATCATACACCGCACATATGATTAGCCATGCCATTAATCTTGTATCAAGTTCCCAAGCCGATCACATGTTAAAGCTGGTACTCACTCACTTAGTCATTAGTATTTTTTGTTCATTGTCATATTGTTCATTCTTGTATTTATTTCCAGTATATCATATATTGTATATCTCTTGTATCTATATGTTGCATATTCATATGTATTTACTGTTCCATAGTTTATATCATTTATTAGAACTGTTGTTAGAGATGTACTCTGCTCCTTTCCTGATTGGATATATTTTTCCCATATGATACTGAAGAGTGGTACCCCACTCATTACGGACCTCAGGATGTTGTGGGCTTCGAGCCAAAGACCTAGGCTCAGGAGGGTCTCATCCCGACTAATATAGACGATCCGGGACTTGTAGCATCTGAATTATTCCTTTGTATTGGATTTGTCTCCAGCTTACTTTTAGTATTTCTCTGACTCATTTGATATTATTTGTCTTTTGAGTTGTATTATGAATATTTTATTCTTTTATCATATTTGTGCTACTTTCCATCTTAGATCTGTGATTGAGTATATTCATATTGTTGATGGCATATTTATATTGATAGATAGTTTGCCCAAACAATATTCTACCACCGATGTTGCGGCATAGGGTGGACGTTGTTCACTACTTGCATCCCTATACCGGATGCGGGTCGTGACAGATTTGCCTCATTTCAATGCTTGTCACATAATTTATGCCACAATAAAGTAACACTATCTGTATCATTCATGTATCTAGTTAGCCAGAAGACTATAAAATAGTCCTTTTGTGCAATATGAACCTACAAGTATACGGAACTGTTAGGTCACCAAGGCAGTCCCAGAACTAGGAAAATATATCAAGTCAAGTTTAACTCTGAACGAGAATTATATCAAGTAAAGCAAGAATCATAGCTCGTGGAGCATACTCATTCTGAACAAGAATCAAGAATTAACATATCATGAATTCCGTAAATCTGAGACCCAAGACTTGTATGTTGCGGACAACTTGTGCACATGGTATTAAATGGTTTTCTACGGACGGTCTCTGGGGCACTGGGGCCGATCCGATCCGGACGAAACTTTTGTTAGTCTGTTCGTCGGGCAGGATGGTGTGTAGCACCTTGTGAACCTTCTTTCACGTTGTTCTCTCTCTTAGACTATAGAGGGGCTCGCCACCTGCATTGTATACCATTTCCGTCCTGTGATTATAACTCGTCCTTTATGGATATTCCAGTGACTCATGTTTATATATATCAGTCATCCTCGCTTAGCGGCTGTCCGCGTACGAGTCCTTGTATCACATCCAGTAATTGGAACCACCTGAACATATATGAGTATAACATACTTATACATAATCGAACAATTGAACATCTTCTGCAATACTTCTAAATAATCTATGTAACTCATACACTTGAAACAGAACCTAGCTCACGACACTTGTGTTTGCTTATGCAATTGCCCCTGGATTTTATTATATATGCTCTTGCTTGATTTAATTTGGTTTTTCTTAGACAGAAAAGGACGAATGGTAAGTTGGTACGTCTCACTGTGTTCCCTTTTATATCGCATGGCGCATTGTCACACGAGTTAGGTTTTTATTATGCCAAAAAATTGATCCTAAGGCAAGATTATAAAGATAACTTGATATATGGTGCACGGAACCTATATAACATTTTTGGATTTGTCGAGCAGACGAGAAGCCTCCCCACCAGTGCATTCATGTACTGACAATCCACCAGATTGCTTGCAGGGTACGGAAGAACCTTGTCCAGTGCGGAAACCCCCTTCGTGCGTACTAAGGCGTGGAGTTCACTCTGGAGCCTTAGAGCATTGCGTCAAAAACTGAAGCACATATACAAGACATAATGTTGGAATATCACCTATGTATCATTCTACAAATGTAGCCACTTGGCACGCTTTTTGTAACGACCCATTCCGCTCAAGCGGACCACCGATTTAAACTGCGCAAGTGCAACGACCCGACCCACTTTGCTCAGTAAGAATACTCGTTTGAGGCAAAAGTATTTCCAGACTTGGCCCTTCAGGAGTTCTAGCTTAGGCTTTCATAGGCTCGCTCGGAGTATCGCTAGATCGAGGCAAAATATCACTAAGGTGGGTGGCTACGATAAAATTATCTTTGCTTAGCCAGCACACTTAAAATATGGATGATACATGCTAGTCGCTAGGTGAATCATCTCCTGCATGCTAATAAAGAATACAATGCACCTAGCTAAGGGAACAATCCCAACTTATATTGCTTGTGTTAGAATATGGAAATAAAACTTTGCTTATATATGGACCCTCGTATTCTACCTTTGCCTTGTGCAAGTAGACCCCGCTATGCCTCGAGTAGATTGTTATATACTCTTCGTAGTGCCCTGTTCACTTGTTTACACTGCACGTCCCTAGATTTATGTCGCTCAGTATGTCCCTTTACGGTTTTACTCCTCGCTTTACCTTAGACCCATGCCAAACGTAAATGCTTATATTTTCATAAATGCATGCTTGTCTGCTTATATGTAGTCTGTACTCATTGCCTCATTTCAATGCTTGTCACATAATTCATGCCACAATCAAGTAAATACTACCTTGTCTTGCATTCATCTAAGTTCCCCGAAAGACTATCAAATAGTCGTTTCGTGCAAAGTATGAACCTAAAAGTATTTGGGATAGTTAGTTGGCCAAGTCAATTCCTGAACCAGGGGATTTGCACTAAGTCAATAATCCAAGAATCATAACTCGTGGAGCAAAACTCGTCCTATACTGAATTAACTAGATTGGGAATCGATATATAATTATAAAAAATCATGCCTCAAACTTGTACCTGATATATCCTACCTTAAACTTGACATTGTACCTAACTAGAGGCCCGAAGATTAGAGACTTGCATGTCACGGACAACTTGTGCACAAGGTATTAATTGGGTTCCACGAACAGTCTCTAGGGCACCGAGGCCAATCCGACCCGGATAGAACTTCACGATAGTCTCTTATGCTAGACGAGATGTCTTGCGGTACCTCATATACTTTAGTTGTATACCATCTTCATTCATAGACTATTACTCGTCTTTTATGGCTATGCCAGCAACCTCCTGTTCATATAGATAAGTCATCCTCGCTTAGCAGCAATCCGCATGCGAGTCATTGTATCGCATCTAGAAATCGAGAAAAACCTGAACAATCTTGAGTATAGCACACTTTTACATATGGAACACTTGAACATCTTCTGAAACACACCTGAGCGATTCGTATAACTTGTGCACCCGAAACATAATCTCGTTCACGATACTTGTGTTTGCATATGCTATTTGTCCCTGGACTTTATTATATATGCTCGTGCATAATTTAACTTGGTTTTTCTTGGACAGGAAAGGGCGGATGGTAAGTTGGTAAGTCTCGTCGTGTTCTTTTATATCACACGGTGTACTGCTACACGAGTTTGGCTTTATATCATTGCCATAAAACTGATCCTAAGGTAAGTCTAGAAAGATAACTTAATAGATGGTGCACGGAACCTATATAACATGTTTAAATTTGTCGATCGGGCGAGAAGCCTCCCCACCAATGCATTCATGTACTAATAACCCACCAGATTGCTTGCAGGGTGCAGAAGAACCTCGTTCGATGCGGATGCCTCCTTCGTGCGTGCTAAGACATGGAGTTTACTCTGGAGCCTTGGAGCGTTGTGTCCGAAACATAATCACATATATAAGATATAATATTCGAACATCGCCTATGTATCATTTCACAAATTTAGCCACTTGGCACGCTTTTACTATTTCAGAGAGAGAGGCTTGAGCGACTTGTAATTTCGGCCTAGTACCGCCTATAAAACTTGTTCAATATCAATAAAGACCTTGTTTTATTTCTATACTTGTATTTTTTAATGCTTTCGCTATTAACGACTCTATGAACTTGTTACCAATCGCCTGTGCATTTCATATTCCACTGGTTTTGAACAATCTATATGACTCTGTGGCTTAGAACTTTTACCGCCTGTTCAGATTATGGCCTTGCACGGGAGCGGCTTACGCTCGTGCGACATCATGCCCAGATGGGTCAAATGATCATCTCGCGGGAGCGCTGGCACGGTGATTCATGCCTAGCGGGGATAGCCGATTGCCTGTGGGAGATCAGGGCATGACACTTTTATCGTTTCAGAAAGAGAGAGGCTTGAGCGACTTATAATTCGGCCTAGCACCGCTTGTAATACTTGTTTAATATAAATAAAGTGCTTGTTTTACTTCCATACTATTGTTATTCAATGCTTTCGCTATTGACGACTCTGTAAACTTTTTACCAATCGCCTGTACGTTTCTTATTCTGCTGCACTTGGACTATCTGTGCGACTCTGTGTCTTAGACATCTTACCTCCTGTTCGGATCATGCCCTTGCACGGGCGCAGCTTGGGCTTGTGCGACATCACGTCTAGATAGGAAATATCGTCTTGCGGGCGCGCTGGCACGGTGATTCACGCCTAGCGGGAATGGCCGATTACCTGCGGGATATCGGGGCGTGACATATTGGTATAAAAGCATAGCTTTACGTCTTTGGACTTCTTATTGATTTTCTCAGTTTTGAAAGCTCGATCGTGGGTTATGTGAACACACTCTTTCTCGTTGACCCGATTAGGATATTCCATATAATGAGTCTAAATACTTTCAAAAGTGCATATGAATGATATGATTTGCTTGAACTGTATAGTTATGCAAAGACCCTCATTTCAACCTGTGTTAGACTTTGTAGGAATAGAGTTGTGCTAGAAATTGCAAGATATGTGCGAACCTAAATACCTATACATAATTATCCTGCTGATTTGTGTACGGAATAGAATATCGTTCGGATGGTTAGCTATGCACACAGCCATTCGGCTAAGTTCTGTTGAGTATCGCGCGTCGAGACCCTTGGTTCTAGCAAGTTTACAAGTGAGATTCGGGATATCTTTCAGATAAGGATAAGTCATACTTAGAATGACAACTGATAGAAACCTTATCAGTTTATCGCTAAGGCGAATATAGAGTATCGTGCTTGAATTTTGGAAAATGGCTCGAACGGTATTTTGTATCTGGAACATATAAATCAAATATGGTTTACTTGGATGACTATCAACATGATATATATATACGAGACTAAGATTTATCAGACGATGCTAGGTATCATGCAGGAATTCTAAAAAAAAACTTGGTGAATATGCTAGCGAGTGATGCAGACACGATTGAGTATTTAATTGGGTGACTCAATTCCTGAGTGGTGTATGAATCATTTTAGAAATATTCAAATAAATGTATAGGTCTCGTGCGATAGTTGGTTTGATAGATTGGGAATGCCTTGAATAAGTGATAAGGCTTATATCGAATATGGAGTCAAGATAATGAAATCGATATCTTGGTCAAAAAAACTTAGTGGAAACTTGATGGATCATATGAGCGATTTCAATTGAATCAAACGGATTAAAACTTGAGTAGGATATCGCTCGATAGAAGTTAGCCCGAGAGGGAATATTGTGGTTCGATAAAAGAGAGAAGCGATAAAGGATTTGATCTGGAGTTTGGAAGAACGATCTTGTATCTAGTTCAAAAATATAACCTTCAAAATCAGTCCCAACGAGAACGATTATCCAGCGGAAGCACCGGCGTGGTAATTTCACGTCTGGCAGGAATGATCGAACTCACGGGAACATGTTCAGTGATTATTCCAAACGAACTCGATGAATGGAACATATCAAAAGTGGATAGACTTTGGCTTGAATATTTGAAACTTAGTTGTTTGAGGAATGCCAGAAGTAGACTATGGATTTATCAAATGGTAACATTGAAGTTGGATGATTTGGCTAGACGAATTATAATCATGAGATGAACGGACATGACTTGATGGATTTTATATATATCATAGATAGAGAAAAGTAAAATGATAAGGTGTCTCGATCATTTCAAAAATAAACATAACGTTCGACGTTCTTATCTTGTGCGAGCGTAACTCTATGCTCATACATGCGTCATGTCCGGATTAGGACGATTATCCAGCGGGAGCGTTGGCGTAGTGATCTCACGTTCAACGAGGATGATCAAACTTACGGGAGACCAGAGTGTGACAAATGATGGATTATCTTAACTTGTGATTCGACACGATAAAGGCGGATTTGGGAATGCAAGTGAATCGAAAGTATTTCAGGGATAAGTTAGCCTAGAACCTGGAGTAAGTCATGCTTGATGGTTTCGTAATCGGATACATAAATATTATTGGACGACTTAGAGCTATAATCAAAGATTTAGAATTGAATCATGGCTTCGTGGTCTAGACATATAATGGACAAGTAGGTTCTATCAAACATGTATAAAGAGATAGACTATGCAAATTGCTAGGCTTGTCATGCGACTTGAATATACCATGGATTTGACTAAACGGACTCGAACCCTGTAAAAACGAACGTGTTAATGTGAGTAGGATGATCTGTGCTCAATGTTTAGAAATCTGAGTGAAACGAGCTTGGGTAGAATATTTTGTGTAAATGAACAATAGTTTGATCTTAGAAATTGGGGCGAGCATCATGCGACGAATGTGCACGATGAATCGTGTGCTTAAACTTATACCTATGACCTTGTGAGCTAACCTAGTAATTAGACAGACGATCCTGTGTCGAGTGAAAGAAATTGTGTGACCGACCTAAGCATATTGCTTGAACAAGCCATAGAACTGGAGCAACAAGACTTGGAGTTAGACTTGGAATGGTTAGTGTGTGCTATATTTGACACGAATGGACATGGACGATAGTCGGATAAATCTGATAGATCGTGCTTAAAGGTAGTACAATGCTTGGTTTGAGTTGGAATAAAAATGACTTAAATTTTGGGTGACCCTGTTGGAAGTATCATCATGATTCGTAAGACAAAAACCCTTGAGATTTTTGCAAGTAGCTTGTCCGACTTCACTATCGCTAAGTTTGGTTGAATGTATATGTTTGAGGGACATCTTGAACATATGCACAATCCAAAACACAATGATATATTAAACTCGAGTGCAAAGACTTCGCTGTCACTAAGTTGGTTGACATGCATATGTTTGAAGGATGCTTTGAATATGTACACGATCCAGACTCGCGATATAATGATCTCGAATGCTAGTGCAAGTGAATATGTTATATTCACATGGACGAGTATAACATTTTGATAAGTCTGCCTTAGCCTTAAATCGTTATTTAAGATGGATCATAACGTACCCCGCGTTAAGCGATTTATGTTCAGCGCTAAGGCGCATTATAGACCAAGCCTGACCATGGATCGAACGATAGAGTCATTCAACGAGACAGACCAAGCATACACGTAAAACGATATAAGAAATGAGTAAAAAATTGTGTTCAAACTGATCTAGTGGTACCGATTGCTATACTTGAGATATATTCGATAGTGTGATAGAATGGCTTGTGCTAATTAAATTCTCGAGGACGAGACTGTTTCTGATTGGTGTATAATGTAACGACCCATTCTGTTCAAGCGGACAACCGATTCAAACAACGCAAGTTCAACGATCCAACCCACTTTGCTCAGCGAGAAGACTCGTTTGAGGGAAAGGATTACAGACTTGGCCCTTCAGGAGTTTAGACTTAGACTTCAACGGCTCGCTCGGAGTATCGTTCGACCGAGGCAAATCATAGCTAAGGTGGGTAGCTATGATGAACTTGTCTTTGCTTAGCCAACACACTTAAAATATGGATGATATATGCTAGTCGCTAGGTGAATCACCCTTTGCATGCTAATAAAGAATACAACGCACATAGCTTAGGAAATAATTCCATCTTGTATTGCTTATGTTAGAACATGAAAATAAAATTTGGTTTATAAATGGACCCTCGCATGATACATTTACTTCGTGGAAGTAGACCCCGCTATGCCTCGAGTAGATCGTTATATACTCTCTATAGTGCACTGCTTAGTTGTTTACACTGCTCGTCCCCTAGATTATGTCGCTCGATATGTCCCTGTACGGCTTCAATCCCCGTACTACACCATAGACCGTGCTAACATAAATACTTATATTTCATATAAAATGCATGCTTGCCTGCTTATATTATAACTTGTACTCGTTTGTCTCGTTTCAATACTTGTCACATAATTTATGCCACAATCAAGTAACACTATCTGTATAATGCATACATCTAGTTAGCTAGAAGACTATCAAATAGTTCTTTTGTGCAATATGAAACTGCAAGTATACGAGACCGTTAGGTCGCCAAGACAGTCCCCGAACCAGGGGAATACATCAAGTCAAGTTTAACTCTGAACGAGAATCATGTCAAGTAAAGCAAGAATCATAGCTCATGGAGCACACTCGTTCTGAACAAGAATCAAGAATTAACATATCATGAATTTCGTTAATCTGAGACCCAAGACTTGCATGTCGCGAATAACTTGTGCACAAGGTATTGAATGGGTTCTTGCAGACGGTCTCCGGGGCACTGGGGCCGATCCGATCCGAACGAAACATCTGTTAGTTTATCTTTCGGGCAGGATGGCATGTAGCACATTGTGAACCTTCTTTCATGCTATTATCGCTCTTAGACTAAATAATCGTTTGTCGGAGAAAGAAATGGTATGTAACGGGGCTCGCCACCTGCGTTGCATACCATTTTCGTCCCGTGATTATAACTTGTCCTTTATGGCTATGCCAGAGACTCATGTTCGTATAGATAAGTCATCATCTCTTAGCGGTAACCTGCGTGCGAGTCATTGCATCACATCCAGTAATTGGAACCATATGAACGGATATGAGTATAACACACTTGTACATAATCGAATACTTGAACATCTTTTGCAACACTTCTGGATAATTCGGGTAACTTATAAACTTGAAACAGAACCTCGCTCACGACACTTGTGTTTGCTTATGCAATTGCCCCTGGATTTTATTATATATGATCGTGCTTGATTTAACTTGGTTTTCCTTCGATATGAAAGGATGAATGGTAAGTTGGTAATTCTCGCCATGTTCCTTTTTATATCGCACGGTGCACTGCCACATGAGTTAGATTTTCATTATACCATGAAACTGATCCTAATACAAGACTAGAAAGATAACTTGATAGATGGTGCACGAAACCTATATAATATGTTTGGATTTGTCGAGCGGACGAGAAACCTTCCTATCAGTGTATTCATGTACTGATAACCCACCAGATTGCTTACAGGGTGCGCAAAAATCTCCTTCGTGCGTACTAAGGCATGGAGTTCACTCAGGAGCCTTGGAGCTTTGCGTCCGAAACTGAAGCACATATACAAGACATAATATTGGAACATCATCTATGTATCATTCCACAAATATAGCCATTTGGCACGCTTTTATCGTTTCAGAGAGAGGGAGGCTTGAGCGACTTGTAATTCGGCCTAGCGCTGCTTGTACTACTTGTTCAATATCAATAAAGAGCTTATTTTACTTCCATACTTGTGTTATTCAATGATTCCGCTATTGATAACGCTGTGAAATTGTTACCAATCGTCTGTACGTTTCTTATTCTGCTGCACTTGGACTATCTGTGCGACTCTGTGGCTTAGACATCTTACCGCATGTTCGAATCATGGCCTTCAAGGGCATATCTTAGGCTCGTACGGCAACACTTTTAGATGGAAAATATCATCCTGCGGATGCGCTGATGGGTGATTCACACCTAGCAGGGACGGCCGATTACCTGCGGGAGATCGGGGCATGATATATTGGTATCAAAGAATAGCTTTACGCCTTTGGACTTCTTATTTATTTTCTCAGTTTCGAAAGCTCGATCGTGGGTTATGTGCATACACTCTTTCTCGTTGACCCGATTGGGATATTCCATACAATAAGTCTAAATACTTTTAAAAGTGCATGTGAATGATATAATTTGCTTGAACTGTATAGTTATGCAAAGACCCTCATTTTAACCCGTGTTAGACTTTGTAGAAATGGACTTGTGCTAAAAACTGCAAGATATGTGCGAACCTAAATACCTAAACGTGATTACCCAGCTGGTTAGTGTACAAAATAGAATATCGTTCGAACGGTTAGCTATGCACACAACCATTCGGCTAAGTTGTGTTGAGTATCGCGTGCCGAGACCCTTGGTTCTAGCAAGTTTATAAGCAAGATTCGGGATATCATTCAGATAAGGATAAGTCATACTTAGAATGACAACCGATAGAAACCTTATCAGTTTATCGCTAAGGCGAATATAGAGAATCATGCTCGGATTTTGGGAAATGCTCAAACGATATTTCGTATCTAGAAGATACAAATCAAATATGATTTACTTGGATGACTATCAACAGGATATATATATATACGAGACTAAGATTTATCAGGCGATGCTAGGTATCTTGCGGGAATTCTAGGGAACGACTTGGTGAATATGCTAGCGAGTGATGCGAACACGATTGAGTATTTAATTGGGTGACTCAATTTCTGAGTGGTGTATGGATCATTTTGGAAATGTTCAAACAAATTTATAGGTCTCGTGCGATAGTTGATCTGAACGATTAAGATGTCTTGAACAAGTGATAAGGCCTATATCGAATATGGAGTCAAGATAATGAAATCGATATCTTAGTCAAGGAAACTTGGTAAAAACTTGATGGATCGTACGAACGATTTTAATTGAATCAAATGGATTGAAACTTGAGTAGGATATCACTCGATAGAAGTTAGCCCAAAAGAGGATATTGTGGTTCGATGAAAAAGATAAGCGATAACGAATTTGATCTGGAGTTTGGAAGAACGAACCTGAATCTAGTTCAAAAGAAACCTTCGAAATCAGTCCCAACGAGAATGATTATCCTGCGGGAGCGCCGGCGTGGTGATTTTATATCTGGCGGGATGATCGAACTCACGGAAATATGTTCGGTGATTATTCCAAACGAACTCGATAAATAGAAAGAATCAAAAGTGGATAGACTTTGGCTTAAATATTTGAAACTTAGTTATTTGAGGAATTCCAGAAGTAGAGTATGGATTTATCAAACGATAATATTGAAGTTGGATGATTTGGCTAGACGAATTATAATCACGGCATGAACGAACATGACTTGATGGATTTTATATATATCTTGGATGGAGCAAAGTGAAATGATAAGGTGTCTCGATCATTTCAAAAATAACCATAACGTTCGACGTTCTTGTCTTGTGTGAGCGTAACTTTATGCTCGTACATGTGTTACGCCCGAATTAGGATGATTATTCAGCGGAAGCGTTGGCGTGATAAACTCATGTCCAACGAGGATTGCGGAAGACTGGAGTGTGACAACTGATGGATCATCTTGACTTGTGATTCGATACGATAAAGACGAATTTGGGAATGCAAGTGAATCAGAAGTATTTTAGGGATAAGTTAGCCTAGAACCTGGAGTAAGTCATGCTTGATGGTTTCGTGAACGGATACATAAATCTTATTGGATGACTTAGAGTTATAATCAAAGATTTAGAATTGAATCATGACTTAGTGGTCTAGACTTATAATGGACAAGTAGGTTCTATCAAATATGTTTAAAGAGATAGACTATGTGAATTGCTAGACTTGTCATACAACTTGGATATACCATGGATTTGACTGAACGGACTCGAACCCTGTACAAACGAATGTATTAATATGAGTAGGATGATCTATGCTCGATGTTTAAAAATTTAAGTAAAACGAGCTTTGATAGAATATTCCGTACGAATGAACAATGGTTTGACCTTAGAAATTGGGGCGAGCATCATGCAACAAATTTACACGATGAATAGTGTGCTTGAACTTGTACCTATAACCTTGTAAGTTAAACTAGTAATTAGGCAGACAACCATGTGCCGAATGAAAGAACTTGTGTGATCGACCTTAGCATATTGCTTGAACAAGCCATTGAACTGGGACAACAAGACTTAGAGTTAAACTTGGAACGGTTAGTGTGTGTTATATTTGATATGAATAGACATGGACGCTAGTCGGTTAAATCGGATATATCGTGCTTAACGGTAGTGCATGCTTGGTTTGAGTTGGAATAAAAATGAATTAGATTTTGGTTGACCCTGTTGGAAGTATCATTATAATTTGTAAGACGAGAAACCTTGAGATTTTCGCAAGTAGCTTGTCCGACTTCATTATCGCTAAGTTTGATTGAATGTATATGTTTGAGGGACGGCTTGAACGTGTGCACGATCCAAGACTCAATGATATATTGAACTCCAGTGCAAAGACTTTATTATCGCTAAGTTGATTGTCATGCATATATTTGAATGACGCTTTGAATATATGCATAATCCAGACTCGAGATATTCTGATCTAGAATGCTAGTGTAAGTGAATATTTTAGATTCGCATGGACGAATATAACATTTTGATAAGTTTGCCTCAGCCTTAGATCGTTAATCAAGATGGATCATAACGTACCCCCCGTTAAGCGATTTATGTTCCGCGTTAAGGCGCATTATAGACCAAGCCTGGCCTTGGATCGAATGATAGATTCATTCAACGAGACAAACCCAACATACACACGACACGGTATAAGGAACGAGTAGAAAATTATGTTCGAACGGATCTAGTGGTACAATTTATATACTTGAGATAGATTCGATAGTGCGATATAATGGCTTGCGCTCAGGAAGTATCGAGGATGAGACTTTTTTGAGTGGTGTATAATGTAATGACCCGTTCCGTTCAACCGGACAGCCGATTCAAATGGTGCAAGTGCAATGACTCGACCCACTTTTCTCAGCGAGAAGACTCGTTTGAGATAAAGGATTTTTGGACTTGGACCTTCAGGAGTTCAGACTTAGACTTTCAAAGGCTCGCTCGGAGTATCGCTCGACCGAGGTGAATCATCACTAAGGTGGGTGGCTACGATGAACTTGTCTTTGCTTAGCCAGCATACTTAAAATATGGACGATACATGCTAGTCGCTAGGTGAATCACCCCTTTCATGCTAATAAAGAATACAACGCACATAGCTAAGGAAATAATCCCATCTTGTATTGCTTGTGTTAGAACATAAAAATAAAACTTAGCTTATAAATGGACCCTCCATGCTACCTTTGCTTCGTGTAAGTTGAACCCGCTATGCCTCGAGTAGATCGTTATATACTCTTCATAGTGCACTGCTCACTTGTTTACACTGCTCGTTCCCTAGATTATGTCGCTCGATATGTTCCTGTACGACTTCACTCCTCGTACTATACCATAGACCGTGCTAACGTAAATACTTATGTTTCATATAAAATGTATGCTTGCCTGCTTACATTGTAACTTGTACTCGTTTATTTTGTTTCAATGCTTATCACATAATTTATGCTACAATCAAGTAACACTATCGGCATCGTGCATGCATCTAGTTATCCAGAAGACTATTAAATAGTTCTTTTGTGCAATATGAACCTGCAAGTATACGTGACCATTAGGTCGCCAAGGCAGTTCCCGAACCAGGGGAATGCATCAAGTCAAGTTTAACTCTGAATGAGAATTATGTCAAGTAAAGCAAGAATCATAGCTCGTGGAGCATACTCGTTCTGAACAAGAATCAAGAATTAACATATCATGAATGATTAAATCTGAGACCCAAGACTTGATATCGCAGACAACTTGTGCTCAAGGTATTGAATGGGTTCCTACGGACGGTCTCCGGGGCACTGGGGCCGATCCGATCCGGACGGAACATCTATTAGTCTGTCTATCGGGCAGGATGGCGTGTAGTGCCTTGTGAAACTTCCTTTATGCCATTCTCGCTCTTAGACTAAATAATTGTTTGTTGAAGGAAGAAATGGCATGTAGCGGGGCTCGCCACCTACGTTGTATACCATTTTTGTCCCGTGATTATAACTCGTTCTTTATGGCTATGCCAGCGACTCATGTTCATATAGATAAGTCATCCTTGCTTAGCGGCAATATGCATGCGAGTCATTTCATCACATATATTGAAACCACTGAACGGATATGAGTATAACACACTTGTACATAATCGAACACTTGAACATTTTCTGTAACACTTCTGGATAATTCTTATAACTCGTATACTTGAAATAGAACCTCGCTCATGATACTTGTGTTTGCTTATGCAATTGCCCCTGGATTTTATTATATATGCTCATGCTTGATTTAACTTGGTTTTCCTTGGACAGGAAAGGACGAATGGTAAGTTGGTAAGTCTCGCCGTATTCCCTTTTATATCGCACGGTGCACTACCATACGAATTAGATTTTTATTATGCCATGAAACTGATCCTAAGGCAAGACTAGAAAGATAACTTGATAGATGGGCCCGAAACCTATATAACGTGTTGGATTTATCGAGCGAGCGAGAAGCCTCCCCACCAGTGCATTCATGTACTGATAACCCACCATATTTCTCGCATGGTGCGAGAGAACCTCGTTCGGTGTGGAAACTCCCTTCGTGCATACTAAGGCGTGGAGTTCACTCTAGAGTCTTGGAGCGTTGTGTCCAGAACTGAAGCACATATACAAGACATAATATTAGAACATCGTCTATGTATCATTCCACAAATATAGCCACTTGGCACGCTTTTATCGTTTCAGAGAGGGAGAGGCTTGAGGGACTTGTAATTCGGCCTAGCGCTGCTTGTAATACTTTTTCAATATCAATAAAGAGCTTGTTTTACTTTCATACTTGTGTTATTCAATGCTTCCTCTATTGACGACTCTATGAACTTGTTACCAATCGCTTGTACATTTCTTATTCCGCTGCACTTGGACTATCTGTGCGACTCTGTGGCTTAGACATCTTACATCTTATCGTCTGTTCGGATCATGGCCTTGCACGGGTGCAACTTGGGCTCGTGCGGCATCACGTCCAGATGGGACAGATCATCCCACGGGAGAGCTGGAGCGGTGATTCACGCCTAGCAGGGATAGCCGATTATTTGTGGGAGATCGGGACATGACAAAGACCACCGTTGCCATCACCTCCACCCCTACCGACCGCTACCATTGCCGCCTTCTCCGACAGCCGGAGGCCACCGTCATACTCGATCGCGGTACCCCACGGGAAGCAGCAGCCGCCAGAACCCCCTCGAGGTACCCCTCTTCTCACCATCGTTTCTCCCTATCCTCTTAACCAAATATCGATCTATCAAATCATATATACAGATCACATAATGTCACGACCCGCACCCGGTGTAAGGGTACAAGTCAGAAACAATGCCCAGCCTAAGCCGCAGAACCGATGGTAGAACGCTGTCTGGGTAATCTATCTAGCAATATAATGAACCACCAACAATGATAATATACTCAATCACAGATCTAAGATTGAAATGAGCACGAATCAGATAAAAGAATAGAAAAGTCACATATAACTCATGAGTCTAAAATAATACATCAATGAGTCTGAAAGAATACTAACAAATAACCTGGAGACAAATCCAGTACAAATAATACTAAGAAGCTACTAAACCCGGGTCAACTGTCTCAGTTAGGATAAGTCCCTCCTGAGCCAGGGTCTCAGACTCTAGACCCACAACATCCTGAGGTCCAAAAAGTGTAGGGTACCAGTCCTCAGTGTCATCTGGGAAAAATATATCCAGTCAGGAAAGGAGTAGAGTATATCTCTAACAGCAGTTCTAATCAATAATAAAAACTATGTAACCGTAAATAGATGTGAATATACAAGATGTACAATAGATATAAAGAGATATATACAATAAGAAATACTGGAATAAATATAATAATGAGCAATATGCCAATGAACAAGAATACTAATGACTAAGTGTGTGAGTACTAGCTTTAACATATGATCGGCTTGGGAACATGATACAAGATACAATATTTATGGCCTGGCTATTCATACGTACGGTGTATGATTAACACTATATAAGATACAAGATGGGTATGATCACATATCTACACTATATACTCTTCACCCCCGACTGGTATAATAGATCCAACTATTGTATGCTATGGCACGGGATTCCCCAAGAAGGTAGCTAGTCTTCCCGAGAATCAGTGTCTGTACATGTACAAGATAATCAATGAAATAAGGCTTGCACAAGATACACCAAATACCAAGGAATAACATCTCATGACGAGATCCGGATATACCAATCCGTGTAACCATCATGTCTGATACGGTGCCTCGAAGACCTAGATATGGAATACAACATCAATACAAGGTTACGGAAAAAAAAAAAGTCAAACTAATCAACTTCTAGGTCAACAAGTCAATTCTAAGTCAAAAGTCAAACTAGTCAACTTTAAGTCAACTATGGTCAACTATAGTCAAACTCTGGTCAACTAGCTATTTCTAGGTTGTACGAGTCTAACACTAAAAATATTGGTTCAAAAACTAAAGTCTAAGTCACAAAACCATATCTTAAATATTAGGATACCGTATCTTCGGATACGTAAATCCATAGGTAAAACATCAATATATAAGTCAAACAATTATTTAATAATATAGAATCCTAATTACAAACATTAAATAGGTATTGTGGTTTTGAACCAACTTGGTATCACAACATAAAACCATAATCTTAATACCCCAAACCCAATACCTTGGGGATCCCCAATTACCTTGGTACTTACCTTGGTTTCTCAAGGTGATACCCAAATACTAGTTATATTATCTACCCGTAGATATATATATATATATATATATATACTACAATAATTATTATATATATAGTATATATTAAATACTATTAGCACATATAAATATATTTATATATATTTCAAATACCATATATATATATATATATATATATATATATATATATATATATATATATATATATATATATATATATATATATAATTAATATCTAATATATAAACTGCCAAACTGTCGCTAAAGACTCTGTCCGCTGTCGTTGAAGGCTGCTGTTGATATTGATACACTGCTGTTTTAGTGACAGTTTTCTGCAACTGTCACTAAAACTCCTGATACGCTGCTGATACTGCTGTTGTTTCAGCGACAATTTTCTGAAACTGTTGCTGGCTGCTGTCACTGCTTCCCTGCTGCCGCTGTTGCTACCTTTCAGCGATGCTCGTTGTCGCTGTTGCTCTTGCGGTTGCTGCTGTTGGCATTTGATGCTGCTGTTGTGACGCTTTTGGCTGCTGTTGCTGATATATATATATATATATGCATAATTACTACTAATAATTATACATACACCCTCATATAGTATTATGTATATAATACACATAGTAACATACACACACATACATATTAATATATATATATATATATAATCATTCACCATATATAACACACATTATATAATTATAATTATAACAACCCATAAATATCTATTTACATATGCATATTTATACATGCTACCATATACAATTATATATACATATATAAGAATAGTTATATATAATATACATAATAAATACATAGATCTAAGACACAAGAAGCATAATTATATATACCATATTATATATATATCTATATATATATATACAATTACATCTCCAAGAACACAATAAATAGGTCTACATATAATTTGTACAAACACATGGAGAGTATCATGTCGTATCCCACTAGATCTAGGATACACATATCGAACAAGTCATATATATTATGTATGAACAATACGAAGAGTCAAATACAAATCTACGTGTCCGTGTCAAATTGTGACATGTACAAAGTCCCGTGTCGGAGAAAAAACCCCCAAATCAACATGTATCACCAAATTGTTGGAATATGACCTACACGTACCTAATTATTGACACGACACTAGCCCCAAACACATAAGCACATGCTCAATTGATCTATAGGGCCAATTGACACACACAACAATTGTCGATCTCGAAATTCCTCCAAAATTGACACAAAAAGTACCATAACTTTCTCAATAGGCCTCCTATGAACACAAAACCAAATCCTATGGGTAGCCTATGTATATGGGTTGATTTTTTATAGTTAAATCTCATATTTAGAACCTAAATTAAGAAGAAAAACTAAATTGTATCTATTGGAAGATGGATTTCCAATGCAACCTCCAAATGTGATAAAATTGCCTCCAACTTGTAGATCCTTGCTTCCTCCTTCTAGATCCTTGCTCCACTAGTCTCCAATGAAGATTTGTGAAGGAATTGGAATGAAATTTGGTAGGAAAATGAAGTGGAAATGAAGGAATTTGGTTTAGGAAAATTCTAGATCTAGTTTTAAAATAAAAAAAGGAGAGAGAATCCCCCCCTCTTTATTATAGGCCGGCCCCCTTTCTCCTCCCTCAAGTTACTATGAATTGTCCAATATACCACTTGGGGCCTCTCATGAAGGAATAATTGAGGAGGGAAGCTTCTATTCTAATGGTTTAATTAATTTAATCCATCTCCTAATCAATGGGCCTTCTAAATGGGCTAATTTCTAACAATTAATTCATGTTGGTCCATGAGTCTAAACTAAACTAGTTAGATCCACTAACGCAAGTCCAAAATAAGTAACTAACATCTAACAATAATTAAATAATACAACAAATAATTATTTATCATACACAATATTTAATTAAATATAAAATTACTAAAATATTCTTTCCTAAAAAATGTGGTAGTGACACATAACCCCCTTTAAACACCTATAATTGATTTGAATTAAGGATAACCGAAAACCAGGTAGAAATCGATACAAAGTCGATGAAAAATCTGTTTTAAAAACAGTTTAGAATCAGTCCAACTACTCATATTTTTATCCAGTTTTCTTCCAAACCATGTAATACATTATAAATCTACATGAACAGTATTTTATATAACATAACCAAGTTTTAATCCCTTCAATTTTTTATTTTAATTTGGTTTATATCGTTGACAAATCATCGTTGAAGTTGACGAAAAACCATTATTTTAGAACCTAAAATCTTCGATATGGAGTCCGTCCCGCCAAACGAGACAACTTTGTCTCGTACAGATTATACCAAAAGGCTCATACGTAAACGCGGATGTGTGAGCTTTCGCGAAACTTGATTCGGACGTTCGTGCACGCCGGAATAAATGTGTATCCGTCGAAAAAACTCGTATCAGCCTTTTTCTAAATTTGTAAAATTATTTCGTGTGTGCTTGTCATTTCACAATAAAACTTGTGCTATCGGATTTGCAGCATTATGCTGGTCCTGTGACCAAAGTTTTGTTCGATTCTGAGAAAGTTGACGAAACGTCATTTCGTGGGCCCCACAGTCCCACTTGATGGACTTTTTGTGACCGGCTCATCAGAATCCAATTTCAGATATTCTGTTGGGTTCGTATCATCGTTCTGGACTCGTAGATACTAAATTTGTCAAATTTGGAGAACTTTATCTCCGACACATTTTCGGTGCAAAGTGGACCATATTTGGACATTGTCTTGACCCAAAACTTTTGTTTTAGCCCCAGTGTCCAAATTGGACTTATGTCTAGTCAATCCTAGCTATTTTGCATTTTTTGGAAATGATGGTGATCTTATTTTTAGCATCCGGAGGACTTCGTATGGATTTTACCTTTTCAGGAGTAGTTGGCATATCGAGCTCGCTACATGGACTTCATCATACCATCATCCAGGGCCCAGGCACGTGTATCTTGCCTTTGTTCTAGTATTATGTACTTTATGCTTTACTAGCTTTTGATTATATATTATAGTTCTTTGCATGTACTTTGTTGAGACCCTAGGACCGTTGTGATACTTAGCGTCTGAATTATATTCGGGCCAGTGCTGACTTTTGTACGGACTCGGGTATCGTTAGATTGCATTTTTATCGTATTCCCTTGCTCGTACTGACTCTTGCATAATAGATCTCAGGACACTGGACACGCCTTATATGCACATGAGTCATACTTGAGACATTCAGAGATTCCGGCTTATGTGTCAAGATATGATCTGTCACGCCCCGATTTCGGCTAATCGATAATCGTCCCCCGGGCGTAATGCCGTGAACGCGTAGGGCGCGCGTGCATAAGGCCTTAGGCATAAGGATATTCTTTAGAACAATGCAACAGAGTAGACATATAAGATAACACAAGGTTGAGGCATAGAAAAGTTTCTCTTTTATTCATAATGAACATCTTTTTACATCGCTTGACTCAAAAGTATTAAAATGCCCCACGGGCTTACAAACTTGGACGCAAAATGAGATAGCCGATCCATACATTATGTCCCTTTACATAGATTCAAAAACATAAAACACCTTGGGTGCGAGTAAGCACCATCGCCTTAGCGATATTTAGCAACGGAGAGAGTGAAAGGCTTCTAGCTTGAGCCTCCAAAAGTCTTGGCCACGAACCGCCAAGAATCCCAAAATTCCGGAGAGAACTTCAGCTCCTCGCTGCGTTGCCTTGCGCCGGGGAACCTGCTACAACGAGGGTCAGTACTTCGAAAAGTACTGGTGAAGGCTAGCTGCTCAACTTTACCAAGCTCATGAGATGAGTTCTAATGAGTATGCTACAATTATGTTCTTAGGTGGGTTTCTATTCTTGCCTAGTTTAGATTTCATTTAGCAGGTATGCAAGAATAAAATAACATAACTCCACATGCCACCATTCGGTGACTTTACCTGTACCGTCTGAACCACCTGTACAACTTACCATAGCCTTCCCTGTCACGAAGACATAGTTAGTCTGCACAGTTTAAATATACACAATATCTTTCTTTATTGTTTAGGAGCCATCATGGGTTTAGTCTGGGCTGGCGGCGACGCTTGCAGTGCGGGTAGCTAGCCCCGCTACAATTCCCCGCTCCCTGTGCTAACTCATTTTAGCACGACTAAGAAAGTAGATTCCGCCCGGGTCGAAACGGCCCGGTGCCCCGGTAACCGTTCGCAGGAACCTGGATCCCTTGTGCACAAGAATTCCCATGACCATTTCTATGAACCGAACTTCATAGATTTACTTACTAGCGATTTAAAGAACATCATGTACGAAACTGCTTTACTGTACTATCACAATCAACCAACAAGTTATATGAAATAACATGCAGCAGTTTATAGAAGAACACCGTGAACTTATAAAAGAGCACTTTGAACTATCAATAAATACCAACCCATTAAACACCCAACGAACATGCATGCATCAATGAATTTATGCAAGGTTTTGTATGACAAGCAATGGGTGTTCCAAGCCTACTTCTTATCTTATCTTGTTATCCAACTTATTACTTAAGTGGTGTCGTTTGATTGAATGCACAACTGAGTCAATTTTATTAAGAACGGAGCCCTTGGAAAGAAGGTGCTTATCGAAATAGAGCCACTCACTAGTTTGTTGAATAGGAAGAAGAAGGAGAGATCTCTAAGACTCCGCTCGCGCGTTGTCTACACGATCACCTGCACGCACCAACGGATGATCAATACCTCCTGCTTCGGTCTCCAAGGCTCGATACGAAATGCGAAATCCTAAGAACGAAAGCAATGAAATCCATTAAAACCGTTCAAGAAAACGCAAGTCCTAAAACCAACAAGAACGCAACCAACGGCAATCAAAAACGGGCAAGAAAAACCAACACAACGGAAAGGCCTCTCTCTACTCTGCCGCCGAGTCCTTCCTTGAGGCACGATCCATTGATTATGGGACCTGATTCCGAAGAAGCCAATCCATAACGAGGAAAGGATCTTGATTCAATCTGTCCCGATCGAACGGTACCAAGCATATCTTAGCCGCGCTCCCCGAATAGGGGGAACGGGACGAACGGGGCGTTACATCATAACCATCTAATAGGAAGTTTCATCCCGAAACTTAAGAATAGAACCTACCACTAAGGAATAATGAGGGAAATTTTCCCCTCATATCAGATTCAAGTTCCCAGGTCGACTCCTCGATCGAGTGGTTTCGCCACAGTACGCGCACTAGCGAGACGTTCGGTTTCGCAACTGCTTCTTTTTACGATTCAAAATTTAGACAGGCTCCGCCGCGTACGACAAGTCCGCTTGCAGATTCAACTGACCCAAGTCGACTACGCAACTAGCAAGTAAGATTTCCATGTTCTATACAATATAAGGCGGGGTTATCCCCTTAGCTATGTGCGTTCATCTCTTTTATTAGCATGCAAAGGTTATCGCCTGTAAACTAGCACGTAACATTCATTTTCTTAGTGCGCAGCTAAGTAGAGACAGGTTCACCGGGGTCACCCACCTTAGCGATGTATCGCATCGGTCGAGCGAGACTCCCGACGCGCTTCTGATAGCCTAAGTCTGACTCCATTAAAGATCCCAGCATGAAAGCCTTTGCATCGAACGAGCCATCTCGCTGAGCAAGGCGATTGAATAGCTACACTCGTGCCGTTTGAATCGGCCCTCCGGGTTGAGCGGAGCGGGTTGTTACATCATATACCACTCAGAACAAGTTCCGTCCTCGAGACTTCCTGAGCGCATCTCGTGCTATCGCATAACTTCTAAACTACCCTATGCATCTCGCCTTATCCTTCAAGGACTGTCTCAATACTACAATCCTCTATTTTCTCCCCATGAGTTAGGCCAATGTTGGCCACTTTCTCATCGAACGACTCTATCGTTCAATGCTATCGAGTTATACTCAACTCGATCGTTGCACGTCCGTCTCAAAATCTACTGCACCTAGCGCAGGGCTGTATTACCCAAGCACATGGTATTCTATAACTCAACGAGCACTTACGACTCATAATTGGGTGGACTTGCCCAACTTGTTATGTTATCACCATAGGAACCCAACACAATTGAGCCTATTACTTGACGTTGCCTATCGAAACCCGTCGTTACGCCTAACCCAAAAGCTCGAATCTCGACAATTTTCCAATCTCGTTTTTGCATCAAATCTCTCTGAGTCACCGTCCAATCTCACTAAATAAATTTGCACCCAATCACCAACGTTTTCTGACTCAGTCTATATTGCGCCTTAGCGCAGAGCTAAATTGCCTACCTGGGGTACGCTCAAGTCCTTCGCACCTTTGGCTCAATCGAACTTAACTTCCTATTTGTTTTTACTCGTTCCGTTCGCCAGAGTGCTTAATCATTTTATCCGAATGATCTATTCGTTCAACTATTGCATCCCCAAACTCAGTCTCGTACTGCGCCTTAGCGCAGAACTATCGCGGTAGCACGAGGAACGATACAATCTTTCCTCTACGAAAATTTAGGTTGAGGCTAAATTATTTCAGTTGCCATACTCATCCATGCGAATCCGAACATTTTCCTTTGCAGCTGCATCCGAGTTATGCATATCGCTAAGTCTGGATCGTACCCATATTCAAGGCGTCCCCCAAATATGTGTATTTCAACCAAGCTCAGTGACAGCTAAGTCTGACAAGCTACTCATAAAAATCTTTCGAAACGCGGATCGTCCTGCTATATGAATGACCGAACTCTTGTTCGATCCAGCTATCGTCTTATCCTTTACCATCGCGTAACCTATCCAACCAAATCAATTATCACCCGAGTCCCATCTTGTATTACGTTTGTTTCAACGCGAACGTTGCTAGTGTATATTCCCAATTCCAAATTCTAACTCTAAGTTTTGTTGCCCCAGTTCTATCATTCTTCCCGAACGATACTCTGAAGTCAGCCACTCCAGTTTAACTCAAGGCATAGGGTCGTCTGCCTAGTCCCTAGGCCAGCACACACAGTCATAGGTACAACTCAAGTTTGCGACTCATCGCGCAACCGCGTTGCACAACGCTCGCCCCAAACACCCTAAGGTCAAACCATTGTTCCTTTACACGGGTATTCTACCCAAGCTCGTTTCACTCAGATTTCTAAACATCGAGCACAGATCATCCTATCACACCAACACGTTCGTTCAACCGAACCCACGATACGCCCACGTTGCAGGTTCAACCCATCGATTCACATACACTATCTCTTTTATCATGTTTGATAGAATTCCCCAATCCATCCCTTTCTATACCTGTATCATCAAGCCACATTTCCATTATAGACCATCGATGTATATCATGAACTCTAAGTCGTCCAGCACAATCTACGTATCCGTTCATAAAAACGTCCAACATCTCTTACTTTACGTTTCTAGACTAACTCCTCAAGAAAAATCCTTAGACTCATTTTCTTAGTCTACTCTTAGCATTCCTCAAACAACTAAGATCAATTCCCAAACCCAAGTCTATCCCATTGATACGTTCCATTCATCGAGTTCGTTTTGGAATAATCATCGAACCTGTTCTCTTGAGTTTGCTTATCCCTACCGTACGTGAAATCACCACGCCGACGCTCCCGCAGGATAATCGTTCTCGCTGGGACAGATTTTGAATGTTATTTTTCTGAACTTGATTTCAAGATCGTTCTTCCAAACTCCAAGCCAAATCTATTACCGCTTAACTCAATCCATCAAAATCATAATTTTTTTTTTTACTAACATGCATCAATCCATACTATTTTCCAACCATTGTTATGGTCTAAATCTCCCAAAATTTGAAATCATCGCATTCATACTCAAACCAAATTTTATCGAGCGATATCCTACTCAAATCCAAATTTTCCATGCACGCTATCATTCGTTCACTCCATTATTTCTAATTGCACTTACTTCGATCGCATCTCAGATTATTCAATCTCGACTCAAGTTTTTAATTCGCTTGTTTCAACTCAAACTCGCTCGTACAATCCTCTAAGTCTTTTCCGATCATGATATCGATTCCAATTGCCCTGAATTTCTATTTGATGTAAGCCTTATCCCTTATTCAACTCATTGTAACTCGTTCGAACCAAACATTGCATACTTTCTTCGAGTTCGTTTACTTGCTAGGCACTGTTTATTTATACTAAGGCTTTACCCAATCTCGTCGCTTGTCGCTAGACTCGCTTAACTCTCCGAATCCACAACTTCGTTCAAGCATTTCTAAGCCAACAAATACCCACTCAGGGTCCGAGTTATACTCCCTGAATTTTTACAACTCATTATATCCACAAATTGCATAATCGAACAGGGGACTTATCGCATACACTACTCAGGAATTGAGTCATCCTAATAACTCCTGATTCGCGTTCGCATCCTTCACTCGTATGCCCAATTCGTTCCTTAGAACTCCAACACTGTCCCTATTTATCGCCTTAGCGATCTTAGACTCGTACACACCTGTATTCATAGTCCTCTATACAGACTATGCTTCAAATGATAACTTATCGCTATGAATAACCGTCCAAACTATTTCTGAAAATTCCCTACACGATTCCCATTACTCGCCTTAGCGGCAATCCGATAACGTCTCTATCGATTTCCCTCCAAGTCAACTTTATTCTCATCCCAACAATACCCAATTCTCGCTGCAACTCACTAGCACCAAGGGTCTTGGTGCACGATACTTAACACAAATTGGCCAAAAGGCCATGTGCATAGACCACTGTCTGAACGATATTCTTATCTCGCACTCTACTCGTTTGGTGTTTTCATATAAACATATAACTTGCCGATTATAACTCAAGTCTCCTCTCAAAACATCCTCTATGAGTTGGGACAAAAGCCCTCACATCATAATCCCGTCCAAGCAATCGTATAATTCCTACGCACTTTTCAAAAATATTTAGACTTATTGTATGGAACGTATCTCATTTTGGCCAAGCGAATTCAAGGGTCTACTCGGGAGGAACAAGGTCCTCTTTAGAAACTTTTTTTGTGAGATCAAAGGATCTGAAGCATGCTCTGATACCAATATGTCATGCCCCGATTTCGGCTAATCGATAATCGTCCCCCGGGCGTGATGCCGTGCACGCGTAGGGCGCGCATGCACAAGGCCTTAGGCATAAGGATATTCTTTAGAACAATGCAACAGAGTAGACATATAAGATAACACAAGGTTGAGGCATAGAAAAGTTTCTCTTTTATTCATAATGAACATCTTTTTACATCGCTTGACTCAAAAGTATTAAAATGCCCCACGGGCTTACAAACTTGGACGCAAAATAAGATAGCCGATCCATACATTATGTCCCTTTACATAGATTCAAAAACATAAAACACCTTGGGTGCGAGTAAGCACCATCGCCTTAGCGATATTCAGCAACGGAGAGAGTGAAAGGCTTCTAGCTTGAGCCTCCAAAAGTCTTGGCCACGAGCCGCCAAGAATCCCAAAAGTCCGGAGAGAACTTCAGCTCCTCGCCGCGTTGCCTTGCGCCGAGGAACCTGCTACAACGAGGGTCAGTACTTCGAAAAGTACTGGTGAAGGCTAGCTGCTCAACTTTACCAAGCTCATGAGATGAGTTCTAATGAGTATGCTACAATTATGTTCTTAGGTGGGTTTCTATTCTTGCCTAGTTCAGATTTTATTTAGCAGGTATGCAAGAATAAAATAACATAACTCCACATGCCACCGTTCGGTGACTTTACCTGTACCGTCTGAACCACCTGTACAACTTACCATAGCCTTCCCTGTCACGAAGACATAGTTAGTCTGCACAGTTTAAATATACACAATATCTTTCTTTGTTGTTTAGGAGCCATCATGGGTTTAGTCTGGGCTGGCGACGACGCTTGCAGCGCGGGTAGCTAGCCCCGCTACAATTCCCCGCTCCCTGTGCTAACTCATTTTAGCACGACTAAGAAAGTAGATTCCGCCCGGGTCGAAACGGCCCGGTGCCCCGGTAACCGTTCGCAGGAACCTGGATCCCTTGTGCACAAGAATTCCCATGACCATTTCTATGAACCGAACTTCATAGATTTACTTACTAGCGATTTAAAGAACATCATTACGAAACTGCTTTACTGTACTATCACAATCAACCAACAAGTTATATGAAATAACATGCAGCAGTTTATAGAAGAATACCTTGAACTTATAAAAGAGCACTTTAAACTATCAATAAATACCAACCCATTAAACACCCAACGAACATGCATGCATCAATGAATTTATGCAAGATTTTGTATGACAAGCAATGGGTGTTCCAAGCCTACTTCTTATCTTATCTTGTTATCCAACTTATTACTTAAGTGGTGTCGTTTGATTGAATGCACAACTGAGTCAATTTTATTAAGAACGGAGCCCTTGGAAAGAAGGTGCTTATCGAAATAGAGCCACTCACTAGTTTGTTGAATAGGAAGAAGAAGGAGAGATCTCTAAGACTCCGCTCGCGCGTTGTCTACACGATCACCTGCACGCACCAACGGATGATCAATACCTCCTGCTTCGGTCTCCAAGGCTCGATACGAAATGCGAAATCCTAAGAACGAAAGCAATGAAATCCATTGAAACCGTTCAAGAAAACGCAAGTCCTAAAACCAACAAGAACGCAACCAACGGCAATCGAAAACGGGCAAGGAAAACCAACACAACGGAAAGGCCTCTCTCTACTCTGCCGCCGAGTCCTTCCTTGAGGCACGATCCATTGATTATGGAACCTGATTCCGAAGAAGCCAATCCATAACGAGGAAAGGATCTTGATTCAATCTGTCTCGATCGAACGGTACCAAGCATATCTTAGCCGCGCTCCCCGAATAGGGGGAACGGGACGAACGGGGCGTTACATGATCCGTGACTTGAGATAGTTGACATGAGTATATCTACACATTGACTCGAGATATTGTTAGTGATTGACCTTGAATTCCATGGATATGAGACGTTATGGACATGAGACGTGTGGTTATATTGGGTGGGGAGAGCATACCCGTACCGTTGGGCTACCACTTTCATCATTAGATGTCGTTGTCTCATTATAGAGCTTCAGGGATTATCAGTAGTTGCTGTAGGTTCCATGATGGGGCATGTGGGGATTCATATTTACTTAAGATGTCTATTGAGATCTTCGCATTTACACTTTGGTGGTCTAGCGGACATGTGTTTTCTCATATGCATTCATATAGCTAGTTATGACAGATACCCTTGGGCACTTGGCATATTTTTACTGTTACTTTGGCATGCTATTTTTGTACCTTGTTACGTCCCTCTGAGGACCTGGTCCCTTGTCAGTTTTGCAGCATAAACGGTTGATGAGTTTTCTAGAGTTGCTGTTGCGTTTTACCTCATCATGCAGGCATTGGACTCATGTATTGTTATCATTTCTACCGCAGTTATGTTTATCATTTTTTGTTACTTATTTTTGCTGATATGGCCTAGTTTATAGACTTATATTTCTTTCTCGAGTCTATTCGAGCTTGTGTGTTACTAGACGACGGCCGACTTTAGCACATGTAGCTCATTCTTGTATTTTATTTCATTGTGGATTGAGACATAGTTATATATTTACTTAGTTATCTAGATATTGACCATTATAGTACATCTTATACTTATTCGAATCGGATCAGAGTTTGATCGAAAGCGTAGCTGGCATGTCTACGTATTTCTAGTCCTACGTATTTTGGGACTGGGGCGTGACAATATCCACGAATAACTATAATATAATATTTTGATTACAACTTGTTGCTAAAATTACAATAATTAGAAAACTACTGTTCTTTCTTGCAATCGCAGTTACAAACAGACAAAACAATGTACAACTCGAAAAAGACTAGAAGAATGAGAAGATGAAACAACTCTTACTGGGTGATAAAGATCGTCATTTCTCAAAGCAAGATTCGCCCCCACACGATCTTCTCCCAGTAACCAACAAGTTCTCGTGGAACTTCTAGAACGCTCGTGTCACCTTCTTTCTGGGCTCGCACGAACTCCCTGGACTCCAATTACGGCCACAACAGAACTTCTCTTTGTTTCTCAATTTTTGAAGTAAGTTCTCAAATGGGATACGAAGAGAGTATTTATAGGATAGGGAGGAAACCCTAATCCTAATCATGGCTGTCTATCAGTTACAAAAAGATTGAAATGCATTTAATTCATATCCCAAAATATTGGAATGAATTAAATTCAAATCCCACAAATATCGGATTAATTTAATTCATATCCAACAAGTTTGGAACGAATTAAATTCAAATCCCATAAATATCGGATTCAAATAAATGATTCAATCTTTCCATAACTGATTAAATCCCGCGATCAGCGGACTCATGCGTCAATCACGCTATCTGAGCATATCCGCACAGCAGCGCAGCGACCATGCGCGATATGCACATAGTGACGCATAGAACGCCCCTAGCTGCGCATGCGTCCGCTCATGAGCACATCAAATGAGCACAAGCGCCATGCGCCGATGTTAACGTGCTAAGTGCGCCAACAAATCGCCACTTTGCGTCCGAGTCCGAGTCAGAACTTAGCTCATAATGGAATTTTTTCAAGAGAATGACAAAAAGCATAAATGTTTTCTTTGTGGAGTTAATCATTTTTTTTTCCTAATAAAACACCGCCACATGGAGCCACATGTGCCCCACCACACTCTATATACACACATCAACACAAGCAAAGCATTATATTGAGATACTCACTTGGTGGCGTATCCAATGTGAGACTTTCTTCTTAGTCCAAAGACAAAAACACCAACACTAATAACATTCTTCCAAATATATATATATATATATATATATATATATATATATATATATATATATATTCCTTAAATCTTTCTTATGTAATTATGGAGATACCTTATTTAATTATGTAGTATATATATCATCATTGGGTCATATTATACTATAGTTATGTTGTGTTATATTCATTAGTAGCTTTGTATACATCGATTTTCAATTTCCGAGCTTGACTTGGTTACAATCGACCGGTGAGTCGATTGGGAGCGATAGGCTTTGTTTATAAATTTTGTTACTAGAATGATTTGTTATATTTATTGTCATATTTGTTATGGTAATATTTACAAAAATAAATTATAAATATATTTATTTATTATAATTTTTTTTATAGTAAACGACAGTATGATGAAATTCTAGTGCATACAAAATACATGCACGACTACTTAGTATTCAATAATTCAAAGCACCGGATCACCACCTTGATCCAATCCAATTAATCCAATACTTGGTTGATCTGCATCAAAGCAGCATATATCTTATCTCGAAGAAGGCAATCAAGCATGAACTCGTGTCCTTTGTACCTTTTCCTCTTTCTTTGTTGAGGAATGGTCTAAAATCGGTTGTCACCAGTGTTAGTCTGAATGATTGTGTAACATAGATTAATATAATCAGCCTTTTGGCTTATAATTGTACGTAGTAGTAGCTGTTTCTTGACAAAGCAGCTGGATGTCCATTTTTTGAGCAAAGAATGAAGAATCAGACAAAGAAAAAAAAAGGAGGGCATGGCCACAGTGCAGATGTCTGTCAATAGAATTACTCTGCCAGTACACAATGCTACCTGCTGGTTTCATCACACACTCAGGCATCACCCCCCACCCCACCCAATCACCCCACCCCACCCCACGCCCCCAACCCAAACTGCTACGCCTAAAACCAAATCCTTACATATTTTTACAACCGTCGCATGGCGTCCACGTGACGTTCACATGGCGGCCACATTTTGGATGAGAGAAGGGTACGTGAAATCCGGTGTCCGTCACGTGGTCGTCACATGACAAGAGTACCACATGACAGCCATTCATTGGATGAGAAATAAGACCAGATGTGGCCCACATAGCAAAGAAGAGAGAGACTGCCACGTGGCAGCCATTTATTGAATGAGAGGTGAGACCGAATGTGATCCACATAGCAGGAGGAAGAGAGGGATGTAAGAGCATCTCCAGTGGGGACACTCCAAACCATACTCCAAATCATACTCCAAATCACACTCCAAACTATTTGTTGAGTGTCACCTTGATATTTGTACACAATGGTACACTCCAAAATAGACACTCCAAATTAACTTCTCCTTTTCCCTCACTCTTTTCCCTCCCTATTTTCCCTCCTCATTTTCGTTTCCTTTTTCCTCCATATTTTCCCTTATTTTCATTCCCTTCATAACTATTAAAGCTTTCCCTCATTTCCCTTCAGAACCATTAACCAATACTGACGACAAAGATGTCTGGTAATTTTTTTCTCTCATTTTTGTTTGAATTTTTTTATCTCATTTTTTGAAATCTTGTATGGATAATTTTTCTCATTTTTGTTAAACAAATCAAACAAAATGAGATAAAAAAAAATCCACAAACTAAATATGTGAAGAAGAAGAAGAAGAGAAGAAGAAAAAGAAAGGGTCTGAAAAATTTTCTCTGTAAAAAAATTAGAAGAGAAGAAAGAGAGCGGAAGGGGAGGAAAATAAATGACAGGTTATTTTGGTGGGCCCATCGATTACTATAGACCAGCTACGGGACTCTCCAAATTTGGAGTATCTTTTGGTTTTCTACCATTTTTCAAGTGTGGACAAAAGTCCATTGTAGTCCTCAAGTACTATAAAATTTGACAAAAGTCAAAATATAGTACTTGAAACTACTCCCACTGTGAATGCTCTATGAAAGTTGTAAACATTCGGTAGTAAATTTTGCATTTTCCAGAATAAAAGATCCATCTCCATAGATTACTACTGACAGCTTGTCAATAGCTGCTGCATACATCCTATGTGGCATTTCAAAATTAAATAATGCATCTCAAATAGCACCCTACAGTATACTATACTGTACTATACCCAGAAGAAATAAATACCAAATAATTCACACTGCCAACTTCATGTTATATATTACTGCAAACTAATTTTATTACAACCTATGTAAGAATTAGATCCATAATTTATTACATCATTTTTTTTTCCGTCTTAGATTTTACTAGTCTTTCAAAGTTCATATAACAAGAGCTAAGGGTCAGGTTGGATTGGAAGAAAAAAAAGAAGAAGATAAGTGGAATCAAGTAAAGAAAAGTCAAGTAAATATATATAATCTTGATTGGATTGGAAGAAAAATTAAGTGAAATATTTTTAATAATTCTGATTTGGATTGAAGGTTTTGAATGCTTCCACATACAATATTTTCGTTACGGGAATATTGTATGTACAGATTTTATTCTGTGTAGAAATTTTGCCAATCATAGCGACTGGTGGTAAAATATTACCACGTTGTGCTGCGTGCAAAAAAGTGTTAACAATTGGTACAATTGTTGTTCGAAATATGACGACGATATCAATATCCAATTTGGTTGCCCTCCGAAATATGGTAGAAAGATGAAGAAGAAATATAAAATTTTCAAAAGAAAGAAAAAACTAAAACCCAATTTGGAAGTCCAATTTTAGGCGGAAGTTTAAATCCGCTGAAAAATGAGCTGACAAAGATATGGAGAAAAAGAAGAAATTTATATAACAGAAAAAATTCCGAAAAGGTTGTATATGTTTCAAATGCAATAAGGAATGTCACTTTGCAAATGAATGTCCAACCAGCATTCAGGCGGTTATCATAAGAGATCTAGATGAGTATGGTATCTATCTAGGAACTATTGATGAAATCAGTAGTGATACATCGGCTTCATCTATATATGAAGTCAAATCTAATTATTCGGATTCAGAGGATTCAGAAACTGAAAGTTTGGAAGAAAATTTTGATCATCTTAAAATCAATATGATTACAATAAATAAAACTCAAAATCAGATAAGGGTTACCCTATTGAATGATCAAGCTATTCTTCCAAAGAAAGGAGGAATATCTGCGGGATATACTTTATATGCTAACAAAAGCATAAGACTTCGAAAATATCATACAACGAAAAATTCTCTTGATATAAGAATCTTTATACCAATGGGTTATTATGGAATTATCCATAATATACCGCTACATGCTAATAAAAATATTTTTATCACCTATGGATTTATTGAGCCTGTTTCAAAAGCTAATATTTTCATAATAATGAAAAATATTTCTTATGAAGATAGGGACTATTTGTTAGAACACGGTGATCCTATTGGATTGTTGGTAATACATAAATATGAAGATCTTCCTATGATAAAGGAAGACTTACCTGAAACATCAGGAGAATCATTAGTAACTAATCTCAGAGAAATTCCGAGAGAAAGTTATTATGAATTTAGAATATATATGAATAATTTTTCATTAGAAGAAACTACTAATTCTAGCCTTCCAAACAGTGAAGGAGAACATTTAGAAATTTCTGACGAAGATTTGGAAAATCTGAAAGAATTAATTCCTCATTCTGACAAGACGGAGGTTTATAAACCTGTCTCTCTTCAGTCTAGATTTTTAAATAAATATACTTATATATTTGAAAGAATGCAGGAAAATATCGAATTAAAAGGAGATGAAGATTTTTCTTCGATATAACTCCTAGACAAAAATAAAATTGAAAGACTGCGGAAAAATATCCTAAGATGAAATATCTTCATACATGATTGATCCAGCTTAAAATTACGGGTTTATTTCGATCTGGAATAGATACACCTATACTTTTAGTTTGCATGTATGAAAGAATAATAAATAATCCTTTAAATAGTATTATTGGGGGTACCAAATCCAACCTAGTAAATAGGTTGTTTGATATAAATATTCATCCAGATTTTTCTATAAGCCTAGAAGATCAAAATATTGAAAAAACTTGTACTTTATCTATTAATCTACAAGATATAGAGTTATTACCGGGATCTAAGGTTATTGGAATACAATGGGAGCATATGATGGTCCTAAATGTTACTCCGACCTTTAAATCTATTACACCTAAACAATTTGTACGACTATTCGAAGTTGGAGTGGGTAAAATCATTCAACCTAGATTAGTAAAATTGGAACATTTAAAGATGGATAATGAAATACAATTATTTGTCAAATCCTTAAAACCAAAAATAGAAGTTCCTACTAAATATTTTATTGCCTCAGGAAACACTATATCAACAATTGTCCATGGAAAACAAAATAGGGAGGACAAAGAATCAAACTTTGAACAGGGATCAAGCTCTAAATTAACTAGAATCAGGTCGACTGATAATTTTGTTAATATTGAATTATCATCCGAAAATATATCTCACATACAACAAAGAATGAGTGTAAGTACTCAACCATTGGAAAGACGAACACACCAAATTCTTGAAAAAGAAAGACTTAAAGACCGACGGGATATGATCCTAAAGGTCACCATCTCTCAAGTCCGCAATAAATGAGTAAACCTATGGATAAAGGAAAAAAGAGTGTTAGGTTCACTGCGGAACCAAATAGTAAAAATAAATATCCTGACTGGTATAGTGACCATATGAGATATGATGAGAACAATATAGTTGATGTGTTCTATCTAGATGTCTCATGACAATTGTTCTATAATTACTCAAGTGAGTTTCCTTTATAATGCCTTTGAATTTTTTGACCAGATCAACCATATGATGAGCATCAACTATATTGTTCTCATCATATCTCATATGGTCAATATACCAGTCAGGATATTTATTTTTACTACTTAGTTCCGCAGTGAGCCTAACACTATTTTTCCCTTTATCCATAGGTTTACTCATTTATTGCGGACTTGAGAGATGGGGACCTTTAGGATCATATCCCGTCGGTCTTTAAGTCTTTTTTTTTTTTAAAGAATTTGGTGTGTTCGTCCTTCCAATGGTTGAATACTTACACTCATTGTTTGTTGTATGTCAGATATATTTTTGGGTGATAATTCAATATTAACAAAATTATCAGTCGTGTTTTGAATGGAAGTCAAAGATCTATTTTAGACCGAATTGAATTCATACGTTAGTATTTTTATTTTATTTTATAACTTTATAAATTTAATCGAAACACGGTCAGAATTGCTCAGATACCAAAAGTGAAAGTTCACTAAAACTCAACAAGAACTTTAATGGGTTCCCTATAGTGTGATGAATCCAGTACTACTCGGATCAATCTCCATGGTACACTTTAGTAGTATTTGAGTTGACCACTAGGACCACGGAAAAATATATTATATCTCATCTAAAGAAAAGAATCTTCTTCCTTCTGCTTTCTTGAGTGCATTAGTTGGAAGATTGCATCACTAAAACCCTTACTTAAATGTAAGTAGTAAGTAGATGATTATTGATTACAATGTGGGTGTGGGTGTGCGTTGGCATGAGTTGAACCGAGAGACAACCTGCTACAGAGCTTGGGACCCATCCATTAACAAAACTCACAGCTCGTCTTCCTACTGCAACTAATGTGATGTGTTTTGTTTTGTTTTTTTTAGCAGAGCAGATCAATGCATTGAGATCCTCTACACTTAATACCATCCCTCTCTTTTTTAATGGTGGGTCTTCCCCTCCTTCACAGATTTAGTATCTTTTCCTTTTATAAATTTTCACTGCATTTATTGCTCTCATTTCTCGTATGAAAACTTAGCCCATCTCTCTCTCTCTCTCTCTCTCTCTCTAATTCTTGAGAGAAGAAAAGAAATGTGCAGTTGGAGGCATACATAGTCTTCTATAAGATTCAGGTGCAATGGTCAACATTTGCTCTCTTTAATTGAGGCTCTCACTCTTCTTTCCCACCTCACCTCTGTTTGTGTTCTCTTAGCTTTCAATGAAAAATCTAATGCCTTGTGCTTGTGCTTGCGTTTGCTTTTAATGCAGAAAGTACTACTTACTCTGTGGGGGTTTTGGTAGAGTGTTGGTAAGTTTTTACTAGAGAATTTTACTAGATTAAATTCTCAGAGCGTCATTTGGTTCTTTAGTTGTTGTGATGATCAGTTGATTAATTAATGGGTCATGGGTGGTTCTCTTTCTCTTTCAGAGAGTATTAGAGTATAGACATGCACACAGCAAAGAAATTAGGAGGATACTCCTTGAGAGAAAACTGTTCACCTGTAGGCACTGAATGTTCCTCCCCTTGCTGCTCTATGCCACTAGCCCGGCGCTCCCTGAGGTGAATCAATACTATCTATGGACTTGTTTAATTTAAATTATCTTTGTTAATTAGGTTCAAAGTTGGTCTATAAGATGATGGTCAATTTTATTTTCCAAGAAAAACGAAACTTTTTTTTTTTTTTTTTTCCGCGAAGTTTGATGAATTCCTTGTTAAGTAGAACTGCTTGCATGACCTCTTATCTTCCTCAAGAATGGACATAAATAGAACTTTATATACCATTGAGTTTCAGCTGTAAAAGTAGCAATGACAACACCATGAAGGAAAGCATAAAGGGGCATTTAGCCTTTTAATTGATCAGACCTTATATATTTAGCCCAGTTAAAGGCCCTCGCGATCCGCGGTAAGAATATAATGACCAATTGGTGACACAATTGAGTAGCAACGAATAGATTTGAGTCTATGTGAAGTGTTCCCTCCTTCAAGAATCAACTTCCTTTATTGAGAAAGAGGAAAATCAAGAGCATCGTTATGATATCATCTTTAGACTATGGAACATTCTGGTCGAACTATAAAACCTCCGACGGTAGTTCTTGTAAGTTGGGTGTCATTTTTTGAACTTAAAACACTTGTAGTGCATTATATGTCTTCCTGTTATCTGTAGTTTTTGGTGTTTCTTTCCTAGTATCCATGAATATATAACTGTTGTTTTTGTTGGTATATTTAAAATTGACCAATTAAGTCCATGTTTCTGATTTTCTTCGTATTGGAAAACTTGCAACCAATCTGATCATTTTTCTCTTGAGGCTGCCTTTTAGATTTGAGTAAAATTAATGTAGCTTGTTGTCATCCTCGATAAATAGCAATGGATAAAAGTATGTGGAGAAAGCATCGAGCAAAGATCCTCTTGGAGTAATTCAATCTGGCTGCAGAATCTCTTGGAGAAGATGTCGTCAGCTCCTCTTCTCCTTCATAATTATCTTTTCATATTTGCTACCATGTTAAATTTTATACTGTTGGTTATGTAAATGTGTCCCTTCTTTCTCTCCTGCTCATTCATGCCACATGTTGTCTTCCATGATATATGTTTTTGAAGCCATGTTGTTTTCCATTGTTCTCATAACATGTTGACTAGGCATGGAAGATATACAAGGAAGCACGGATACGCCAAAAAAGTGGGCTGTTTCATGTCAGACACTTTTTGGAAACAGCTTGGACACTCCGGTATACACTAGGGGACACCAAAGTAGTTGTCCTTACCATGTCACCATATCCTTACGTGGCATATCCTTGTCCGTGCTACATAGAAAAAAATAGAGGAGGACGAAAAGTGATGGTTGCTAGTAATAAATTTGTAGAGAAGATAATGATTTGGAAATTTGTAGAGAATATTAGCAGAGTGTCTTCTTATTTGTGTAAATCAGGAGGAAAAAAATAGTCTTGATATGCAAAGCAGACGGTTGCCTCAATCTACAAAAAAAGGCTGAATCTTTGACTAATCTCAAAGATTGACTAAATCTACAAGTAAATAACTTGTAAATAGACTCAAGTTACTTGGATACTAATCCTTAAACACCGAAATTGGACTTTTGTTGTGTATGTCATGAATTCTCTCAGTCTGGTTTCAGTTTTCTATCCACCTCAACAAAATCTGGTGGCTATATTTTTTTGGGAGAAAAATAAGAGGACCCATTTGAGAGAATTGGATTTTTTTATTTATTGGTGTGGGGGACTAGGGTTTGAGACTTGAGGGGTGCCACTTGTAATTCCTCATTCCGAAATTAGTAGAACTATCTCCAATCTTCGCCCGTGGAGTAAGTCAAATCTTTGTGTTTGTTATGTTTGTTTTCTCTCTATTGTTGAGTTGTGTGTTTTTTCTAACATTGTTGACTTAAGATTCTGGCCTGACCGAAATTCCAATCCCTTATTCTGACACCTTTAATACAATATATACCAATGTTAGTCCTTCACTGGTCATGTATCAATTAGAACTGTATCATGCTCTATCTTATTAGTTTCCTTCTCCAAATGAAATAGAGGTGAGTAGCTTTATGATTTTTGGTTATCATCCAGTCATCTTCGTATCATCTGAAAACTTCTGCACAAACTTACGCAGTTTGTCTCCTCAACCTATGGAAGACTGACAAGCAAGAAACTTTATGTTGTCTATATTTTCCCTCTTGAAAAATCCTTCTAACATCAACTTTATAGATAACTTCCCCAAAATGTCATTGTTGAAAGTTCATTAGTAAAGCATGTGTTACATATAGCAATACATTTTAGCACACCTCCATAGTTTAGACATGAAAACTGGTTTCACCTACAAAGTAAAATTTGCAGGATTATACTGGTTCGTTCTCTAAGAAATGATGAATATTATTCCCTCTCCTAAAAAATTCTTACAGTTTTATGTATTCAATTTCAGTGTTTCAGAAGCCCATGAAGATATATTGAATATGTCACCTCGGGTATCTCTTCAGAATCCTGTAAGCACTACAATTCTTTTGACTTTTATGCTGAATCAAATAAATTCTTCTGCTTCCTCTTTTTCTAGAGGTTGAAGACCCCTTTAGGTACTTTTCTCCTTGGAAATTTAATCTTTTTATTTGCTGAAACCAGCATGTTGTTTTTTAGTTCATTACAGTAAAAGTATTTGTGGTGTGATGCTATAGAAATAGAAGATTATGACATGACCCTCGTGCTCATAGTTACCTTGGCTAGGAATTACATCAGGTTGACATCTGGTCATAAAAACTTAGTAAATCATTTATGGAGATTTTTATGCTCATAGCTGACCCTATTCTGAAAGAAGAAGGCTTGGATGATGACTTTTTCAAATTTTTTTATGGCGCAGAGTATCCGCCTGCAGAGAAGATTGCATTATCAGAATTCCTTGTGCACTCCAGATATGTCATTGCAGCGTAGCTCCAGCCGCTCCATGGCTTCTACTGAAACTACATTACAAAAGGTCGGTACAATTATTGCACAGGTCATGCTTGATACAGAGAGATCCACAATAAAAACTGCTAATACCATCCTTTTGGTGCAAATTGTAATTTGATTTGTATGAATCTATGTTCCACGAATACGAACAGAGATATAGATATGTACACTATATGGGTATGGGATATGGACATTTTCAGATAGGTATAATAAGTGGCCACCTGTGTCGCACAAAAATGGATATGGGTACTGACATGATATTTATACGGACACGATTTTCCTGTGTCTGTGCAACATAGATATGAATCTTAACGATTATATTTGTGCAAACAGAGTTTCCCCTTATTCTAATTCAATTAATCTGCGTATTGATGTATATGTCAACATTATAATGGCATCCATATTTTGTTGCCTTTTTGAGGGGAAAACAGGCATTTATAAATAAAAACAATGTATAAGAAGATGAATACCAGGTTTCTAAGATGCTAGAGCATATCCAGACTCAGAATTTTGTTGCCTTGAGCTATATCCTTACTATGAAGTAGAACTGAAGGAAAATATGTTTGCCATATCATTGAAGGAAATTGACTAATATATTTGACCATATTTTTAAAGAAGATTGACTTTGACCTTTGTCCATATCTTTGAAGAATAAGATTGGATTCTTATTCCTACGTAATGTTGGATTTCCACGTATACACATATGGTATGCTATATAAATGGGCCAAAGGTTTCTCCTTGAGTCATATGGCTCTGGATAAAGTTGGAATCACTCTACATGACGAAGACTCTTACCAACCGATTTTATATGTTAAAGTCGTTCTACAGAATGGTGATGGAGGAAGGTACGTCAATTCGAGATCATATTTCAAAATTCAATCGAATTATTTCTGACTTAAAGGATGTTGACATATATGAAGATGATGATCATTTGACACTAATCATATTGTTTTCTTTGCCCGATTCTTATGAGAATCTTATTCAAACATTACTATACGGGAATGACTCAATTTCCATAAAAGAAGCTACGAGTGTCTTATTGTCTAATGAGGTGCGTAGGTTGACTTCTAATGGCGAAAACGGTAGAGACTAGGCCCAAGGTTTGATGGTAAGAGGGAGGACAAACGATAGAGCATCTTCCAGCAGAAGGTCAAGATCCAAGTCCAAGATACCTATTGAGAAGGTGAAGTGCTTCAACTGTAATGAGAAAGGACATTATGCGAATAAGTGTCCTCATCCAAAGAAGAAGAACAAGAAAAAGGAGAATAAGACAGAAAGAGAAGGTGATGACGCAAACTGTGCTTCAGAAGCCGACAGTGACGAAATCTGTTTTTCGGCGGCACATGACAACATGAGTGACGTTGGATTCTCGATTCTGGATGCTCCTACCATATGTGTCCAAAAAATGAGTGGTTTTCTTCCTAGAAGGTGACGGATGGTGGTTATGTGTTGATGGACAACAACAACACATGTCGAGCTGTTGGAATTTGGTCTATCAAGGTGAAGATGCATGATGTAATTATACGAAATTTGGCCAATGTCAGACATGTTCCCAACCTGAAGAAAATTTTTATTTCTCTTGGTATGCTTGACTCGAATGGTAACAAGTTTATTGACAAGGGTGGAGTCTTGCGGGTTGTTCGTGGTTCTTTGGTAGTGATGAAAGGTCACCGACATGGTAACCTTTATATATTATTGGGAAGCACTGGGACTTTAGCAGTCAGTAGATCTGATTCGTCTGATAATACACGTCTTTGACATATGCGGCTTGGACATATGAGTGAGAAGGGTCTGACCTTACTAAGCAAGGGGGTTACTGAAGAACTTGAAGAAGCTAAGTATGGATTTCTATGAGCATTGTGTTTTTGGCAAGCAGCACAGGGTGACCTTCAGTACAAGCAAGCAGAACACATGAGGTATTCTCGACTATGTGCATACAGATGTATGAAAACCTAGCAAGATTCTGTCCAAGAATGAAGCAACGTCTATGTTACTTTTATTGATGATTATACATGTTATGTTTGGCTGTATTTTATCAAAACCAAAGATCAAGTGTTCGAAAAGATCAAACAGTGGAAAGCGATGGTGGAGAACATAACAGGCAGAAAGGTAAAGACATTGAGTTCTGACAATGGTACTAAATATATCTATGGACCTTTCAAAGATTTCTGTGCTCAAGAAGGCATCGTGCAACATTGGACTATCAGGAACACGCCGCAACAAAATGGGTTAGCGGAGAGGATGAATCGAACCTTGCTTGAGAAAGCAAGATGTATGCTCTCCAATGCCGATTTAGGCAAGGAATAATGGGCGGATGCTATACACATGTCGCGGTACTTGATTAATAGATCACCAACTCCGGCCATAGACTGTAAGACTCCATATGAGAAGATGACCGGCAAACCAGCTGATTACAGCACTTTGCACGTGTTTGGATGCAAAGCTTACTATCATGTCAATGATGGTAAGTTAGATCCGAGAGCCAAGAAAGCCATTTTCTTTGGATATGCACAAGGAGTGAAGGGATACCGTCTGTACTGTCTGGAGGATAAGAAGTTCTTAATCAGTAGGGATGTCACATTCGATGAGTCATAAGTGTTGATTTCAAGCAAGAAGAGTGAGTCTGATAAGGATGGTGGTGAATCTAGCAAATCTCAAACCGTTGAGATTGAGTCATCTTAGGATGCATTAGATGAGGTAGAGGTTTATGAAGATGTTCATCAAGCCTCACAAGAACAACAACCAGAGGAAGAGCAATACCAACAGCAAAATTCTTTGGCCATTACAAGGCTAAGGAGACCGGTCAAGCCAGTGCACATGTATGGATATGATGATCCGGTCAAGAACTATGGACAGTTGAATGTGGTGGCATATGCACTGCCAGTGGAGGATGACGAGCCTATCGCCTTCAAACAAGATGTCAAAGATACTAGTAGCGAGAGATGGATAGTAGCTATGCAGGACGAGATTGAGTCTCTCCACAAGAACTGTACATGGGGTTTGGTTCTATTGCCTAAGGGCAAGCGAGCTTAGGCTGCAAGTGGGTATACAAGAAGAAGGAAGCTTCTCTAGAGTTAGGTGACACTTGGTTCAAGGCAAGATTATTAGTAAAGGGCTTCGCACAGAAGGAGGGGTTGGACTATAATGAGATCTTTTCTCCGGTGGTCAAGCAAACTTCTATTCGCGTATTATTGAGCTTGGTAGCTCATCATGATCTCGAGTTGGAGCAACTCGATGTGAAGACTACATTCTTGCATGGCGACATTGACGAAGTGATTTATATGCATCAACCGGATGGCTTCAAGATGGTTGGCAAGGAAAATCATATTTGTTTGTTGAAAAAAAATATTGTATGGGTTGAAGCAATCTCCTCGACAGTGGTATAAGCGGTTCGACACCTTCATAACAAGCCATGATTTTATGCGAAGTAAATATGATTGTTGAGTTTACTTTCATAAACTTTGTGGTGGAGGTTATATCTATCTATTGCTTTATGTGGATGATATGCTTATTGCTTCAAAAAGTATGGTAGAGATAGATAAACTGAAGTCTCAACTTAGCTCGGAGTTTGAGATGGACTTGGGTGGAGCCAATTTTTTTTTGGGAATGGAGATTAAAAGGAAGAGAGAGAAACGAAGATTGTCTTTGTCTCAGAAGTCCTATATTGAGAAGATTATTACTCGTTTTGGTATGTAAGATGCAAAGTCTGTTTCTACTCCCTTGGCTGGTCACTTTAGGCTTTCAGCCAAGTTATCCCCTACTACAGACGAGGAGAAGGAGCACATGGCTCGAGTTCCTTATGCGAGTGCAGTTGGCAGCTTGATGTATGCTATGGTGTGCACTCGACCAGACATTGCACAAGCCGTAAGTGTGGTTAGTCGTTTTATGGCTAATCCAGGAAAGAAGCACCGAGAGGCTGTGAAGTGGATATTCAGGTACTTGAAAGGCACCATTGATGTAGGATTAGACTTTGGTAGACACTTTAGTCAGGTTAGTGGATATGTGGATTCGGACTATGCTGGCGATCTGGATAGGCGTAGGTCAACTACTGGATACGTGTTTGTTCTACATGGTGCGCCAGTTAGTTGGAGGTCTATGTTGCAGGATAAGGTTGTCTTGTCGACTACGGAAGTAGAGTATATGGCATTGACAGAGGCAGTGAAAGAGGGCCTATGGCTTCGCGTCTTCATTAATGACTTGAGGGTGAAGCAGGATGTAGTTGATGTGCATTATGATAGCTTGAGTGCTATCCACTTGGCAAAGAATCAAGTCCATCATTCGAGGATCAAGAATATGTTCGTTACTACTTCATACGGGATGTCATAGAAGACAGAGAAATTGCACTTTAAAATGTGCATACTAAGGGCAACCCCGCTGATATGTTGACTAAGATTGTTCCTGGAGCCAAATTCCAACATTGCTTCGACTTGCTCCAAGTTCTTCCTATTGCTTGAGAGCCCTTCGGAGCGGGATTGAAGAGTGGTTGATTTGATGAAGTTGTGCGGTGAAGTGTGTCAGCTCGATTTTTTGACAAAATCGAGCCAATGTAGAGATATGAAGAAAAATATATTTTTCATATCTTTGAAGGAGATTGACTAATATATTTGACAGTATCTTTGAAGAAGATTGACTTTGACCTTTGACCATATCTTTGAAGAATAAGTTTGGATTCATATTCTTACATAATGTTGGATTTGACCATATCTTTGAAGAATAAGATTGGATTTCTATTCCTGCATAATGTTGGATTTTCATGTATAGACATATGGTATGGCTATATAAAGGGCCGAAAGGTTTCTTCTTGAGACATCTCAAATTGTGCTCAATGATTGTTGAATTAGTTCGACATAAGAGAGCAAAAAAAAAATTTTGTTGAATAAGTTCAACACAAAAGTTTTGAGAGAGTTTTTTGTAGAGAGTTCTTGAAAGTAAGGAGAAATGTGTTGAGAAAGAAATTGTAATTTCTTTTCTTCTTCATAGTGGAATTGAATCACCCTCGTCCGTGGAAGTAGGCATCTTGGCAGAACCACGTAAATCATTGTCTTTGTGATTGCGAACTTTCTCTGAGATGTTCTCTGATTTTCTTGGATTTATTTCCGCTGTGCACCAACAAGAACTTTGTGCATTTTCAAACATAAAATCTTCAGTTATACTATATATTTTCAGTGAAGCTTAATTATTACCTAGTTACTTATCCAGGTGCAATATTTGATACGTGTTAATGCAGCCTGCAGCAGAACTAATCAAGGAGATTGCAACTCTTGAGCTTGAAGTCGTCCGTATGGAGCGTTACCTCCTCTCGCTATATCGGACAGCTTTTGACCAATATATTACTAGCTCCCCTACCACAAGCACTGCCAACATCTCCATGTCGTCTCCAGAATGCCTTGTTAAATCTGTGGTGCCAGACCCAATAGTCAGGATGGAGCATCAGTCCGACCATGCAGATAAGTCCAATCATATTACTGAAAGAATGAATCTGTTTCAAAGCCTCGAGGAAAATGAAATGAGGAGGACTACCAATTCGAGGCATATTGATGATTCTCCCACTCGTCATCTTACTGTTTGTTTGGATTCCAAGGGTGGTCCTTCTCCAAGAGAAGAAGATCCTAAAATTGTATGCTCTTTTTCTCTGGTGTCCGTGAACTCCGATTAATATAAATGACTCTGAATATGGAGTGATCGTCTGTTATGATTTTTTTTTTTCCTTATATAGGTTGTGCCAGCGTGTGTAGCTAGCCATCGCAGTCTTGCAGATCATCTGGGTGCTTCACTAGCTGATCATGTACCTGACAGTCCGTGTAAACTTTCTGAAGATATTATCAGATGCATTTCTGCTATCTACTGCAAACTCTCGAATCCATCTACGCAACAAATTGACATTATTGACTCCCCCACTACTCCATCGGTGTCCTCTTCGAGCATGTTCTCTCCAAAAGATCCTCGTGACAATTGGAGTCCTCGATGCCACTACGAAGCTAATAATGTGAGTCCCTGCCAGTATGATACAGAGAGAGAAAAGTTCAACCCATACAGTGGCATGGTTGAAGTTCCAAGGATTAGTATAGATGGTGACAGATTCGGGTATGCCTCTAAGATGCTGAACATTTTCAGGTATGCAACCTCTTCAGATAGTTACAGAAATATCCGAATTACTTTTGTGCCAGAGCTTTGTATCTATATATACTAGAAACTTACTAACCGCTAGTCTTATAATTACTCATACTTGCCTCTATGACTTCAAGGCTGACCAGTACCGTAAAAAAATGAAGCAAGCTAGTATTCAAAATTTTCAGCAGACCCGCGATAAAAACTAGGACCAAAAAGAATACAGAGAAGAGATGCATTTATAGAAGTTCCTTGTTACATCCTTTTATGAGTATCAAAAGATATATTGATGAAGAATTGGAAGAGAACCAAAATCGAAAGAAAATTCAATTACTCTTGCCATGGACCTTGTCAATTATTTACTTCATGCCAACAAGTCTCAACTGGTTTATGTTTCTGATGAACGATGGTATATGTTATAATAGGTCTTTGATTCGGCGTCTTGAGACAATAGACCCAAGAAACATGGGGTACGAAGAGCAACTTGCGTTTTGGATAAACATTCACAATTCTTTGGTGATGCATGTAAGTTCATGTCGATCTGTTCTACCATTAAATGTAACTCTGTCCTTGGCGCTTTCTCACACGTGTGAATTCTCCAGGCCTTTCTAGCATATGGGCTTCATCAGAATCAAATGAAAAGTACCTTCTCAATCCTTAAAGTAAGTTTCCCTGCCTCCCAGTAACTTATATTTCTAGACACAGGAGCTTTGTTAATTCTCCATCTCAAAACTCTTGTAGGCAGCATACAATGTCGGTGGGCATTCAGTGAACGCCCACGTTATTCAAAGCTCAATCCTTCGGTGCCAACTCCATCGTCCAGCTGAGGTACTTGGCCAACCTGCCTGTCAATTTTGTAAAAGTCCTAATACCATCAAATGAAAAAATGTTCGTATGCTGACTAGTATCGCTCTCTTCGCATACGTTTGCAGGGCTTACGATCTGTTTTTTCACCAAAAAAATTAATGAAAGGAGACAACAAACATCAATACGCCCTCAGTCCTCCTGAGCCTCTTGTTCATTTCGCTCTTTGTTTGGGAGCCTACTCTGATCCTGCAGTAAGACTTCAAAACCTCTATTCTAGTAATCTTGCTAGCTTTTTGATCTGGAACTGAATAGTAGAAATTATGATCAATTCCTGTAGCTTCGAGTCTACAGAGCCAAGAGCATCTATCAGGGGCTAAAGCTCGCGAAAGAAGAGTTCATTCAAGCTAACATCTCGGTCCAAAAGGAAACAAAGATCATCCTGCCCAAGATATTACACTATTATGCCAGAGACGCTTCCATGGAAATGGTCAAGCTTGTCGAGATGGTACATGAATGTGTACCAGAGGCTCAACGGAAACTCATCAAAGGATGCCAACAGAGAAAGCCCGAAAAATGTGTACAGTGGTCACCATACAAGTCATCTTTTAGATATATTCTGCATAGAGATTTAGCTGAACAATAAAAAAAAAGATCAAATGTCTTCTAATTTCTGATTGGTGAATATCAAAATAATATAATATTGTGTTCGACCATAACCGAGGTTTGTAAGGTACATAATCATATCGATAAACACATGTGCACTGGGCAATAAGCTAACAGTAGGAGGTTGGTCTGTAGCAAGGAGTTGGAGGGCTTCACCTGTTCATGATCCCCAGGAGGACTTCCTCTAGTCTTCATAGTAGACGGTTTGGTAAAGACGGCGATGGCTGGAATCCACGAGCACAGTGTTGGGACTAACAAAAGCGGAAACTATTTTCCAAGATAAGCACCTGCGAATTCGACTGTTGGGCGCACAGCGAAAATAAACCTAGAAAAATCAGAAAAATATTTTAGAGAGTTCACAACCACAAAGACAAGATTTTATGTGGTTCGGCCAAGATGTCTACTTCCACGGACGAGCGTGATACAATTCCACTATGAAGAAGAAAAAGAATTATAATTGCTTTCAGCACTTCTCTCAAGAACTCTCTACAAAAAACACTCTAAAAAACTTTTGTGTTGCACTTATTCAACAATTTTTTGCTCTCTTATGTCGAACTTATTCAACGACCATTGAGCACAATTTGAGATATACTCTTGTGTTGAACTTATTCAACAACTTACATGAGCACTCTTGAGATACTCTTGGAGAAACCTTTGGCTCATTTATATAGCACGACATATGTCTATACATAAAAATCCAACATTATATAGGAATATGAATCAATTATTATGTAGGATTAGGAATCAAATATTATTCTTGTCAAAGATTTGGTAAAAGGTCAAAGTCAGTATTCTTCAAAAGATATGGTCAAATATATCTTTCTTTATACCTCTACCTTGTAAAAGATTTGTTATTCTTCAAAGATATGGTCAAAAATTAAAGTCAATCTTCTTCAAAGATATGGTCAAATATATTTTCCTTTATATCTCCACCTCGGCAAGGTTTTGTCACAAAATCGAGTTGACACAATTTTCAACCGCACAGCTCTACCAAATCAACCACTCGTCAATCTCGTCCCTAAGGGCTCTCAAGCAACACTTTTCCACCTGACTGTGGAGAAGCATCATTCTTCTTTACACACCTAGCTCGCTTGCCCTTGGGCAATAAAACCAAATCTCATGTACAGTTCTTATGGAGAGACTCAATATCTTCCTCCATAGCTACCATCCATCTCTCGCTGCTAGTATCTTTGACAGCATGTTTAAAGGTGATAGGCCTCGTCATCCTCTACTGGTAGTACATATGCACACATTCAACTGTCCATAGTGCTTGACTGGTTCATCAATACATGTGCACCTTGACCGGTCTCCTTGGCCTAGTAGTTGCCAAAGAATCTTGCTGCTGGTGTTGCTCTTCCTCTGGTTGTTGTTCTTGTGAGGCTTGATGAACATCTTCAGAAACCTTCACCTCATCTGATGCATCATCAGATGACTCAATCTCAACAGTTTAAGATTTGCTAGATTCACCACTATCTTTATCGGACTCACTCTTCTTGCTTGAAGTTGTAGTGCATCAAATCTCGATCCGACACGGATGCGCACTATATAATTGGACTTGTGGCTAGTATGTCTGAGTCGTAACTTGGTGTTTAGAATCTTCGGCATCCTCTTGCTAGGGAAAAAATACGATGATCCTTTCCAACTCATGGATAGACCTCTATTGAAACGAATCCAATAGTTTTCGTATTTTGTTGCTTGATTTTCTTGATGTTGCTTTGGAAATTTTTTTGGTGTTGCTTTTGATTTGCTTGGTTTTCGCTATTGGGTTTTGTCACGCCCCAGTCCCAAAATACCGTGGGACCAGATACGTTATAATGGCCAGCAGCACACACCGATGGACAACCCAATTTAATGGATCCATCAGGGCATGCTTAAGCTGTAGTCTAACAATAAATAGAACAATTGTTACAAGTCACAGACTAGTCTAATCTCATCCAAAACAGATAATCACAGAGCAAAGCCAGAAATAATGCAATAGAATAAATAAGCAAATCTCAAATAAGAGTGTCTCGGGAAACAATCCGAGAATCAGTCTGTTGCATTAAAGGAAATAGACATGAAATAAAGTACTGGAAATGGAAATATCTGAGTATGTAGAGCCAATACTCAGGAGAAGTCTTCTGCCACGATCTCGTCCTCAGGTTCCTGTTCTGTTCCAAGAAGTGCTCCTGCTCCGTAAACCTCGGGATAGATCTCGTCAGCTAATCCTGGGGACATAATCCGGATCCAGGTCCTCAGGGGACATAGCAAGGTACAAGAAAGCTCATGCCAAAATAAATGCAGCAATATATGAAACAATGGGGTAAGTATATATAACCAGCTAAGTGACATGCAAGTGAGAGATTTAGTCATACTCGGGCTGAGACTACTACAGGATCAGTGTCGGAGAAACCCATAGCAGTATTCTCTCGAGGGCCAGTACGGTACCAAAGTTCTGTTTCCAGAGACTAAGGCACTTCCATTAAATTATTATATATATATATTCAGCCTTTTGTATGGTAAATCTCTCCCCACCCAATGTAACCACGCATCTCATGTCCATAACGTCTCATGTCCATGCCAAGCGGGATCATAGCTAATGCAACAAGTCATATAATATCTAAGAATATAATGTCTATGTCAATCATGTATCCTACACAGAATCACCATGAATATCTCAGGAAGATCCTGTCTCATGAATAGTGTCAAGTGTCCTGGGTCATGATGTACTTGATAAGGCAAGTACGAGAATATAAAGTGTCACGAATGTCCATCTCTAGATGACAGTACCCAACACTGCGTACAGTGTTGGCACCCGACTAATAATCGGACGCTAAGTACGTCACACGGTCCTAGGTTGATCATGCACAGCAATGTAAATATAGCAAGGGAAATATATAACAAGTCTGCAAAGTTTTGGCAAGGTACACTTGCCTGGGGTTCTGATTCCAACTGTAGCTCTGACCTCAGTGGGAACTGCAGGTACTACACCGGTTGCTGAAATAAACATCACCAATAGTCTCAAAAAATATGAAATAGCTAGAAACGCCTGTCCTTGAGTCCAATTTGGACACAGGGGCAAAAACGACATTTTCGGGTCAAAGCGGGGTCCATATGTGGGCCACTTCGTACCGAAAAGCGTGCCAGGGTCAAAGGTTTCCAAATTCTCCCAACTTAGTGTCAACAAGTCAGGAACGATGATACGAACCCAACGGAACTTTCAGAATTGGATTCCGATGAGCCGATCATAAAATCGCCCGTCAAGTGGAGCCTGTGGGGCCCACGATACGCGATTTTGTCAACGTTCTCAGAATCGAACCAAACTTGGGTCACAGGACCAGCGTATTGCTACGAGTCCGATGGCGCAAGTTTCGTCTCGATCCGACATGTGTACACAAAGTTACAGCGTATTCCAGAATGGACGGATACGGGGCGTTGTCGGCGGATACGCGCTGATTCCGGTGTGCACGCACATCCAAATCAACTTCTACGAAATCCCACACGTTCGTATCAATATCGCGCACGTTTCGGTAAAGACCGCATGCGACCAAGTCGTCCCGTTTGGCGGGGCGTTCTCAGTTCCGGGGTGAAACGGGATGTTGGTTTTCCTATTTTTTGGATCGCGGTTTGCGATCGCCACAGGACGCGATGCACCGAGCGGGTTGCACGGGCACCGAGAGGGTCATACAGTCTATGCGTCACAACTGACGGAACAGAAAACGGGACAACGAGGAGAGAGAACGGGTTACCTGAACATGGCTCCGTGAAGACCGATTTTCCGTGTCCGTGTCGTGTCCGAGTACTGTGTCCAGGATGAGTCGGATCTAGGGTTTTGGTTCTGTGGCCGGAGACTGCCGGATCTGGCCGGGGATGCCACTGGGGTAGGCCGAGGACGGCGAGGCGGGGACGGCTCGTCGGCTCCGGGAGGAAGAGGCCGGCCGGAGAGAGGCGGCTGCGGGTCGTCGCAGAGGTCGGGCTCAGGAAAGTTTTGCGGGCTGTCGTCGAGGGATGGCTAGTGTAGAGAAGGGAGGCGGCGGGTCGGTTCGTCGAGAGGAGGAGGAGTAAGGCGGAGAGGTGGAGGAGGTAGTCGGGGACGAAGGCGGAGGAAAAAGAGGCGGCTAGGGCACGGTGGCTGAGGGGCTCGGGGTTTGGGGTGAGGGCACGTCGAGGCGGGGGCTCAGGGTGTCGTGACGGGGACGGAGGCTGGGCAGCGGAGGCGAGGGGAGAAGGTGGAGGCGACTCTGGGAGAGTGATGGTGAGGAGAGGGCGGAGCTGGGCGGTCGAGGGGAGAGCTAGGGTTAGGGTTTCGGCAACGGCGGGGGTTTAATAACCTCGTCGGAACAGTGTTCCGACTTGGATTAGGGTTAGGGTTCGATTAGGATTGGGTATCGGGTTCGGGTTAACGGGTCGGGTTCAATAGGAATCCGGCCCAATCCGCTATGTTTAAGTATGGGTTTGGGTTTGCGGGTTTCGGATCGGGTTTAGATCCTACCCGACCCGATAAGGCTGGGTTCGGTTTAGTGAACCGGGTCTGGATTGGTTTGGTTCGATTGAACCGGGTTTATTTTAGGGGTTTAATTAGGGTTTATTTCTATAATAGATTTTAGGGCTTTTAAAATGCTTCCGGAGTCCAAATAATTCCTGGAAAATTACCCTATGTCCAGTTTTCCATTTTACACCATAAAATATTATTTCCATAATATTTTAATATTATTTAACATCAATTAAAAATCATTTAATTACCAAAAGCCTATGTTTTAATTTCAGAAAATTCCTAAAAATTCCAGAAAAATCCAAATTAATAATTACTGAAAATCAGGGGGCTTACAGGTTTCTCGCTTGGAGCTTTGGTTATTGGAGATTTCGGGAGGAAGGATAGGCAAAAGGATTCTAACTCGGTGCTCGTGCTATTGCAGGTCCGCATAACTGACGCTTGATTGTCACTAGGTGAGACTCCTTCTTTCAGCACTTTCCTTAATCGGTGGGTGGTTCAGACCCTTCTTTCTTACTTCTTCATGTCCACATCCCTAATGTTTCAAACGTTCAATCGATGATACCCGGCTGAACGCCTAGAAATCCTTAGCCACAACGCATGCCAGCCATTAAGAAAAGATTATGAGAATTATAGACTAACTTATATATTCATGTACATGATTTAAACACGAACTTCGCAATGAAGCGGGCAGTTGTGGTTCGAAACCAAGGAACTGCTTGATGGGATGCAGCATCGAAAATATTGGTTACAGCCTAGTGCCTCGGAGAGTTTGGACCCACGGGACACCAAAATTGGAACACGACTTTGAGAAAATATGAACTGTTGCATAAGTATATATATTGCTGCTTTACTTCTTCTGTTTCTTCTCATGCATTATATGATAGTTGAACTGTTCACGCATTTGCTTGGTCTGGGACAACTTGTGCACAAGGTTTGGCATTTTCTCGAAATGGTATTCTGGGATATTAGAACCTTATCGACCCGGGGGGAAATATTTGACCGTGCTAGTCGCGATGCATTGCGGGACCTTCGGCGGGGCTTGCTACCCTGGCTGATAGGGTGTGCCACAATGCCTTGGATAAGTCCCTATGGTATCGATCACACCAATGATCACATATACATAGAACACATGCTAATCTATTGTCTTGTGCAGATGCTAAGTATACTTGTGTTTCGGTGCAGGAAAGGAGTGCATCGGTTGAGTAAGCGACCGATGTGTTATATGGATTTTACGTTATTGTTCCTCTAAAAACATGCATCAGATATGAACTGAATTCACTTCGTTCTTAATAACAAGATCATTTTAATGCATGCTCGTCCCTAATAAGCAAGTGTTGATTTAGGCGAGTAGGCTCGTCCCGCTCACAAGTACAAACTGAGTACTACCCATATTTGTGGAAAAATATTTAAGGCACTCAAGATGTACAACGCTAGTGGATATACGAGGAAGCGTTATGAGCTCTTCTATTTTGAAGTATAGTTGAAGCCAGTTTATTTTGGAGGCATGAATTTTTAATCTATACAAGGGCATAATGTACGGACGATAAGGCTTATCTGATGGAGTGCGCCCTACCTTTTGAGTTTTCTTTTGTAATGCAAATCAATGTAGCCGAAAGGCGCATCAAATGTAACTCTATGTTATAGAAGCATAAAAAATCATGCAAGTAGCCTAAAGGTCATGCCCCCTCAACAGAACAACCAAGCCGCAGAGAAGCCACATGCGACCTAAACAGTCAAGCCACAGAAGAGCCACATGCGGCCTGAACAATCATGCCGCAGAGAATCCACATGCGGCCTGAACAGTCAAGCAGCAGAAGAGCCACATGCGGCCTGAACAATCAAGCCACAGAGAAGTCGCATAGTATACTGTATGCGTCATGAACGACCACAGTGCAGGGAGGCTGCATAAAATACCCCTGACACTGATTTTAATGTCTGTCGGAAGCTCTGACATATCACTCATCACTCTGAGACGCTTCGAGATTCATGAAGGCGACGGCTCAGAAAAAGACAACAAGTCACATCAGTGTATTAATTTCTTCGACAAACGTATCATTCTACGTTTTCCCTCATATGTGGCTACAAGACCCATGCGGCCTCGTCACCATGCGCCTTAAGTGTCCATTCAACCAAAGCCCGACGAGAGCTCGGATACGGCCACAACACCATGCGGCTTAAGTGTCCATTCGACCAAAGCCCGACGAGAGCTCGTATGCGGCCTGCCAACATATAGCCAAAGTGCCCATCGATCAAGGCCAGACGAAAGTTTGCATACGGCCTTGCCAACATGCGGCCAGAGCATCCAGATGACGAAAGGCAAGACGAGAGCTCGTATGCGACCGCGATAATATCCGGCCAAGTTGCTATGCAGCCTCCAACTCACAAGATCTTTCTGTTACAACTGAAGAGTTCTTCGCACAATTGGTGCTGACTACGTGTCCAGCTGACAAAGTCATACACACAGCTAATTAAAAAAAACCCCGAGATCTCTTCAACAGCATATCTCAACCAAGACCATGTGGCAATCTGCCCATGGCATACAGCCACAGTTGGAACCACATTTTATTGAAGGAGCCTTATGTGGCCAGCAAATAGAGGCATATACGACACCCATAGCCTACCAGCACGATGGCTATAAATAGGAGCAACTTGAACGTTCTAGGGGCTGTCCTTTTTTATTCTGCTTCAGAGGAAGAGCATATCACCCCGGTCCATACAGAAAGAGCATATCGAGACGAGCGAAGAGAGAACGTGAGCTTCTTCACCCTACATCGGATCGTCAACAGAGTAAAGGTGACACCATAGCACTCCTTGTCTATCGTCATACCCCAGATCAAAAAATAGTGTACTTAGATTGTCTGTCCAGGACCTCTTTGTACTTTCTTTTATTTGTTAATTAAATTAAGCTCTTTTAGAACTTTTTAAATTTAATGGAAAAAAAGATGGCGACTCTGCTGGGGACGTCTTTCTTCTTCAATGAGAAAGTTGTGGCACAATCCAACGCAGCAAAGCTCGGGTCCACACAAAGGATGCTGGTGGTCCTCTTCGACCAGCAGGCTTTCGAAGACATACTCTCTGGGGACAGTGCGAGTCCTTCTCTGAGGCAAGCAAAGACCAAGAAGACCCACAAGACACGGGTAGCAAAGGCCACCACGCCTTACCCAATTGCGGAGCAGGCGCTCCTCATCTCTCTCCCTGCTGCAGGAACCGTAAATTATGCGTCCACTGCTTATGCGACAACCTCTTCCAACCAGAAGGGTGCTCACCACTTGAAGACCCCCAGGACATGGGTAGCAAAGGCCACTATGCCTCACCCAACTGCGGAGCTTGTGCCCATCGCCTCTCTCCCTGTTGCTGAAGGCACTCGCCAGGCGTCCACCCAAGCTGTCCATGTGGCATCCTCACCTGACGCAAAAAATACTCAGCACCCAAACTCTGGTAGAGGAAAATACTATGATGTCCGACGTTCGGGTGCTGATACAAGCTCTATGCAGCCAAGGAGGAGGCCGCATAAGATTTACTATGCGGCATCGGTTGACGGTCGCAGGCAGATGGTCGCATGCGACTCAGGCAGTAGCTGAACCTCTGTTTTCGACTGAATCTCACACAGCGCTGACCATATACGTCATGCTGAGAATGGTAAAAACTTAAACTTGGAATCTTCGTACTATGCGCCTCCGGGTGCTAAGTCAAAGAAGTCTGGGGTAGTACGAGCTCGTCATGCTCAAGCAACTGTCCATTTGGTTGACCATCGGAGGGCACAACCCCTGATGGAAAGTTGTATAAGACTGACTCGTGCGTCCAGCCCTCAGCGACAAATGGACAGGGTCCATCTCAAAAGTCTTCCACTGACGATCTGGAAAAGTTCTTGTACGAATCCTATATCAGGGAGCAAAAACAACACACACGCACCCGTGCGCTCGGTCTACCCGTACTCGCGAAAAGGGTGCAAAGGTGAGGCAGCCCTCGCCTGACTGGCACAATATGATCAATCATAAGAGCAAGGCGTGGGAGGCAGCTATGGCATGTGAAGTGTTCTCTCCTAGATATCACTATGCCAAAATTATCATTAACTATTGCTGCAACAAAGTCGCAATACCTACAAGCAGGCAGTCGATATTCCAACGACTGCACCTGAAGGCACCTATCCGGCAACAATCCAAAGATCAGGTGTAAACACCAGAGGAGGTGGAGCTTTCTTTCGCCTCATGTTACTCAGCTCGGGAGGTCCCTTCCAGCACAGGAGAAAGGAAGCCTAGCACCTCCAGTACGTCACTCTCAACCAGCGCATTGAGAAGGCGATTAGCAGAAGAACCAGCAGCGGAACATACGGAAGGAGTTTTCTAGGACATCCGCTCGAAGAAGAAGCTATCAGCTTCTGGGGGTAGTTCTTTCTCAAAACCCCTGGGGGTTACACAAGCTTGGGGTAGTAATCGCCCGGACCTATACGACAATCCGGTGTTCCAAGGAGATGATGATTCCCAAGGAAAGGATGCTGAAATCCCTGGGGGTAGCCAACCTCGGAACGAAGAAGCTGCCTCCTACGCTGGGGGTAGTACTCCCTCTGAGTCCAAATAGGACGTGACACTGCCAACCTTTCCTGACAACTATTCATTACAAGAGTCCAAAGGAGAAAGTGCTACATCTATTGTCCCGTCCATCTCTCATCATGTAAGAACAACATATATGGAGGGTGACGAGAATGAAGGCCCTAGTGATAGGCAGCACCTCGAGGTCCTTGAGGCAATAATGCAGACCATAAGCGAATTAATGCAAGCCCTGACCCAGGAAATGCTGAAGATTAAAGCAAACATGGCTTTCCAGCCAGCAAGGACTTCTGGATAAGCAAGCTTGGACCCTAGGAACAACGCGGCCGCCGACACAACTGCTCCTTCCATAGTCAGAAATTACTCATTGTCTTGTTAATCTGCCCCTTCCGTGGGAGACGAAACCAAAGAAGCATTGAGGAAAATCAGGGATTTCTGGGATTTCCTAGATTCTATGGGCAGCCGGAATTCACTACGCAAGCGAGGGTACGACAGCCGTACCCCCGCTAGTGGAGGGATATTTCGTACCCACCAAAGTACAAGCCCTTTAACCTGAACCCATTCGATGGGAAGACTTCTCCCCGTCAATACATGAGCTATTTTGAGACTGCAATGGGGCACATACCCCATAGTGACGCACTCATCACCAAGCTCTTTCTGGGGGCATTGTCCGGGGTCGCATTCGACTGGTTTTGTAGCCTACAAGACAACTATATCTCGTCGTTTGACGACATTAAGAGTCTTTTCCTCAAAATATTCTATGACGGAGGAAGCGACATGACGATGTCTTCCCTGATGGATGTCACCCAAGGGGAAAGAAAACTCGCCCAAAATTATATCGAGCATATCTGTCAAACAGCACTAAGGTTGCCTCCAGGCAATCCTGAGTGTACACTCATGGACATGTGCCGTAGGAACCTACTTATGGCAGTCAGCCTCTGTATGGACGGCAGTCAATTCAAAGACTGGATATCATTCATCATCAATGTTGCCGGTGCTAAAAAGAAGGTCAAGGATGTTCAGCTCCTGGGAATACAGATCCTTATCGCCAATGACAGGGGGAAACTTTCCAACAATAACAACAGCGGCAATAGCAACCGCGAGGGAAAAGGGAAGTAGGCCCTGGTGGCCAACTTAACCAAGAATCCCGAGCAAAAGCCGGCTGAGGTTCCAAAACTCCAAGAGACTTACTCCTTCGAAGATGACGACGTCATGCCCATCTTTGACATATTGGTGAAGGGTGGTAAGCTTCGGCTCCCCAATGTCAAACGTCCTGTAGAGGCAGCTGAGATGAATAATCCAAAATACTGCCCCTACCATCGCTAGGTCCACCATGAGACGAAGGACTACTATACCCTCAAGTGGTACATTCAGCGCTTGCTTGACACCAAGGCCCTTACTTTGGAATTCGGCGACAAGAGAGTTGTCGCCAACATGGTGTCCCTCCAGTTCGATAACTTTTCTGCGACGGAAGCCCAGGACGGAGTCATCCCGATCCCGAGGGCAACAATATAGGTAGTCAATCTTCCACCAGCTTGCGACCAAGCAGCCGGGCTGATACCTCTTACTACACCTAGGGGCATGATTATGTGGGTCCACCCGGATCTTGTCCCAGACTTGATACAGCAAGCAGCGCCTTCCGCCGTTAAGTCTAAATCATGAAAAACCAAGTCCTGTCACATGGTTTCTCCTACCGCTGAGGAGGCCTGGGCAGGGGCAACCAGGTTGGGCCTTACCTACCAGCGAGATTACGAGGCTCCCAACGTTAATGCACCTCCAACTACTGTACCCGTCGTGTCTGATCTGGGTCCATCTCAATCCCCACCAGCGGACAAGTCCAAATACTAAGAGGGTCTCTTCGACAAGCCGTTGCATAAAGAAACGGCTCAGGGACTGAAAAAGCCCTACAAATTTGATGTCTTATCTCAACTCGCTAATATCCAGACAAAGTTGTCACTGTTTGAGCTTCTCCGACTCTCCAGAGACACCCGGAATGCTCTGAATAAGGTATTACAAAATGTCGATGCCTACCTAGCGTAAGTCAAGCCGTCAATAGAGGATCCTGTTGTATGCCCTCACTGTAATAATATGACGGAAGCGATACTCAACATCACATTTTTGTAATAGGACATGTTGCTAAAAAATAATCGGCATGATCATCCCCTGTATTACACAGGGTACATTGGTGCCATCAAGGTGGACCGGATGCACATCGATCCTGGTTCGTCAATCAACATCATCCCGTTAAGTCAGCTTCAGACCTTGGAAATTTCGATGCATCACCTGGTAGCCACCAATACTGCCATCACTGGCTTCAACGCAGGAAGGAGCTACCCTCTGGACAAGATCCGCCTAAAATGTCAAATTGGCGACATGAAAACTGAGGTCACTTGCTACGTCATTGACGTGGACATATCCTACAATGTCCTGCTGGAACGACCATGGATACACGAATACATGATCGTACCATCAACCCTACACCAATGTCTAAAGTACATAAACGATCAAGGCACGGTCAAGACGGAGTTCGCGGATGTCGATCCTTTCAAAGGGATCGATGCCTATTACTCTGATGCACTCTTATACAAGCAAGTCCACCAAGATGAAGGTGGCAATGATGTTGACAATGAGGAAGAGGCTGGGACAACACTAGACGAACCCTTAAGAGTACATCTAAATGTGCGCACTCCTGACACAACCTCTCTTCTCGTCGTAAAACTACACAGGAAGGCACCCGACCCTTTGGTCGTTCGTCTTCATAGGCCAAGTCAATCACCAAAGAAAGATCCAACGACATCCACCATGCCCGAACCTATGGTCGTTCGCCTTCATAGGCCAAGTCAATCACCAAAAAAAGATTCGACAACATCCACTACACCCGAACTGCTGGTCGTTCGCCTTCAGAGGTCGAGTCGACCCCCGAAGGATACTCAGTTATCTCTTACCGTGTCTAAACCTCTGTTAGTAAAGCTGCGCAAAAAACCTCCAAAGTCGTCGCTTGCACTGGGGTAGATCTCGGAAAGAAAGAGCTAGAGGAGTACGTAGCTGCTCACACAGACGTCCCTTCTCTTGACGATATAATTCTTGGAGAAAAGATACCTTACTTTATGAATAAAGGGCTATCTTTGAATAATTCTGAAGTTGCACACATAAGCACACTGTACTCAATGTAGCACGATATGGGCCTACACCTACAGACATAGGTGACTACCACACATGCTGTATACCGGATTCTCCCCAGTCAAAACTCCCACTTCCTAATCCTAGCTAGGAAGAGGGGAGACAGACTCATCATCTTCGGCAGAGTAGAATGCCCTCGATTATTCATCCCCAAAGAACTAGATCTAGAACTCGATACGACCAAATATCACTCTACCAGTATAGCTCTCAAGCCAAGCGCCTTATCCAGAAGATGGGGTACGATCTGTAGGCCACTAAGGGCTTAAACAACGGCAAAGGCCGAAGGCTGCCTCTTTATTTTTTTGCTCCTGCATGTAAATCCGAGGACTACTACCATAAAACCAAGCATGTCTTACGGTATATAATGCCTCCGCTAACCCCCAAGGGTTCAGATGAAGGAGATAATGTGCACTCTCACTCTTCTCAATCTTTCGCTTGGGACTCCGACATCAGTATCAGGGAGATGCTCAAGAAAATATTATCTGCCAACATGGTGCTAGCTGACCATGAAAAAGATGAGGAGAATCTACCAAAACTCTTTAAAGTAGAACCGTGGGCCCAACGCCTAGACGCACAATGGAAGATGAGATTCGAACAACGAGATCCTTCTACCGAGAATGAAGTCGTACAAGTCAATCTGGGTGACGAATCCTCCCCCAAACCTATCTTCACCAGCAAAAGTCTGACTAATGAGGATCAAAAATCCATGCTACAGCTTGTTAGGAAATATATTGATGTCTTTTTCTGGAGCTACGAAGACATGACTGGAAACCCAAATTGAGGTTCGTAGGCTTAACATCTTGCCGAACGCTAAATCTGTCAAGCAGCAATAACAGTAGTTTCGGCCAGACATAATGAATGCCATCAAAGTCGAAGTCAACAAACTGATAGCTAGTGGCTTCGTATGCAAAAAACAACATCCAGACTGAGTAGCCAATATTGTACCCGTCGTCAAAAAGAACGGGAAGATCCGGATCTGAATTGACTTCCGTGATCTAAATGTGGCATGCCCTAAAGACAAATTCTCTCTTCTGATCATAGATATAATGATCGACAATACTTGCGGCTTCGAGTGCATGTCCCTCATAGACGAATTCTCAGGCTACAATCAGATCAAGATATCCCCTGATGATCAGAAGCATACATCATTCTGAACGCCGATATGAGTGTACTGCTACACAGTCATGCCCTTCGGTCTAAAGAACACATGTGCTATATACATGTGAGCTATAAGCACCATCTTTCGTAAGCATCTACGCAAGATGGTCGAGTGTTACATCGATGACATCGCCGTCAAAATTTGCTCCAAAGGTGATCACCTCATGAACTTGAAGACTGTGTTCGACTTCATGCGTACGCACCAGCTCAAGATAAACCCTACCAAATCCTTCCTGGGAGACCCCGGCAAAACTAAAGCAATCCATGAGATAAACCCACCGAAGAACCTTCGGGAACTCCGCAGCCTTCAAGGAAGACTTGCATACATCAGGAGGTTTATATCAAACCTCTCCGAACATTGTCGGTCATTCACCCAGCTCACGAAGAAATGTTTCTCCTTTGTCTGGAACGAAGAATGCCAGTATGCCTCGACAACATCAAGGAATACCTATCAAACCCTCAAGTGATGGTCGCCCCAGTCGTAGGAAAGCATTTCCTGCTCTATGTGAGTGCAATGGACTACTCTCTCAGTGCTCTATTAGCCCAGAATATTGATGCAGGCCATGAGGAGGCCATCAATTATCTTAGTCAGATGATGGTTGGCACGGATCACAGGTACACCCCGTTGAGAAGGAATGCATTGCTCTTGTGTTCGCTATCTAGAAGACTCGGTACTACGTAGCTGGACAAACCATTCACATGATCTAGTGAGTCAATCCTCTGAGAGTCCTCATGACCAAACCAGGTACACTCAGTTCCCATTTAGCTACCTGGACAATACTAGTATCTCCATATAATATGGTATTTGTTCCACAGAAAGCCATCAAGGGTCAAGCACTGGCCGAATTACTGGTAGCCCGTCCGGTGCCAAAAATCTTGAAACCCTACGACAAGATTCTAAACGAGGTAGCATACTCAAACATGACTTCATACGAAGCTGTTTGGTGAATGTTCTTCGATGGAGCTTCGAGAACAGGGCTCAAAGACAATATCATAGCGGAAGTCGGGATAGTGTTGATCTCTCCATATGATCTGGTTATCAACCGCGCTTACTCCCTCACAAACTCGTGCACCAATGATGTGGCAGAGTACAACGCCTTGGTCATTTGGCTCTAACTTTCCAAACAAGTAGGAGTGGAGTATCTGGAGACCTACGACGACTCCAAATTAATAGTCAATCAGGTTTGGGGTGAATACGAAGTCCGGCACGAAGACCTGATTCCTTACCACCAAGCTGTGCTTGGCATCATCTCAACCTTCGAGGTATTCTTTATTGAGTATGTCCTCGGGCAGCAGAACGTCGAGGCTGACGTCCTAGCCAGCCTCGCTGCCTCCTTGGCAGTTCTAGACAACACCCATCAGCTAATCACAGTGATCGATCGAGAGCTGGTCTGTCCAAAGAATAACCTATACCTGTGTCTAAGCTACGAGGCGGAAGTACACTCTTATATCCAGGAATGGAGGCTTCCATTCATTGACTACACGGTCTATAAAAGTTTTCCCTGAGAACCCAAAGAAAGCCACATCGATCAGAAAATGTTCCCTCCGATTCTATTACGATACATCTATTAAAATATTATATCGTCGGTCCTACGACGGCCTTCTGTTATGATGCCTATCGAATACATAAGCGAAGTAGGCCCTCCGCAAAGCTCACGATGGCATCTGCGGTGCACACTAACCCAGCCCAAAGCTACAGAATCGTCTTCGGAGAATGTGTTATTACTGGCCGACGATGGTAGCGGAGGCCATTGCGTATGCGAAAAAATGCCATACGTGCCAAATTCACGCAGACTTCATCCACCAGCCCTCAGTATTTCTGCACCCAACAGTCACATCTTGGCCATTTGAAGCATGGGGGATGGACATTATCGGACCAATCAGTCCACCTTCTTCTAAAGGGCATCGGTTCATCCTAGCTATGACCGATTACTTCTCTAAATAGGCAAAAGTTGTTCCACTCGCTAAAGTAAAAACATTAAACATGATTAGCTGCATCAAGCATCATGTCATATACCGTTTTGACTTTCCACAAAGGATCGTCCATGACAACGGTCCATAGTTCGCAAGTCACGTATTCTACTAATTTTATGACAAAAACCGAATTCAGAATATAGCGTCAACTGCCTATAACCTAGCAGCAAATGGTCTGACAGAAGCCTTCAACAAGACCATCATAAAGCTACTCAAAATTTTTGTGTCTTCCAATAAGCGCGACTAGAATGAGAAGCTGGATGAATGTCTCTGGGCCTACCCCATAACGGTCCGGACAGCTACTGGCAACATGCCTTTATCTCGGGTGTACGAAAGTGAACTGGTCCTCCCGCTTGAGGTCCAAATTCCTTTACTTAAAGTACCTCTCTCCAACCAATTAACCTTCGATGACAATCACCGCCGACAACTACAAGAGTGTAAATCCCCTCGACCAGAAATTAGGGTTAATTGAATTAAATAGCCTAATTAGGGTTAACTTGATATAATTAAGATTTATTATATAGTATTATAATACCTATGCAATGATTGTTGTTTTAGGATACTACCCTAGCTGTTACCCTAAAATAATTTCCACATACCTGGCTTAGACATGCTAACCTATCATATTGAACCTTGAACAAACCCCGGATACTGATTTTTGTGCCTGATTTTAGTCGCACAAAAGTCGTTACAAACGTCCGTACGCAATTTAAATAAATTGCGTAATTACGTTCGTTGTCCGTTCCAATCGAAATTGAGACCCCATCTCGATCCGATTTGACCAACCCAGATCCTGACATTATTGTACACTGAGCCTACCACACTAATGACCATTGTCCAACCCAATTTAGACCATCGATTCTGGTTAAATTAAATTAGAGACACCCGGTGCATTAATTATGAATTAATTAACGGGGTGACCTAACCTAAATTAAATTAGACCCAACTCCAACCCAAACCCACACCCACACCCACACCTACAAGTCCCATACAAAACACCATACACCATCCTAGCCCAATGAAGAACACCAAACATGGTATTTGTTTACATCAAATCCCCAATTTTAGGAATTGTGCAAATACCAAATTGTTAAGGGGCCTATTTGCAAAATTGCAATGAGGTGTCCCCCTCTCATTGGCCCAAACATCATGGAGAAAGAAAATTTTCATTCCCTAACCGTATCCATTCATTTTCTCCCATTCCTATGTACTTGCACCCCCTTTATGAAGGGCACATCATGGCCCTTCATTCAAAATGCTACAATCCTAGCCCTCCCCTCATCATGATGGACATCCCCAACTCCCCAAAAACTATGTCCAGCCAGCCCTAATCCCTAGGCAGCCCCCCCACTCTCTCACCTACTTATACACCTAGTTATATCACATGTTTGCACAGAACCCAAGGAAACCCTACTCAAACCCTATTTTTAGTTTAAACCCCTCACTATACAGCCTACCCCTACCCGACCACCCGCCGCCTCCTTCCGGCCGGCCACCGCCTCCGGCCACCCCCACACAGACCCAACCACCCTCATCGACCACTCCCCTACCCTCAGCCACCGCCACCCGCCGCCTGGCCGCCGGCAGCCCCCACCAGCAACTCCATCTTCAACCAGAGCATCCCCCTCCCGCACTCGAAGCCGACCACCCGACCGGCCAGTACTCCGCCATCTTAGCTCCGCCGGCCGCCAAACTCCGCCGACCCCTTCCCCGGCCAACCACCTTCCTCTCCGTCAAGTTTCACCACTGGTCGACGCAGCATCTGACCGCAATCGCCCCCGCAGCACCGACAGCTCCAGAAACGCTGCTGTAGCCGACGACCGCCCCGCACGTCGCTGAGCTCCGTCCGGCCACCCCCGCCGTCGACGGCCCGCCACCGGGACCCCCTCGACCCGAGCGTCGATCTGGTACATTATTTTATGTATTATTTTCTGTATTTTTAGGCATATTTCGATGTGCAACGTTCTATATACTAGTGTTAGTATAGTTTACGTATTTTCTACGTATTCAGTATATTAATTAGTATTTACTGTATTATAAAGTATATATATATATGTATACCTCCCGTATAAATGCTGTATTATAAATATATATCTTTATTGTAATTAGTAATGGGATTATTAGTATGTATATATGTGTATAAATACCTATTGTGTATATATGTGTATATATATATATATATATAAATATATGTATGTATAAATATTTGGATTATATGTAAAATATTAAGTATTTAATATATTGTGTTTATATATATATATTTTGTGATTTAGTATATATAATATAATAATATTGTTATATCATAAATTTGTATTTAATAACCTAGTATGTATATGTATATATATATATATATATATAAAAATATATATATATATATATATATATATATATATATATATATATATATATATATATATATATATATATATATATATATATATATATGTGTATGTACATATATATTAATATACATTTTATGATATTTGTGTAAATGTAAGTATGTGTATATTTTGTGTAATTAGTTTATTTAGTGCAATAAATATATGTATTATATACATTTATATATATATATTAAAACATATTGTGTACATAGTATATCAATACGGGTATATATATATATATATATATATATATATATATATATATATATATATATATATATATATATATATATTTATATATATATACTTGGGAATATTAAAATGGGTATGAATATATATATATCTAAATATATATAAAATTATGTTATGTATATTTACTTATGTACAAAATTAATATTTAAATGCAAATAAATATGATTGTGTATATTTATTTGTGTACATAAAATTATATTTAAATATATGTTTATGTGTAATATATATGAATTTATGATTATTACCAATTATGTACATATATTTAATATGTGTATTATTAGAGTATTACTAAATAATACATAAGTACTATTTTTGTACCATAAAACATACATATTATCTTAACATATTCAATTATGATTAAGTGTATAAATATATATATATATTTGATATAGCTATATATATATATATATATACAGTCCAGACCCTGTGTCAGCTGTAGATACAAGCAGTGTGTCTTAGTCGTGCTATTATAGCGACTAATATTGTCATTACTATATCATATATAGGACTGCTGGACAGTATCGCCGAGGCATCAGGAGCAGGACTTTCGATTTCGCAGCTACCCGGGACAGACAAGTATACCTTGCTGATTTACTGCTTAAATTTAAATGATAAATGTTGCAAATATGCATAAAACTGTGCGCGTCCGATATTGACTCGGGTGCAGTCGACAATGCGTCGATGAGTAGTGTACTAGACCTAGTTCCTAGCTGACTCACCTTCGACGGTGAGGATATTCTGATATCCTCCTAGACCGTGACACTTACACGTATCACGATGGAACATTCATATTGGGATGCAGGTCCGCGTACCCGATTCGCTATCGGTACGTACGATATACATCACGGACTAGCCTGTATTCTAGAGTATTATAGTTAGATGAGACTTGGCATATAGATACGGTACACTCACGTCGTGTATTCGACTTGCGTATCTACATTGGGCGGGAAGGACAACTGATAAACGTATGGGATACACCCATCGGACTTTGTGGTATCCAGAGGAACCACAGACCCGGTGACTTCCTATATTCAGACACCGCGCTCTTCGGAGTGTTACGGACGTATATACATTGCAGATACCATGCCCCTTAGAGTGTGGACGTTATATATATACAGATACCTCATTCTTTGGAATGATGGACGTTGCAGATACCACACTCTAGAGGACGTTGGACGTTATGCCTACACCTACCTATACGTTCCGAGATTGTCCTTACATTGCATTCACTTAGATGGTTAGCACACCCCTCTTTATTTTATTCAGTACTATATCTGGCATGCATTTTGTATCTTGTTACGTCCCTCTGAGGACCTGGTTATCTTCCAGATTTAGACGAGGCCTATTACCCTACCGTGTACGGGCCAGGTGTGGAGACGAGGTTTGCTCTTGACGAGGAGCTGGAGGTTTTACCATCAGAGTACCCCTGATCATCTTGGTAGGCCTTCCTCCTATGACTGGAGCTCCTTACCTAGTTAGCAGTTGTTTCAGTCACTCTCATTATCAGTACTCTTATTTTTAGACTATCAGTACTTTATCTCCAATATTTGTAGTGGGTTTGTTCCCACCAGACATATTTCAGTTGTACTATGTCATTCGACTATGTTTCTTATATTCCAGTCTTTTATTTCAGTATTTTACTTGTTGTTTGTGGATGAGATTAGACACTGCCTGTTGTTGATATTAGACTTGTTAGATTTAGGACAGCGTAGCACGCTTCGTCAGGATCCATTAAATTGGGATATCCTCGGAGATGTGTCAGTTGGCCAATGCCACGTGGCCTGGTTCCATATATTTTGGGACTAGGGCATGACATGGTTTTAGTGGTGGCCCATGCAGGTCTGTAACATTATATGTTTATCGCTTGTGGTATGGCAACGTGCCCAGCGAGCCTGCAATAGGATAAAAATTACTAGGTCTCATCCACTTGATTACGCCTTTGAACCTCTTCCGAATTTTAATATATCTGCATCCTGTTTGATTGATTCCATACTCTTTCTAATAAAGTTCTATCTCTTACAGCGAGATGAACCTTCGCAGTAGACGTGAGATACTTGGTGCCATAGTGCCACCTGCAGCACCGAGGGAGGATACGACTAAGGGACCACCCAGAGAGCATCCTCAGCCAGAGGCACAGGTGATCCCTCAGGCCCCGATGATGCACTGGCATCAGATCTCTCCCGACGAAGGGACACAGCAGCCAGAGGGCCAGACATCGCAGACGATCCCGAGGCAGTACTTCGAGGGGCAGACCTCGAGGGCGACACCGATGCCGCAGTACGAGAGGCCGGCACCCGAGGAGACACCAAGAAGACAGCCGGAGGAACCTCCACCTCCACCTCCACCTCCACCGTTTCCACCTCAGATGCCACCTGCGGAGGGACAGCCCCAGATGATGCAGTTCTTCCAGATGATGATGCAGGCCCAGTGGCAGCAGACAGAGACCCTGAGACAGGGCCTGATGGCAGTACTGGAGAGGGCACCTGCCCAAGCAGCAGCACCAGCACCTGCACCTGTCCAGCAAGTAGGCACTGTACGAGGCTTCAGACAGATGGGCCCGGGAACCTTCTCGGGCAAGGAGACGGCAGAGGAGATCTCAGACTGGGTCTCCAACACTGATATGCTGTTAGAGGGTTCGCAGCTATACCCCAATCTATGGATGACCGCGGTGAGGGCCCAACTCACAGGCAACGCCCATCACTGGTGGGACTCTATGGAGCGCAGCATCGGCAGACAGCAGACTTGGGAGGAATTTCTGGAATACTTCAATGCGAAGTATTTCCCAGCTACGGTGAGGAATGCCCTGTACTCCCAGTTCCTGCACCTGGAGTAGGAAAACCTGACTGTAGACGCCTACAACGGAGAGTTCAGCAGACTCAGCCGATTCGGTGCAGCCCTGATCCCCAACGACCTGGAGAAGGCCAGAAGATTCCACCATGGCCTCTCTCACGAGCTGTAGAGGTACACCACTACCCAGGCGAGGATCTCTTATGAAGAGGTCCTATCAGAGGCGAGGATCCAGGAGGCTATAGGAGGAGGAGCGAGACGTTCTAGCACGAACGTACCAGCCAGGACCCAGCAAGGAGCAGGAGGACCGATCCACCATCCAGGAGCACAGGCGCAGCAGAGGACAGCGCCGTACCAGCAGAAGGAGCTTTCGACCTGTCACTTCTGTGGCAAGAGGGGATACGTCGTCAGAGACTGCCGAAAGAAGCTCGGGCTCTGCATGGTCTGTAGAGCCAGCCAGCACCTTGCTAGAGACTGCCCCCAGCGCAGAGATGTAGCACCCCAGACTGGGCAGAGGCCAGCAGCACCACCTTTGAGGATCCTACCCCCAACAGGAGGCCAGCGTCCACCAGCTACCGGAGGACAGCAGAGAGGACCACCCTTGGTCCCACATGAGGCACACTTCAACCAGGCCCGACAGCAGGCAGGAGGGCAGAGGTGCGGGCAAGCCTTTGCTTTAGCATCTATTGAGGAGGAACCAGAAGGAGAGGCTATCGCAGGTACAATTTTAGTTGCATCATTACCTGCGACTGCACTATTTGATTCTGGAGCTACACTGTCATTTATATCTAGTAGCTTCGTAGCAATGCATAGAGTAGAAACTTCCCCTTTACCTAAGAGTTGGAGAATACATACTGGAGGAGGCATCGTACCGGTTACCAGCACCATTAGAACGTGCTCGGTAGTAGTTTATGGTAGAGAGATGAGAGCGCGATTGTTGGTACTCCCAATGCCAGCTTTCGACATAGTTCTGGGCATGGACTGGTTAAGCCAGTACAATACCGTACTAGATTGCCAGAAGGGTAGCGTTACTTTTAGACTGCCAGGACACCCGGAGTTTGAATTCATGCGAGGCACCATCGAGCGAGGAGTAGGACACGCAGCTGGAGCTTACATGGCGATGGAGACGGTACCCCCAGAAATCATTGTAGAGTTCGAGGATGTTTTTCCAGAGGAGTTGCCAGGCCTACCGCCTGATAGAGAGGTGGAGTTCACAATTGAGCTAGTACGTGGAGCAGCACCGGTATCATCAAATGTGTACCGGTTGGCGAAGAAGGAGCTTGACGAGCTGAAGCTACAGCTAAAGGAGTTGCAGATCAAGGGATTCGTCCGTCCTAGTGCATCACCCTAGGGAGCACCAGTGATGTTTGTACCCAAGAAGGATGGGACATTCCGGATGTGCATTGATTACAGAGCCCTTAATGCTCTGACTATCAAGAACAAGTACCCTCTACCGCGAATCGACGATCTGTTCGACCAGCTGACAGGAGCAGTGGTGTTCACAAAGATCGATTTGAGATCGGGCTATCATCAGGTGAAGGTGCGAAGGGAAGACATTCCGAATACAGCATTTAGGACTCATTATGGTCACTACGAGTTCTTAGTGATGCCTTTTGGATTGACAAATGCACCTGCTGTGTTTATGAACCTGATGAACCGAGTCTTCCATAAGTATTTGGACCAGTTCGTGGTAGTCTTTATCGACGACATCTTGGTGTATTCGAAGAGCCACGAGGAGCACGGGGAGCACTTGAGGCTAGTGCTAGAGACGCTGAGACGAGAGAGGCTTTATGCCAAGCTGAGCAAGTGCGAGTTTCTCCTAGATCGTGTTGCATTTCTTGGACACGTTATCTCGGGAGATGGCATTTCAGTAGATCCTGCGAAGATCTCATTAGTAGAGACGTGGCCGACCCCTACCAACGTCTTAGAGGTGAGGAGTTTCCTAGGACTTGCTGGATATTACCGAAGGTTCGTAGAGAACTTTGCAAGGATCGCAGAGCCGATGACCCGCTTGACCCACAAGGATCAGAAGTTTACCTGGATAGAGGAGTGTCAGACGATATTCGACGAGTTGAAGAAGCGTCTGACTACAGCACCTATCTTGACCATACCTTCTGGACCCGGAGGATTCGTGATCTATAGCGATGCATCCGGGAAAGGATTATGATTCGTCTTGATGCAGCATGGGAAGGTTTTGGCCTATGCCTCTAGGCAACTGAGGACCCATGAGAAGAACTATCCTACCCACGACTTGGAGCTTGCTGCAGTGATCTTTGCTTTGAAGCTTTGGAGGCACTACCTGTACGGAGAGCACGTGGAGATATTCACCGATCACAAGAGCCTAAAATATGTCTACACACAGAAGGACCTGAACCAGAGGCAGAGACGTTGGCTCGAAGTGATGGCGGACTTCGAGATTAAGCTGCAGTACCATCCAGGAAAGGCTAATGTGGTAGCCGATGCTTTAAGCAGGAAGCCCATAGCATTTTTCCTGACTACCCAACAACATCTGTTGAGAGATCTAGAACAGTTGGGTATCGAAGTCATTATGCCCAGAGTAGACGGCCAGATGTCGAGTTTCCAGGTGCAATCGACATTGGTGGAGAGAATCAAGGCTGCTTTGCCGACAGACGCCAGATTTCAGAGGCTTCGACAGAGGACAGAGACTGGAATACAGACGGGACTGCATATACACGAGGATGGGACTTTGAGATATGGAGATCGTCTCTATGTTCCGAATGGAGAGCTACGCTAGGAGCTGATGACGGAGGCGCACAGTTTGACCTATTTTATTCATCCAGGAGGCACGAAGATGTACCGAGACCTGAGGCAGTACTACTGGTGGCACGGGATGAAGAGAGAGATAGCCCGCTTTGTGGCTAAGTGTCTGGTGTGTCAGCAATTCAAGGCTGAGCATCAGAGGTCTGCCGGATTACTTTAACCGCTCCCGATACCGGAGTGGAAATGGGAGCACATCACCATGGACTTTGTCACGGGTTTTTCGAGGAGTCCTAGTGGTCGCAACGCGGTATGGGTAATCGTAGATAGACTCACCAAGTCTGCCCACTTTTTACCCTTCAGGGTTGGGCAATCTACTGAAGTCTTGGCAGACATGTACATGAGGGAGATTGTACGATTGCATGGAGTGCCAGTCAGTATCGTGTCTGACCGGGATACGAGGTTCACATCATACTTTTGGAGGAGTATGCAAGAGAGTCTTGGTACCCGCCTTAAGTTCAGTACTTCGTACCACCCGCAGACAGATGGACAATCCGAGCGCACCATTCAGATGCTGGAGGACATGTTGAGGGCATGCATGCTTGACTTCAGCGGTTCATGGGAGGACCACTTGCACTTGGTCGAATTTTTCTACAACAATAGCTATCAAGCGAGCATCCAGATGGCTCCCTATGAGGCATTATATGGTAGGAAGTATCGTTCCCCCGTATGTTGGAGCGATGTAGGCGAGAGGCAGATTCTAGGGCCAGAGTTGATCATCCATACAGTGGAGAAGGTGAAGAAGATCCAAGGGCATCTACGAGCAGCACAAGACATGCAGAAGCATTGGGCTAATGTGCATCGATAACCCCTAGAGTTCCAGGTTGGAGAATATGTGTTCCTGAAGATTTCACCTACCAGAGGAACCATCAGATTTGGAGGCAGAGGGAAGCTGAGTCCGAGGTACATCGGACCCTTCGATGTGCTAGAGCGCGTCGGAGAAGTTGCTTACAGATTGGCCTTGCCGCAGACATTGGAAGGAGTTCACGACGTCTTCCATGTATCTCAGCTGAGGAGGTACATACCGGATCCGAGTCACGTACTTGACCACTCGGAGATCACCGTTGGTCCAAGCTTGTCATACCAGGAGGAGCCGGTAGAGATCCTAGACCGAAGCGAGAAGGTACTGCGAGGCCAGACTATCCCTCTAGTTCGTGTCGCATAGAGGCATCACGCACCAGGTGAATCAACCTGGGAACGAGAGGACGATATTCAGCAACGCTTTCCCCATCTCTTCGAAGGCCTAGGTATGTGATAGTATTTATTTCATTCAATAGTTCTCTATATGTCTGTTTTTAATTTCGAGGACAAAATGCTCTAAGGAGGGTATGTTGTAAACCCCCTCGACCAGAAATTAGGGTTAATTAAATTAAATAGCCTAATTAGGGTTAACTTGATATAATTAAGATTTATTATATAGTATTATAATACCTATGCAATGATTGTTGTTTTAGGATACTACCCTAGCTGTTACCCTAAAACAATTTCCACATACCTGGCTTAGACATGCTAACCTATCATATTGAATCTTGAACAAACCCCGGATACTGATTTTCGTGCCTGATTTTAGTCGCACAAAAGTTGTTACAAACGTCCGTACGCAATTTAAATAAATTGCGTAATTACGTTCATTGTCCGTTCCAATCGAAATTGAGACCCCATCTCGATCCGATTTGACCAACCCAGATCCTGACATTATTGTACACTGAGCCTACCACACTAATGACCCTTGTCCAACCCAATTTAGACCCCTGGTTCTCGTTAAATTAAATTAGAGACACCCGGTGCATTAATTGTGAATTAATTAACGGGGTGACCTAACCTAAATTAAATTAGACCCAACTCCAACCCAAATTCACACCCACACCCACACCCACAAGCCCCATACAAAACACCATACACCATCCTAGCCCAATGAAGAACACCAAATATGATGTTTGTTTACATCAAATCCCCAATTTCAGGAAATATGCAAATACCAAATTGTTAAGGGGCCTATTTGCAAAATTGCAATGAGGTGTCCCCCTCTCATTGGCCCAAACATCATGGAGAAAGAAAATTTTCATTCCCTAACCGTATCCATTCATTTTCCCCCATTCCTATGTACTTGCACCCCCTTTATGAAGGGCACATCATGGCCCTTCATTCAAAATGCTACAGTCCTAGCCCTTCCCTCATCATGATGGACATCCCCAACTCCCCAAAAACTATGTCCAGCCGGCCCTAATCCCTAAGCAGCCCCCCCACTCTCTCACCTATTTATACACCTAGTTACATCACATGTTTGCACAAAACCCAAGAAAACCCTACTCAAACCCTATTTTTAGTTTAAACCCCTCACTACACAGCCTACCCCTACCCGACCACCCGCTGCCTCCTTCCGGCCGGCCACCGCCTCCGGCCACCCCCACACAGACCCGACCACCCTCGCCGACCACTCCCCTACCCTCAGCCACCGCCACCCTCCGCCTGGTCGCCGGCAGCCCCCACCAGCAACTCCATCTTCAACCCGAGCATCCCCCTCCCGCACTCGAAGCCGACCACCCGACCGGCCAGTACTCCGCCATCTTAGCTCCGTCGGCCGCCAAACTCCGCCGACCCCTTCCCCGGCCAACCACCTTCCTCCCCGTCAAGTTTCACCGCCGGTCGACGCAGCATTTGACCGCAATTGCCCCCGCAGCACCGGCAGCTCCAGAAATGCTGCTGTAGCCGACGACCGCCCCGCACATCGCCGGAGCTCCGTCCGGCCACCCCCGCCGTCGACGGCCCGCCACCGGGACCCCCTCGACCCGAGCGTCGATCTGGTACATTATTTTATGTATTATTTTCTGTATTTTTAGGCGTATTTCGATGTGCAACGTTCTATATACTAGTGTTAGTATAGTTTACGTATTTTCTACGTATTCAGTATATTAATTAGTATTTACTGTATTATAAAGTATATATATATGTATACCTCCCGTATAAATGCTGTATTATAAATATATATCTTTATTGTAATTAGTAATGGGATTATTAGTATGTATATATGTGTATAAATACCTATTGTGTATATATGTGTATATATATATATATAAATATATGTATGTATAAATATTTGGATTATATGTAAAATATTAAGTATTTAATATATTGTGTTTATATATATATTCTGTGATTTAGTATATATAATATAATAATATTGTTATATCATAAATTTGTATTTAATAACCTAGTATGTATATGTATATGTATATGTATATGTATATGTATATATATATATATATATATATATATATATATATATATATATATATATATATATATATATACATATATATATATATATATATATATATGTGTGTGTGTGTGTGTGTGTATGTACATATATATTAATATACATTTTATGATATTTGTGTAAATGTAAGTATGTGTGTATTTTGTGTAATTAGTTTATTTAGTGCAATAAATATATGTATTATATACATTTATATATATATTAAAACATATTGTGTACATAGTATATCAATATGGGTATATATATCTATAAATATATATATATATATATATACTTGGGAATATTAAAATGGGTATGAATATATATATATATCTAAATATATATAAAATTATGTTATGTATATTTACTTATGTACAAAATTAATATTTAAATGCAAATAAATATGATTGTGTATATTTATTTGTGTACATAAAATTATATTTAAATATATGTTTATGTGTAATATATATGAATTTATGATTATTACCAATTATGTACATATATTTAATATGTGTATTGTTAGAGTATTACTAAATAGTACATAAGTACAATTTTTGTACCATAAAACATACATATTATCTTAACATATTTAATTATGATTAAGTGTATAAATATATATATATATTTGATATAGCTATATATATATATATATACAGTCCCGACCCTGTGTCAGCTGTAGATACAAGAAGTGTGTCTTAGTCGTGCTATTGTAGCGACTAATATTGTCATTACTATATCATATATAGGACTGCTGGACAGTACCGCCGAGGCAGCAGGAGCAGGACTTTGGATTTCGCAGCTACCCGGGACAGGCAAGTATACCTTGCTGATTTACTGCTTAAAATTAAATGATAAATGTTGCAAATATGCATAAAACTGTGCGCGTCCGAGATTGACTCGGGTGCAGTCGATAATGCGTCGATGAGTAGTGTACTAGACCTAGTTGCTAGCTGACTCACCTTCGACGGTGAGGATATTCTGATATCCTCCTAGACCGTGACACTTACACGTATCACGATGGTATATTCATATTGGGATACGGGTCCGCGTACCCGATTCGCTATCGGTACGTACGACATGCATCACGGACTAGCCTGTATTCTAGAGTATTATAGTTAGATGAGACTTGACATATAGATACGGTACACTCACGTCGTGTATTCGACTTGCGTATCTACATTGGGCGGGAAGGACAACTGATAAACGTATGGGATACACCCATCGGACTCCGTGGTATCCAGAGGAACCACAGACCCGGTGACTCCCTATATTCAGATACCGCGCTCTTCGGAGTGTTACGGACGTATATACATTGCAGATAGCACGCCCCTTAGAGTGTGGACGTTATATATATACAGATACCTCATTCTTCGGAATGATGGACGTTGCAGATACCACACTCTAGAGGACGTTGGACGTTATGCCTACACCTACCTATACGTTCCGAGGTTGTCCTTATATTGCATTCACTTAGATGGTTAGCACACCCCTCTTTATTTTATTCAGTACTATATCTGGCATGCATTTTGTATCTTGTTACGTCCCTCTGAGGACCTGGTTGTCTTCCAGATCTAGACGAGGCCTATTACCCCACCATGTACGGGCCAGGTGTGGAGACGAGGTTTGCTCTTGACGAGGAGCTGGAGGTTTTACCATCAGAGTACCCCTGATCATCTTGGTAGGCCTTCCGCCTATGACTGGAGCTTCTTACCTAGTTAGCAGTTGTTTCAGTCACTCTCATTATCAGTACTCTTATTTTCAGACTATCAGTGCTTTATCTCCAACATTTATAGTGGGTTTGTTCCCACTAGACATATTTCAGTTGTACTATGTCATTCGACTATGTTTCTTATATTCTAGTATTTTAATTTAGTATTTTACTTATTGTTTGTGGATGAGATTAGATACTGCCTGTTGTTGATATTAGACTTGTTAGATTTAGGACAGCGTAGCACGCTTCGTCAGGATCCATTAAATTAGGATATCCTCGGAGACGTGTCAGCTGGCCAATGCCACGTGGCCTGGTTCCATATATTTTGGGACTGGGGAGTGACAAAGAGTTAGAAGCACTCGACGAGAAACGTCTCTTATCTCAGCAACGCATTGAGCTATACCAAGCGCGTCTCTCCGGAGCCTTCAATAGATGGGTCAAGGAGAGAACTTTTCAAGTGAGATACCTCGTCCTGACCATAAAAAGATCGATGGTCATAACCCACAAGATTTCCAAAAAATTCTAGCCTAAATGGGAGGGCTCATTTATCGTGGAGTCTATATTCTACAACGGCGCCTACCGGCTAGCGAAACCCAATAGAGACTTGCTTATGATGCCTATCAACGGCAAGTTCCTAAAAAAAGTACTTTGTCTAAGCTAGACTTGTACTCCTCTTATCCCCAGTGGAAAAATCCTAAAGTACAGCATTCTCGATCTTGATTCTTCAGCGAGTGCCTATGTACGGCATTTCCCTTTCTATGTAAAGCATCCTAAAAGCCATTATCTGTATTCAAAAATCCTGAGTACGCAACAGGTAAGGGATCCTCAAAAGCCCTCCAGCGGAGCAGTCCTAAGGTCCATCTGTGCAATCCCGCATGGACCACTATAAAAAACCAGTCTTGTTAGACGCTAGTTTATGTCCATATTACCTCTGAGCTATCATCCTAATGATCTCCCCATCGGAGCAATCCTCAGGTCTGTGGTCATTTTTGGATAGACCACACTCAGTAAATTACTTCTTAGTAAGTTTTTTTGGACCTTGGTTCACGTCCACATTATCTCTGAACTGTTGTCCTATCATTTCCCCCTGGTTGAGTTTTCTATGTCCATATTACCTCTGAGTAAACCTCCCAGGTCTTGGTTATCGATCATCACATCCATATTATCTCTGATATCGGTTGTCATCCCCACTTATCACCCATACTCACCAAGGTAGACCAGCGATATTAAGTCCACAAAAACTGCCATGTCCATATTACCTCTGGAAGGGCTTGTCTCAAACCTATTACTTGCACTAACATGCACAAAAGATAATGGATCCCCAAAAACTTTCACGTCCATATCACCTCTGGCAGGGCTTTTATCAAACCTATTACCTGTACTAATATGCGCAAAAGGTAATAGGTCCCCAAAAACTGTCATGTCCATATCACCTCTGACAGGGCTTACCTCAAACCTATTACTTGCACTAACATGCACAAAAAGTAATGGGTACACAAAATCTATCACATCCACATTACCTCTGATAGTGATTATTTTTAAACTTATTACTTGTACCTTAATGCACAAAAGTAATAAGTCCACCAAAGATCCCCCAGCAGGATATCGTTAAAAGGCTACGGTATCGTACTACGTCCATATTACCTCTAGTACGATAACTAAAGCTAACACAAATGAATTACAAAATAAATATGATAACTTTTATTTTTCTTCCGTAAAAAGAGATTGAAAGCAAAACTAAATTTTGGGGGATCATCAAGATCCCAAGCCAGAAGGAAAAATGAAGGCACAAGAAGCAAAGGAGAACTACTAGTGCTATGAGTTAGAGCATAACTCTACTATCCGCCTATGGAGACGAGCAATAGGGCCATCCAAGCACCTCCGGGCCCGGTGCTCAACTTCTTGGGCCATAATCTCGGGATCCTTATAGCAATCGTAGGACTCGTGTTTGTCATCTAACTGTTGTACCAGAACCTCAACCCCAGCCGTGTTCTGCGCTACTTGGCTCGACTTAGTTCGGATAACCTCCTTTTCCTGCTGGGCCTCCCGCAGCCTATTCCCCATTGCATCAAACTTGACCTGGAGCTGTTTAATTTGCTCGGTCAGGCCCTTTTGCCGGGAGAGGCACTCTTCTCTGAGATCGCTCAGCCGATCACGCCTCTCATGCAAGATTCGAAGATCACGTTGCAAGCACTCCATAGACGTATCAAATAAGGCATTCTCCGTCTCCACCTTCTTTGAGAACTCGTTATATTCATGGAAGATTGGCATTCCCATGTCCGCCTGCTGATACTGTCGTAGCTCCGTTAGGCATTTCTCCACCTCCCTCAGTTTATGGCCCAGAAAGTCAGCCATCTACTCAAAACCAGGGATACCCCTCAGGGAGTGGACCTGGCCCTCAGCAAAGTGCCTTATCCAGGCAAAAGATTTATTACGCTCCAACATGCCCTCGATTCCTTGCTTCAAGAATATATGGAAGCTCCGGATGGAAAGCCTGACGGTCTCATCAATCTTTTCTAATATAGCTGGAGTCAAAGGCGGCGGATTGAAGAAGAGGCCGCAGGTATGCCATCCCTAGACCGCATCGCGGCGGCTTCAGAGGTGACCCAACAACCTCAATAATGGGAATGACCTCATCGCGGTATCTTACGACCCCAGTATGTCACCCTCACTTTTTCAGCTAGGAATAATTTGGTAATTTGGGCTAGTTATTTAATTTTATGAATATAATATTTATATTAGTGGGCCATGAATATTTATTTGATGTTTGTATTAGTTATTTGATTATTAGAGTGCTATATTTAATTAGAGGCTTATAGCATTTAATTTAGTTAGTGGGCTAGCCTATTTATTTGACTTGACATTAGTGGACCTAAATTAGACTTGCCATGACAAATAGTGAGCCAACATGGACTAGGCCTAATGAACCCATTTCCACTAATTAACTAAGAAGAATTAGTTTAATTACAATTAGTTAAAGACTTTCCAAAATACCCCTTTCATAATTATTCCTCATATTAGCATGTAGGGGCATAGTTGTGTTTGTACATTGCTTGGAGAGGGGGGAACTTGGGGCCGGCCACATATAGGCCATTCTTCTCTCTCTCTCTCTCTCTGTCCCTCTCTCTCCTCATTTGCATTTTATTTTTGATCCAAATTCTAGATCACAAATTTTCCATTTTCTCTCCATTGATTTTTTACACAATTTACCACCAATTCCTTCTCAAATTTATCACTCTTGGAGCCTTGGAGCTTAGAGAATCAAGGATCACAAGGAGGAGGAGCTTTGGAGCTAGAAATCGTGTCTGGATTGTGTCCAATTATATTTTCATTGGAAATCCATCTCCAATTGGTAATTCCTAAATTTTCCCTCATTATAGATTCTTAATCATGTATTTGACCATTAGAAATGACCCGTGTCATAGGACTGCCTATAAAAATAAGTTCTAGGCTATTTGGCTATGTATTATGAGTTTTATATGGTATTTTGTGACAATTTTAGGAGAATTCCGAGATTTGCACATCATATGTTTGTCAATAGGTCAATTAGACCAAATTGACATGTGTTTGGTTGTATGAGACTAGTATTGTATCCACAATTGGATACGTGTAGGCCATATCATAGTAATTTGGTGATACGGATTGATTTAGGGGTTTTCTTTCGACACGGTGGTTTGAGCATGTCATATTTTGATACGGGCACGTAGATGAGTAGCTAACACTTCTTGTTGCTTTTAATTATGATTCTAGACTTGCTCGTGTCCTTCGAAATATGTTTGGTGGTTTGGTGGAGCCGTATCGCAAGCGTATTATAGATTGAGTGTGATACGGGTATGGTGCACTCCACGTGTTTAATACTTTGCATTCTAATTCAATTTACCTTGGTTATAACTATTAGAGTATTATATTTATCGTTGTTATATGATATATATATATATATATATATATATATATATATATATATATATATATATATATATATATATATATATAGATATAGATATATAGTTACGTTTCTATTTCATTTGAGATGTGTTGGTGGTCATAGGGAGAGTAGAGAATTTCATGTGCACTATTAGTATTGAGATGTGTAAGCATATATATATATATATATATATATATATATATGTGTGCGTGTGTGTGTGTGTGTGTGTGTGTGTGCTAGAGGGGGGTATCGGGTAAGCAGTAAGCAGCAGCAGCAATAAGCAGCAGCAGTAAGCAGAAGCAACAGCAATAACAAGCAGTAAACAACAGCAGCAGCAGTATGAACAAGCAATAAGTAGCAGCAGCAACAACAACAACAGTGTATAGCACATCAGTGCATTAGAGATTAGGATGTATGTATCAGTTAAAGTTAAGTTAGTTAATATTGTTAGTTAGATATAAATATATATAAGTTAGTATATATATATATATATATGAGGGTATATATATATATATATATATATATATATATATATATATATATATATATATATATATATATTAGCATAAGTATTAGTATTAGTTAATATTATTTCTAGTTTACCTTGAGTTATACCAAGGTAATAAGAGTTGAGGTATCCTGGGGTATGGGTATTGAATACCAGATGAGTATGCTAGTTATATTAGTTTGGTATAGTATTGATATAAGTTATGAGTATAAGTGCATGTTAGTATATAGTGGGGTATGAATGGCTAGTTAGTTAACTGTTAAATATTGGATTATCTTGTAATACCAAGGTAATGTCAAGATATTGGCTTATACTCAATGTATCCACTTAGCATTAGTTTAGCTAGGGGTACTATATATTTTTATCTTGTATATATATATATATATAATTATATTTTCATATCTAATAATTTACGTATCTTATGATACGGTATATAGTGTTGGTATTCTAGTATCCTAACATAGCTTGTATAGCCTAGTTACATAGAGTATGGATCCAATATCCTAGAGATGGACTCATACAACCTAGAAATAGCTAGTTTGACCAAGTTTGACCAAGTTTGACTAGTTTGACCTAGTTTGACTTAGAAATGGCTTTATGACCTATAATTTGACTAGTTTAACTTATTTTTATTCCAAAATCTTGTATTAATATAATATTATATATATATAGGTCTGTGTGACACCAGTTCAGATACCGTTTCGCATTATTTTCTCTAGACCACAGACGAGTACATTCTCTGATAGTTTTTATTATTTGATAATTACTATAATGCAAGTATTTAGAAATGTATTACTTGATTCCTGACACATTGGTACACGAATTAGTATACACATGGATCTTCATTCATGAGATATTATTTATTATTTTATTGTGCCTCGTGTTCTCATATGGTTAATAGACAATATTTAATATTCGACAATGTTCAATGTTTAATTTTTTACAACACCTTGAGTATCTTACATCGTAACGTGTCATGGTTTGATCCATTGTACTAGTCGAAAAAAGGAAAAGTGTTAGCTAGATATGTGATCAAAGCCTAGACAATATTTAATGTTTAATGTTTAAGTAGACAATATTTATCCAACGTTAAGTAGACAACGTTTAACCCAAGCCGTTTACATATCTTACTAGTATTTCAAACATTTAGTATAGTTATAGTTCTTTATCATATTCTATCTTATTATCTTATTCTATTTTATTATGATCAGTGTATACCTTATTGCTCTTGTTTACCTGTTTCTTCTACCTTAGTATGATATTGCTCATTGTTTCTCGTCTTGTATTATATTCTCTATTTTTGTTTATAGTCATTATCAACTAATTATAATTGCTGTTGGGTTGTACTTCGTTCCAATCCTGACTTGATATATTTTTTAGATGACTGGTCAGTGAGGATATGTCCCACTTACTACGGCCTAATAGATGGAGTATCACCTAAGAATGTAGTGCCAGATACTGAGGCTATTTAGATTTTCATATCTTATAGTAGTTGCTTCTAGTTAGACTTTGGATTGTATTGTTATTTTGAGTTCTTGAGTTGTGTTTAGATGTTGAGTTGGACCTGTGATGTATTGAGACTTGTATTTCTTTTACTTCTATTCCATATCGTGCTTACATCTTCCTTTAGTTTTTATATGTGATTTAGTATTGATTACCCTTTATTATATATCATATTGCTCCTTCATTTGGAGTTGAGATGGCATGATAGGTATTATATATATTTTATCTGAGATGTTAGATAGTATAGAAGACCGAGACAACGTTCTACCACCGATGTTGTGACGTAGGCTGGACGTACCCACGTACTCGTGCCCCTTTACCGGGTGCGGGTCGTGACATATTTTTGTGGTGGCCTATGCAGGTCAGACTTCGCAATAGTGCAATATCGTGGTAGTACAATGGCTTAGTTGTACTACTGCGATCCTGCGATAGAATAGGATATAGGATACTAGGATGAGAGAGTATACTCAATCACAACTAGAAAATAATTCCAACCTAATTGAATTTGTCATCTTTATCGTTCTGAATATTACTTTCCTTGAAAATTCCTGTACTTCTTTGATGATATCGTATCTTGCTCAATATTGTTTCCTTATTTTTTAATTTACCTTTAGGATGCTGTCGAAGACACGTTCCTAGCGCTCAGGCGCAATGTCAGCGAGGTCAGTCACTTCGTCGCCTATGAGGGCAGCACCAGCAGACACTGTTCCAACAGCTATATTCCAGAGGTCCACTTCACCAATCCAGGTGGGCATTTTTGCAGCAGCTTTCGGGGGTGCTCCACTTCCAGTACAGAGGACAGTACCGTCAGTTTCAGGGGATCTTCCATTTCTGCTACCGACAGTCGATCAGACGAAGATGTTTGTGTTCTTTCAGCAGATAATAGAGGTACAGCAGCACCAGTCAGAGGTTATGAGGCAGGGCATTGAGAATGCTCACTAGATTGCACTCGCTGCAGTCGAGAGAGTCGCCTTAGTTCAGCCACAAACGGAACTGCCTCAGCCCGATCTGCAGCAGCTGAGACCGGGAACTACCATTGACTTCAAGAGGATGGGACCTAAGGACTTTAAGGGCATCGAGGGAATCTTGTACGCAGATGACTGGATAGAGGACATTGAGAGGGACCTGCGATTGGCGCAGATTCCTGAGAGCTTGCAGGTAGAGGCGGCGGGTAGTATGATGTTTTATATTGTGTTGACATGGTTCAGGACAGACCCTAGGATATCAGCGTCGAGACTTACTTAAAAATATTTCAAAAAGATTTTCAAAGAGAAGTTCTTCCCGGATATGACTCAAAGTACTTTGGAGAGTCAATTCCAGAACCTCGTTCAAGAAAACTTGACGATAGACGAGTATGCGGCAGAGTATTGCCGATTGGGATGATTTATTAAGGGGCAGAATCCTCGGGCCAAGGCTAGGAAGTTCAGGAAGGGACTGAACAGTGAGATTAAGTCCCATACTAATGGAGACCGCACTGCTACTTTTGACTAAATTCTGAGACAAGCACAGCGGGCAGAGGATAATTTGGAGCTTGGCTCTAAGAGGCCGAGAGACACCAGAGGAGTGAGTAGTAGTGCGGGCCCAGCAAAGCGCACCCACTTTCAGCAGCCGAGAGTATATCAGCATCAGCAGTATCCTATGCCAGTTAGGGAACCAGCTCAACAGATACAACAGTTTTAGAAGTTAGTTCATCAGGCACCTCAGCAACCTCAGAGGAAGACTCAACAGGCTTTTTCTTGTTCCTATTATGGAAGGCATGGACATAGTTGGAAGAACTATCGGAAGAGGCTCAGACTATGCTTGTATTGTGGTTCCCGTCGCCATCAGGTGAAAGAGTGTTCCAGCAACCCGTATGGACCAGAACACGGTCGAGAGGTGGAGTTAGACCACCTTTGAAATCGCAGACTGCTCAGCACCCGCATAGGGATCCACCCCAGTAGGGCAGGGCATTTGCGATGGCAGTTAGTGAGGACGACACTTCAGGTGATAGGTTAGCTTGTTTTGTCCTGTTCTTTTCCTTTTCTTTCCATTTGTTGCTTGTGTGTTTAGTTAGTACCTTATAGACTGCTTGTGAGTTATTGTATAGTTAGTATACCCTGTCGGAGACTTCAAAACTATGATGGATAAAGACCATAGTTAGTAATTTTTTTTAAATTGCATGTTGTATGTTTCAGTTGGACTGGGGTTGACCTTGTTGGTGGTATGATCATTTTTAAATTTTGAGGACAAAATGTTTCTAAGGAGGGTAGGATAGTCACCCCCACTTTTTCAGCTAGGGGTAATTTGATAATTTGGCCTAGTTATTTAATTTTAGAAATATAATATTTATATTAGTGGGCCATGGCCATGAATATTTATTTGATGCTTGTATTAGTTATTTGATCATTAGAGTGCTTTTTTAATTAGAGGCTTATAGCATTTAATTTAGTTAGTGGGCTAGCCTATTTATTTGACTTGACATTAGTAGATCTAAATTAGACTTATCATGACAAATAGTGAGCCAACATGGACTAAGTCCAATGAACCCATTCCCACTAATTAACTAAGGAGAATTATTTTAATTACAATTAGTTAAAGACTTTCCAAAATACCCCTTTCATAATTATTTCTCATATTAGCATATAGAGGCATAGTTGTGTTTGTACATTGCTTAGAGAGAGAGAAACTTGGGGCCGACCACATTTAGGTCATTCTTCTCTCTCTCTCCTCATTTGTATTTTATTTTTGATCCAAATTCTAGATCCCCAATTTCTTATTTTCCCTCCATTAATTTTTTACCCAATTCACCACCAATTCCTTCTCCAATTTATCACTCTTTGAGCATTGGAGCGTGGAGAATCAAAGAGCAGAAGGAGGAGGAGGAGCTTTGGAGCTAGAAATCGTGTCTGAATCGTGTCCAATTGTATTTTTATTGGGAATCCATCTCCCAATTGATAATTCATGAATTCTTATCTCATTATAGCTTCTTGATCATGCATTTGACCATTAGGAATGACCCCATGTCATAGCACTACCTATATGAACAAGTTCTAGGCTATTTGGCTATGTATTATGAGTTTTATATGGTATTTTGTGTCAATTTTAGAGGAATTCCGAGATTGGCACATCATCTATTTGTCAATGGGTCAATTGGACCAAATTGACATGTGTTTGGTTGTGTGAGACTAGTGTCCACAATTGGAAACGTGTAGGCCTTATCACGATAATTTGGCGATACAAATTAATTTGGGAGTTTTCTTCCGACACGGGAGTTTGAGCATGTTATATTTTGATACGGGTACGTAGATGAGTAGCTAACACTTCGTGTGCTTCTAATTATGATTCTAGACTTGCTCGTGTCCTTCGGAATATGTTTGGTTGTATGGTAGAGTCCTATCGCAAGTGTATCATAGATTGAGTGTGATACGGGTGCAGTGCACTCCACGTGTTTGATACTTTACATTCTAATTCCATTTACCTTGGTTATAACTATTAGAGTATTGTATTTATAGTTGTTATATATATATATATATATAGTTATGTTTCTATTTTATTTGAGATGTGTTGGTGGTCATAGGGAGAGTAGGGAAGTTCGTGTGCACTATTAGTATTGAGATGTGTAAGCATATATATATATATATATGTGTGTGTGTGTGTGTGTGTGTGTGTGTGTGTGTGTGTGTGTGTGTGTGTACCTGTGTGTGTATGTGTGCTAGAGGGGGGTGTCGGGTAAGCAGTAAGCAGCAGTAATAAGCAGCAGCATTAGTAAGCAGCAGCAGCAATAAGCGACAGTAGTAAGAAGTAACAGTAAGAAGCAGTAGCAGCAATAAAAAGCAGTAAGCAGCAGCTGTAAGCAACAACAACAGCAGTATGAACAAGCAATAAGCAGCAGCAACTGTAAGCAGTAGCAGCAATAGTGTATAGCACACCAGTGCATTAGAGATTAGGATGTATGTATCAGTTAAAGTTAAGTTAGTTAATATTGTTAGTTAGATATAAATATATATAAGTTAGTATATATATATATATATATATATATATATATATATATATATATATATATATATATATATATATACAATAGTTAGCATAAGTATTAGTATTGGTTCATATTATTTCTAGTTTACCTTGAATTATACTAAGGTAATGAGAGTCGAGGTATCCTGGGGTATGGGTATTGGATACCAAATGAGTATGCTAGTTATGTTAGTTTGGTACAATATTGATATAAGTTATGAGTATAAGTGTATGTTAGTGTATATCGGGGTATGAATGGCTAGTTAGTTAACTGTTAGATATTGGATTATCTTGTGATACCAAGGTAATGTCAAGATATTGGCTTGTACTCAAGGTATTGGATTTGTGTATCAAGAGGGGTGTGTAGGTGGTGTGATACCGTATTTTGCTCAAAGCCCAAGTTATCCATTTAGAATTAGTTTAGCTAGGGGTATTATATATTTTCATCTTGTATATATATATATATATATATATATATATATATATATATTATTATATTTTCATATCTAATAATTTATATAACTTATGATACGGTATAGTATTGGTATCCTAGTATCCTAACATTGCTAGTATAGCCTAGTCACATAGAGTATGGACCCAATATCCTAGAGATGGACTCATACAATCTAGATATAGCTAGTTTGACCTAGAGGTGACCTAGTTTGACTATTTTGACTTAAAAATGGCTTTATGACCTCGAATTTGACTAGTTTAACTTATTTTTATTCCAAAACCTTATATTAATATAATATTCTATATATAGGTCTGTGTGACACCAATTCAGATACCGTTTCGCATCATTTGCTCTGGACCACAGGCGAATACATTCTCTGATAGTTTTTATTATTTGATAATTACTATAATGCAAGTATTTAGAAATATATTACTTAATTTCTGACACATTGGTACACGGATTAGTATACACATAGATCTTTAGTCATGAGATGTTATTTATTGTTTTATTGTGCCTCATTTTCTTATATGGTTAATAGACAATGTTTAATATTAGACAATGTTCAATGTTTAATATTTTATAATGCCTTCAGTATCTTGCATCGTAACGTGTCATGGTTGGATCCTATTGTATTAGTCGAAGAAAGAAAAAGTGTTAGCTAGATATATGATTAAAGCCTAGACAATGTTCAATGTTCAATATTTAAGTAGACAATGTTTATCCAACGTTAAGTAGACAATGTTCAACCCAAGCCGATCACATATCTAACTAGTATATCAAACACTTAGTATAGTTACAGTTCTTCACCATATTCTATCTTATTGTCTTGTTCTATTTCATTGTGATCTGTATATACCTTATTGCTCTTGTTTACCTGTTTCTTCTAGCATAGTATGATATTTCTTATTATTTCTCGTCTTGTATTATATTCTCTATTTCTGTTTATAGTCATTATTAATTAATTAGAATTACCATTGGGTTGTACTTCGCTCCAATCCTGACTGGATATATTTTTTATATGACTGGTTAGTTAGGATGTATCATATTTACTATGGGCTAACAGACAGAGTATCACCTGAGAATATAGTACCAGATACTGAGGCCATTTAGATTTCTATATCTTGTAGTAGTTATTTCTAGTTAGACTTTGGATTGTATTATTATTTTAAGTTCTTGAGTTGTGTTTAGATGTTGAGTTGGACTTGTGATGTATTAAGACTTGTATTTCTTTTGCTTCTTTTCATATCGTGCTTACATCTTCTTTAGTTTTTATATGTGATTGAGTATTGACTACCCTTTATTATATTATCATATTGCTCCTCCATTTGGAGTTAAGATGGCATGACATGTATTATATATATTTTGTGTGAGATGTTAGATAATAAAGAAGACCTAGACAGCGTTCTACCGCTGATGCTGCGGCGTAGGCTGGACGTACCCACGTACCCGTTGTCACGCCCCGATCTCCCGCAGGCAAATCAGCCGTTCCCGCTAGGCGGGAATCACCCTCGCTAGCGCTCCCGCGGAACGATCGCTTGACCCATCCGGGCGTGATGCCGTACGAGCGTGAACCGCGCCCGTACAAGGCCGTGATTCATTGGCTGGCGGTAAGAGTTCTAAGCCACAGAGTCGCACAGATTGTCCGAGTGCAGCGGAGTCATGAACGCATAGGCGATCTGTAACAGGTTCACTGAGTCGACAAATATAGCGGAAGCATTGAAACATAAGTTGAAGTAAAGCAAGCTCTTTTATTGATATGAACAAGTGTTACAGGCGGTGTATAGCCGAGATTACAAGTCGCTCAAGCCTCTCCCTCTGAAACAGTAAAAAAGCGTGCCAAGTGGCTACAACTGTGGAATGATTGTAGAGGCAATGTTCAGGCGAGTTCGGGCTATGTTCCAACATTATGTCTTGTATATGTGCTTCAGTCCCGGACGCACCGTTGTAAGGCTTCAGAGGGAACTCCTGGCCTTAGCACGCACGAAGGAGGCATCCACACCGAACGAGGTTCTCCCGTACCCTGCATATAAACTGGTGGATTATCAGTACATTGAATGCACTGGTGGGGAAGCTACTCGCCCGCTCGACAAATCCAAACACGTAATATAAGTTTCGTGCACCAACTATTAAGTTATCTTTCTAGTTGCCTTAGGATCAGTTTCATGCAAATATTGAATAGCCTAACGTGTCGGGCAGTGCACCGTGCAACATGAGCGGAAACACGGCGAGACTTACCAACTTACCATCTTATTCCCTGTCCAAGGCAAACATTGAGGCAATATTGTTAATTCAAGCAGGGGCATGTATAAACATTCAGGAGGGATAGCATATGCAAACATGAGGGTCGTTTTTAACATGATCGTTCAGGTGTTCAGTTGTTTCTTGATGCGATGCAATAACTCGCACGCGGATAGCCGCTAAGCTAGGATGACTTATCTATATGAACATTTGTTGCTGGCATAGCCATAAAGGACCAATTTTAGTCTCTGACGCGAATGGGGTATAGCGAGAGCACAGGATGCGCTCTACACTATTCCGTCTTTGCACAGGATGACTAAACAGTAGGGTTCCATCCGGATCGGGTCGGTCCCGGTGCCCCGGTGATCGCCCGTGGAACTTGAGATCCGAAGATCTCATTTGATAACAAGTTGTCCACGACATGCAGGTCTGGCTAGGCACAGGATCACGTTCAGGGTAGGACATATCATGTTCAATGTACAGGCATGCTTGTCTACAGTAGTATATCGATTGCCAGGCCAGTTGATTCAGTAGTTTGCTCCACGAGCTGTGATTCAGTGATTTATTCATTCAGGGTGCAAATTCCCTGGTTCGGGAATTGCCTTGGTGACCTAACGGTCCCGAACACTTGCAGGTTCATTCAGGCACGGAATGACTACGTAGTAGTCTTCCGGGGTTTGGATGAAAATATGGCAACATACAAGCAGACAAGCATGCGTTTCTAAGGAACGTAAGTAAATACGTTAGCTCAGACCCGAAGGTAAGCCGAGAGATGAAACCGTAAGGGACTTAGCATGCGAGGATCTGAATATAAGCAGTATTTCAATTTCCATGTTCTAACATAAGCAATATCAAGTTGGGATTATTCCCTTAGCTAGGTGCGTTAGATTTATTAACATACAGGGGTGATTCACCTAGCGACTAGCATATATCAATCCAGATTTTATGTGTGCTGGCTAAGCAAAGACAAGTTCACCGTAGCCACCCACCTTAGCGATGATTCGCCTCGGTAGAGCGATACGTCAAGCGAGCCTCTAAAAGTCCAAGCCGGATTCCTGTAGGGACAAGTCTGGATATCTTTTTGCTTCTCGTTGAGGCAAGGCGGGTCGGGACAGTTGCACTATTGCCGTTTGAAACGGCTGTCCGCTTGAGAGGAACGGGGTGTTAAATCCTACCCAACTTAGAAAAAGTCTCGTCCTCAAGACTTACTAAGGATAAGCAGTGATCTAGGGTTGAGGCAATCCTAGACAAGTCGTTGTACTTGTTCATTTGGATATTCACTTGCACAAGCGTCGAAATTAGCATATCGCTTAGACTGGATCGTGTGCACTTTCGAAGTGCACTTCTAGCATGAACACGTCAACCAGCTTAGTGATAGCGAAGTCTTCGCACTCGAGTTTCACCTATTCTTAAGTCTTGGATGGTGCACTAGTTCAAGGCGTCCCTCGAATAGATACATTCAACCAAACTTAGAGTTAGTAAAATCGGACAAGCTACTAGCGATACTCTCAAGGGTCTGCACAGGTTGGCACAAAGGCCACTCGCAGCATAGCAACATACAAGCAAGCATATCAATCAAAACATATTTTAAAAGTATTTAGACTTATTGTTGGAATATCCCATCGAGGCATTGAAAGAGAGCATGCACATAACCCACGAACGAGCTTTCGAAACAGAGATATCGAATTAAATTCCAAAGGCGTAGAAGCCAGGCTCTGATACCACTATATCACGCCCCGATCTCCCGCAGGCAAATCGACCGTTCCCGCTAGGCGGGAATCACCCTCGCCAGCGCTCCCGCGGAATGATCGCTTGACCCATCCGGGCGTGATTCTGCACGAGCGTGAACCGTGCCCATGAAAGGCCGTGATTCATTAGCTGGCAGTAAGAATTCTAAGCCACAGAGTCGCACAGATTGTCCGAGTGCACCGGAGTCATGAACGCATAGGCGATCGGTAACAGGTTCACTGAGTCGACAAATATAGCAGAAGCATTAAAACACAAGTTCAAGTAAAGCAAGCTTTTTTATTGATATGAACAAGTGTTACAGGCGGCGTATAGCCGAGATTATAAGTCGCTCAAGCCTCTCTCTCTGAAATAGTAAAAAAGCATGCCAAGTGGCTTCAACTGTGGAATGATTGTAGAGGCGATGTTCAGGCGAGTTCGGGCTATGTTCCAACATTATGTCTTGTATGTGCTTCAATCCCGGACGCACCATTGCAAGGCTTCAGTGGGAACTCCTGGCCTTAGCACGCACGAAGGAGGCATCCGTGCCGAACAAGGTTCTCCCGCACCCTACATACAAACTGGTGGATTATCAGTACATTGAATGCACTGGTGGAAAAGCTACTCGCCCGCTCGACAAATGCAAACACGTAATATAAGTTCCGTACACCAACTATTAAGTTGTCTTTCTAGTTGCCTTAGGATCAGTTTCATGCAAATATTGAATAGCCTAACGTGTCGGGCAGTGCGCCGTAGAACATGAGCAGAAATACGGCGAGACTTACCAACTTACCATCTCCTTCCCTGTCCAAGGCAAACATTGAGGCAACATTGAAATTCAAGTAGGGACATGTATAAACATTCAGGAGGCATAGCATATGCAAACATGAGGATCATTTTTAACATGATCGTTCAGGTGTTCAGTTGTTTCTTGATGCGATGCAATAACTCGCACGCGGATAGCCGCTAAGCGAGGATGACTTATTTATATGAACGTTTGTCGCTGGCATAGCCATAAAGGACCAATTTTAGTCTTTGACGCAAATAGGGTGCAACGAGAGCATAGGATGCGCTCCACACCATTCCGTCTTTGTACAGGATGCCTAAACAGTAGGGTTCCATCCGGATCGGGTCGGTCCCGGTGCCCCGGTGATCGCCCGTGGAACTTGAGATCCGAAGATCTCACTTGCTAACAAGTTGTCCGCGACATGCAGGTTTGGCTAGGCACAGGATCACGTTCAGGGTAGGACATATCATGTTCAATGTACAGGCATGATTGTCTACAGTAGTATATCGATTGCCAGGCCAGTTGATTCAGTAGTTTGCTCCACGAGCTGTGATTCAGTGATTTATTCATTCAGGGTGCAAATTCCCTGGTTCGGGAATTGCCTTGGTGACCTAACGGTCCCGGACACTTGCAGGTTCATTCAGGCACGGAACGACTACGTAGTAGTCTTCCGGGGTTTGGATGAAAACATGGCAACATACAAGCAGACAAGCATGCGTTTCTAAGGAACGTAAGTAAACACGTTAGCTCGGACCCGAAGGTAAGCCGAGAGATGAAACCGTAAGGGACTTAGCATGCGAGGGTCTGAATATAAGCAGTATTTCAATTTCCATGTTCTAGCATAAGCAATATCAAGTTGGGATTATTCCCTTAGCTAGGTGCGTTGGATTTATTAGCATGCAGGGGTGATTCACCTAGCGACTAGCATGTATCAATCCAGATTTTATGTGTGCTGGCTAAGCAAAGACAAGTTCATCGTAGTCACCCACCTTAGCGATGATTCGCCTCGGTAGAGCGATACGTCAAGCGAGCCTCTGAAAGTCCAAGCCGGATTCCTGTAGGGACAAGTCTGGATATCTTTTTGCTTCTCGTTGAGGCAAGGCGGGTCGGGACAGTTGCACTATTGCCGTTTGAAATGGCAGTCCGCTTAAGCGGAATGGAGTTTTACACCCGTGCCCTATACTAGGTGCAGGTCATGATACAGTGTCCGAAGAAGCTTCAGCCGCAGAACCCCCAACAATGACGGTTGGAGGGTCAGCCGCCACACCAGAAGGACCTGTAACAACATGAACCTCCTCCACCACAGGCTCAGTAGGGGGAACGACATGGTGTTCCTTGCCTCCAGAAGAGCGATGGAGAGGTTCGGATCTTTTCCTAACAAGCTCACTACCCCTTCCTCTTCTACACCTTCCTCAGAGGCCACGTCCACTATCTACAAGGGAGAGGTAGCACCTACAGATCCAGAACAACCGGTGATTAGCTTTACCCTCAGAATAGAGAGTTAAAGCCAGAGATTCTGATCTCCTGTGAAGTGGAAAAATGACATACCAGAGGCAAGCTACATAGGTTTTGGCTCGCCCAACGTCGTTATAGCCTTCCTCACGGCATCTAGATCATCCACAGAGATATTCTCCAGAGGGGTATAAGGCTAACCCAAAGCCGCGTCTAGCCCCTAGGATCCCAAAGTCTTGGGTACATATTCTGAGACGCCCATGTCTGACTCTGCAGTGGTCTCCTCTTCGGGTTCAGCGTAAGAAACCACCGAAGCAGCCGCCTGCCGAGGAAGGTTATTTCTTCCTTCCGTCTGCAAATAATCAAACAGACCAGAGGAAAGATATTTATTAAGAGGATAAAAAATAATCAAACTAAGGGGTTCTACGGGTACCACTATAGCATCTAAAGAGGAATCCTCTTCAGAGAACCCCGATGCAAAGGTCCTACCTCATCGCTCCTAATCCCCTTTGCAGGGAGCGTCGACCTCGCCATAGGTCCCATCTCAGGGGGCACCTCAGCCTTTGCCTTCTTGGAATAGCGGACATGGTGCATCTCGACCTTTGCCTTACGCTTAGCAGGAGGATGGTCATCAGAAGGAGAAGTAGCCTCCTCTGTCGAAGGGTCCAGTTCCACAAGCAGAGGCCTGGTAACACTCCTACCTTTCTTGGGCGTCCAGTGCACTTTAGCTTCCGGAGGCATCAGCATGGTACCTTTTGAAGTTACGTATAGGCAACTCTAGAGGGGTAAATAGAGTTATGTGTCAATAGTAACCAATTAAAACTGATTAAAACTAAGTCCAGTAAGCAACTACTAACAAATAAAATAATCAGAGTATAATAATTCAAAATGTAAATAAAGTAAGGAATAGCAAACTCAAATACAACAATATATTCTGGTTTCCCTCGTGGAGGACTAGTCCAGGCCCTAGAACTCTAGCTCAGAGTTTGAATCCACTATCAGTGAAACATAAGCTCTGATCCGAAGGCTTTCCACTTCTTTATAGACACGAGCTTTTGATCTGAAGTGCTCGACTACTTCAACTTCGCAGAGACAAAACTTAGAATTTTCCAAGTGAGAACACTTTATAACCCATGCACAACTTCTAGCTGAATCGCACTAGAAGATTTAGAAGAGTATGGCTTAGAGGAGTAGAGCTTAGAAGATTGAGAAATTGAAAGATAGGGGATGATTTAAAATAAGATAATTCATGCTCTATTTATACTAGTCTGGGTAGGGAGAGTTCAGCCAGAGTTCTGTCCCCTAACATTCAAAATTTTGAAGGTTTGGACAGCTCGTTACAAGATGGAACAAAAAATCAGGTTGCTGATTTTAAGGGCACCGAGTTCGGTCTGAGTTTAGTCAGGGACCGAGTTTGGTCTTCCTCAGACCAAAAGCTCTATAACTAGGTTTGAGTAGGTTTGGTTTTGGTTTTGGTTTCGTTTTAGACTTGGTTGTTTGTTTGGTGGAGCTATAGGAAATATGTTGAGGGTTGATATGCCACAGTGCGACTCAACGTACATATTTTCTATACTCAAACAAAATAGAAAAGTTACAGACTCTGAAACATAATAAAGATGATGTAGTAGCAGTCCGACGAAGTTTGTTGATGTCTCGTCTAATAATCGATGTGTCGTAATTGAGTCATGACCGATATCAAAGTATTAATTATCGAAATCAGGTTGACTGTGATCCAGTTTGGGTCAACAATCTCCCTCATTTTGATAATTGACAAACTGATATTTGTATGTCTCAATATTCATACATGTACACATGTTGAAGGAGGAAGAGAGATATTAGAAAGTTTGACGTAGCTTCCCCGCAAATGAATATCCACGTCTATGTAATAAATGTCCACATCCAAGATATTTTAGGTAGAATTTAACCAAGCACATTATATCCAAAACATTAAATCCAAAAAAACAAATATCATATGCATAGCTATTCTAACAAATGATATTTTACTAAATATTATTGCATAGATATATATGCTATTTCTCCCCTTTTGTCATTTAGAAAAACACAATAAGTAGAATAAACATAGACAAAGTGAAACAATAAACTGAAGATTAAACTAACAAGTAGTCTTTTTTAAAAGTTAAAGGGTAGTCATCCAAAGTTAAACTACATAATGAAAAACTAAAAAAATATATTCCATCAACAACTTCCAAAAGTAAGCGCCACAGCCATCAAGAAGAAGAATCAACAGGAGGATATGATGGACCAGCATGAGTAAAACCAGATGGATTGCTGGTAGAGTGACGAGAGTCGAAGAAATCAGCATCATGATCCAAATATCTCATGGCCCAAGGGTAATCAATGTAGTAGCCTTCGCGAGAAGGGTCATGACTTGTAGGAAAAGACATAGTGGGATACCTAGCCATGTTGTATTGGATATCATGGATAGTGTTGCTAAGAGCAAATATTAAAAAAGTAGTCCGATAATCCATCTGAGTATAGCGATCGTCTTCCAACTGAAAGCGGTCTCGTAACATATCTCGGATAGAGTCCAATATGGCAGAAGATTCAACTTAAGGGGCTTCAGAGTCAGATAAGGCTTCCTCAGCTGGAGCTAGAGGTAAAGGAGCAGGAGCATTCCTACGAGCCTTTGATAGATAGACAGGAGTACTAATGAACTGGCAGTCTTCAAAAGGAATGTTGAAGGCAAAAAATATCATGGGTAGGTACATGGCATAAACAAGTGCCATATTCTTCTTTCTTGTATGGATTATACTATCCATTATTATGTGTGGAAAGTTGAAAAGAATAGTAAAAAAGATATGGTAAAGAGCGGATATCTCAAGATAGGTAACCTCATCGGAAGATCCAGCCTTTGGCAAGATGGGGGAAAATACAATACATTAAAGTTCATAGAAATATTGGTTGAGATACCTAGCACAAAGGCGATTAGGAGGACGAGGATGGGGTTCACATATCATGTCCTTAAAACTTTCTAGGGTTACTGTATCAACAAACTTGAATTCGCGGGCGTCGACAAGGCTTTTCCAAGTATTGGGTTCAAAAAGTTGTAAATATTCTGCCAAGTCAAAATCATCGAATTCAATGTTAATATCGACGACTCTAGAATAAATTTTATGGTTATTATATATAAGATTATAATAAAACATCTTGATGGCATTAAGACAAATTCTATTAGAGGTGGAAACAAGGTCATCTAAACAAAGATCTCTAAAAATAGAGACAAATTCAGAAAATATAATGAAGTTGATAGGATTTTTCGAACAAATACTACGTGCACAAAAATTAGCATACCACTAGTTAGATGCTTCTAAAGAAATAAAAATATGTGCATTGTAAGTGTTTTCATTTGGAAGAGGTGAAGGATTAAGCAAAGGATGGGGTGGATCCTCATTAGGTGGAGGATTGGATGAAGAGGCCTCATTTCTCCTTCTTTTTCCTCTAGAAAGTAATCTAGGTTCCATGAAAAAAAATTAAGAAGAGAAAAGAGAAAAGAGAGATATACCTCAAGAAAAGGGTGTGAATAAGGGAGAAGGACCTTGATTAACCTTCGAAACTTGAGTTTAGGAGAGAATGACCATAAAAAAAAAATCAAAATATAGGGTTAGGATTTTGAGAGAAATATTATGGTTGAAATAAGAAGATGAAGAAAGGGGTCAAAATTTGGGTTATAACAGTGTTAGGGTCGGCTGTTATGATAAAAAGCAAATTGATCAAGTCATGATCCGACGGCTCACATTTGCTGAAGGTTCTGGAAAGAACAAGATTAAGTTTGGTCCGAGACCGAGTTTGGGCCAAGTTCGGTCCCTGTGGGTCCAGTGCTCCAGTGAGTTTAAGCCAGAAGATAAAGGTCCAGATTAAAGATATAAGAACATGAACAAATAGTCAAAGATTTATGAATTTTAAAATGTGAACACAACCGTAATAGATAGAATGTGCGATAAAAATATGCAAAATATTTATTCAGCAAATGAATAATTATCTCAGGTTGGTTGTAGGGGTCGGTTCCCAACTAGCGGTGGTCCGAAGATACTTAAATACGTGTCGCTTAAGGCTGTTTACGCCTCTGTGACAGAAGGACTCTTTCATCTTTTATCCAAAACAACGTAGCATATGTGAATAATGAGATTGCAAATATTTAAGCAAATTAAATCTTTATTCAATTACGTTTTCATCCAAAATTCCCAACTCCCGACGAAGAAAGTTAAAGCGATCTTCGGCTAGTGGCTTAGTAAAAATGTCTGCTAGCTGATTTTCAGTGTCAATGAATTCTAAATTAATATCTTCGTGTGACTGATGATCTCTTAAAAAGTGGTATCTTATTTCTATATGCTTAGTGCGTGAGTGACATACTGGGTTCTTAGTCAGATTGATAATGCTAGTGTTGTCACAGAATATAGGGATGTGCTTATAAGTTAAATAATAGTCTGCTAAGGTTTGCTTTATCCACAAAATCTGGACACAACAACATTCTGCAGCTATATATTCAGTTTCAGTAATGGATAGGGCAACCGAATTTTGTTTCTTGCTAAACCAACAGACTAGAGCTTTACCTAAGAGATGACATGTGCCACTGGTACATTTACGGTCGACTTTACATCCGGCAAAATCAGCATCCAAATAACCAATTAGGTCAAAGGACGTGGTTTTATGATACCACAAGCCCATTGTTAAAGTGTCCTTAATGTATCAAAAGATACGCTTAACTGCACTCATGTGTGATTCCTTAGGATTAGCTTGATAATGAGCACACATGCAAATACTAAACATTATATCGGGGTGGCAGTCAAATAAAGTAAGCTACCAATGATACCTCGATACTTGCGCTGGTCAACTGGTTTACCGCTTTCATCAAGATCTAATTTAGTCAAAGTGGCCATTGGAGTGCCGATTGGTTTGACATTTTGTAAGTCAAATTTCTTCAGCAGGTCCTTTGTATACTTCGACTGGTTGATAAAGGTTCCTTGTAAGTTTTATCTGACTTGCAATCCGAGGAAGAAGTTCAGTTCTTCTATCATGCTCATCTCAAACTCATTCTGCATACACTTTGCAAAATCTTGGCATAATGCCTCATTGGTATAACCAAAAATAATGTCATCAACATAAATTTGTACCAATAAAATTGTGTCATCAATTGATTTTATGAAAAATATAGTGTCAATCTTTTCTTTTGAAAAGCCTTTCTCAAGTAAGAAAGTATTTAGACGCTCATACCAAGCGTGAGGGGCTTATTTGAGGCCATATAGAGCTTTCTTAAGTTTGAAATCATGATCAAGAAACTTATAATTTTTAAAACCCTGTAGTTGTTTTACAAAAACTTCTTCTTTAATAAAACCATTAAGAAAAATACTTTTTACATCCATTTGAAAAAGATTAAAGTTTTGAAAGTTTGTAAATGCACAAAGCATGCGGATCGATTCAAGTCTCGCAACAGGAGCTTATGTCTCATCGTAGTCGATACCTTCCTCTTGGTAATATCCTTGAGCTATAAGACGTGCTTTGTTACGTGTCACTGAACCTTCCTTAATAGTTTGTTATGAAAAATCTATTTAGTAACAATGACTTGATGATTATTTGGTTTAGGAACAAGTTCTCAAACTTGATTCTGTTCAAATTGGTTGAGTTTTTTTGTATTGCAGACATCCAAAATTCATCAAAAAAATATTTATAAGATTCTTAGTTCTATTTGTGATATAAAAGTTGTGCTGGCTATAGAATCTCTAACAGTTGAACGAGTACTTACTTCTTTTGATACCTCACCTATCACCAAGTTCTCTGGATGGTCTATTGTGAAGCGCAACCTCTTTAGTAATCTTTTCAGATAATTTGTTCCAGATGTTGTATCATCAGGGGTAGGAGATACTGGCTTGATATGTACATCATCATCATCCTCAGGGGCTGTTGTAGTTTCTTGGTTGAAAGTCTTGATATGGTATCCATGTTTGCATGTCCTAGACGCATATGCCATAGTAATCTTTCATGCTTGTGAGCGTAGAGTCATCTTCCTGTATTGTTAGTATCTTGCGAGAGAGAAAAGATATATATGTTATCTTCCCTTATCCCTTCAAAAATAATGTCTTCAGATGATCTATCATATATAGAGCATTTATTTTTCACAAAGTTAATACTATATCCATTGTCAGCAAGATGACTGATGCTGAGTAGATTATACTTTAATTATGTTACTAAATAGACATCCTTAATTACGAGAGAGGGAGGATTACCTATAGTACTGTTACCTATTAAATACCATTTCAGATTGTTGCCCAAGGATACATATCCTTCCCTTTTCATCGATCGTGTTAAGAAAAAATTAGCATCTCCAGTCATGTGTCACGAGCACCCACTATCGAGAATCTATTTGCTTCTAGAAGATGAGGGAAGGTCCACCTACAACATGAGTAGATGTGACCTTTGGTACCCAAATTCTTGAGGGTCCTGAAATGTTAGTCTTTGGCACCCATGCATATATATTTAAATCTACTTGTTTCCCAATTCTACATTGTTGTGATATGTATCCATGTTTACCACAATAGGGACATTTAGCATGTATATTTGTGTTAGGAACAGAATAATAATGGTGCCTTTGTGTGGGGTGGCTGACGTGCTTTATGAGAATAGGTGTACAAGAAAGCATGGTTGTGTGCAGCATGTATATGTTTGGTCTTCTTGTGTCGTGCAGTCTTGTGTTGTGGTACATGTCTAGTATATGTGTTTCTAGTATAAGACTGAGTTTGAGGTTGAATAACCTGTTTGTCCAGCCTGATATCTAACTTGTTAGAGGCATCATACATTTCAGTATACTTGGCAGTTAAAGCATTAATTTTGATTGTTGTCATATTGTACTTCTTTTCTCTCTTTCATTAACTCCTTATTGAGTTTAGCAAGATCTAGTATTTGTTTCTCATTACGTGTTTTAGCATCGTGTAAGTTTAATTTTAGTTGAGATAATTTCTCAGTGTCCTTCATGGGTGGTGTCTCTCTAATATCATTCAGTAAGCAGGACAGTCTATGTATCTCAATTTTATGAGTATGAATCTCAGCTTTTGCATGTTTTTATTTACCGAGTACTTTCTTATGATCTTCAAGAAGATAACTGAAAGCATCTGATAACTCATTAAAAGTAAAATCATTAAGCTGATTTTTTGTTACCTTGTCAGAGGTTGCCATTAGACAGACGTTTGCAGCTTCTTGGAGAGTTTTCTCTTCTTCTGAGTCACTTGCCTCACTTTTATGCCATATGCTAGTGTTGGCACTTTTTGTATTGCTAACTTCTTCTTCTTCTTCTTCATGTCCATGCTCATAAGTAGCTTCAAGAAATTTTTAAATCTCATATGAGGTTGTATATAAAGAGATGCGATCAAATTCAATGTTGTCTAAAGAAAAGTAAAGAGCATCCATTGCTTTTGCATCAAGACTAGCCATCCACTTGTCTTCTTATGTGTAATGATAGTAAGGTTTGTTAACAATATTAGAAGTAAGAGAAGCGATGATAGTAGGTTTTCTATAACCTTCAATGACTTTAGTCCATACATTAAAGCCAAGAGATTTTGAATAAAAATTCATAGATGTCTTACAATAAGTGTAATTATTTTTATCAAAACGTGGAGGTCTATCTATGGACTGGCCTTCTCTTGCAAACTGGCTATCATAACTGCTAGAGTAAATTGGTCATGTAGTTGCCATATATCAGGTCTAGGGTGTTAATCCTTTATCAAGAGAACCTTGCTCTGATACTAATTGAAGTTATGTGTAGGCAACTCTAGAGGGGGGTAAATAGAGTTATGTGTCAATAGTGACCAATTAAAACTGATTAAAATTAAGTCCAATAAGCAACTACTAACAAAAATAATAATCAGAGAATAATAATACAGAAATTAAATAGAGTAAGGAAGAGCAAACACAAATATAGCGATATAACCTGATTTCTCTCGTGGAGGACTAGTCCAGGCCCGAGAACTCTAGCTTGGAATTTGAATCCACTATAAGTGAAATACAAGCTTTGATCCGAAGGCTTGTCACTTCTTTACAGATATGAGCTTTTGATCCGAAGCGCTCGACTACTTCAACTTCGCAGGGAAAAACTTAGAATTTTCCAAGTGAGAATACTTTACAACTCTTGCACAACTTCTAGCTGAATCGCACTGAGGCACCTTAAGAGATTAGGAAGTTGTGGCTAAGAAGATTTGAAAGAGTATGGCTTAGAGGAGTAGAGCTTAGAAGATTGAGAGCTTGAAAGATGAAGGATAATTTGAAATAAGAGAATTCGTGCTCTATTTATACTAGTCTGGGTAGGCAGAGTTCGGCCAGAGTTCTGTCCCCTAACGTTTAAAATTTGAACATTTGGATAGCTCGTTACAAGGTGGAACGAAAATTCAGGTTGTTGATTTTAAGGGCACTGAGTTCGGCCCGAGTTGGGTCAGGGACCGAGTTTGGCCCGAGTTCGATCTGCCTCAGACCAGAAGCTCTATAACTGGATTTGAGTTGGCTTTGTTTTGGTTTTGGTTTTGGTTTTGGTTTTGGTTTTGGTTTTGGTTTGGTTTTGGACTTGGTTTTTTGTTTGGTGGAGATATAAAAAATATGTTGTGGGTTGATATGCCACAATGCGACTCAACGTACATATTTTATATACTAAAACATAATAGAAAAGTTACAAACTCTAAAATATAATAAAGATGATGTAGCAGCAGTCCGGCAAAGTTTATTGATGTCTCGCCTAGTAATCGATGTGTCATAATTGAGTCATGACTGATATCACAGTGTTAATTATCAAACTTAGGTTGACTGTGATCCAGTTTGGGTCAACACCTTTGAGGTAGCTCCTCTCCGGGATGAAGTCAGTCGACAGGGCATTGGCCGTGTAATAGTACTTCATCGCTGTATACAACATCCTTGGCACAACCCCGTCCCTTGGCAACTAAAACCGGGCTTGAGTGACATTGGCGCTATAATAGCTCCAAGCTCGGACCCTATCAAGCAAACTGCCACTGTACCTGAGGGAAGCACTCGGGTGACCCAACAAGATCTGAGTATAACAAAACTAGCGAGCAAACCGTCTTGGCAGATAAGGCTCTACAAAAACCTAACCTCGGTTCTGGTATACCAAGTGAGAAGGAAGAATAGATTGGAGCCAACGAAAAACCCTTTTGGACAGGTTCTAAGGCGCTTTCCTGGTATCTTGATAGGCAACGTCTCTCTCTTCGTCCTTGAACTCTAGCTCAGACGTAAAGAAACTCCAGCCATTCATAAAGGAGAGCTTCCTCCAACCGACAGGGACTATGTCGGATCTCCACTTCATTTTTTGATATTTGCGGATCACGAAGTCAGTCACCACCATCTCCTCGTCAGTCCCAGGGCTCATCAGGGACCCGTGATGTAGGATGAGCCAACCCATCAAGTAATGATAAGGTAGCTCGATCCGATTGAAATGCCCCTTGCCCAGGTGTTCCTCGAACTTATGAGCGAAATTGCGGAGCCCCCGATGGATGCAACATACCATAGCCGGTAGAAGGGACAACTTATGGCCGAAACCAACTTCATGGCAGGAAGAATGAGAGGGCAACTGATCCTATCTATGGTCCCAGATCCACCAGGGATGATATAGTTGCACAACCAGAGCATCAAATTTCCTGCCAACATGGCTTTGGTAGATAACTTGTGCATATCCATTTAAAAGTATCTGATTTCTTCTTCAAGATTACCCAGCTCGTCTGCGAGTTTGTCTTCTTCATCCGTGGAACCCTCGACTCCCTCTGCCTCGGTAGTAGCTAGTTCCTGACGTGCCTGAATTAGGTCGGCCACTTCCTGTTAAGTTTGCAGCGTCCGGATATGAACTCTGCTAGAATCTTTCAAATAAAGAAAAATATAGCGAGTCCAAGCGGTGATATGGGGAGAAGACCCCTCAGAAGACTTTTTTTACGACAGCCGCTGACAATTGCCATGATGGCACAATAATTCCTGGTACACTGCTAGGATTTTTGGGTTCTTTGCCTCCAACTCTCTGAGTTTTTCGTTACTCGGGGTATATTCTTCGTAGGGCTCCTCGCCCCAAGGAAGTTTCGAGATAGCATGCATCTCGTGCAAAGCCAGTCCCATCTCGCCGCCGGTCGTGAAGAAGGTCCCCGTATGACAGTTATATAATTCTATTAGGACAACGAATAGGGGCCAGTTCATCTCCAGTCCATAACACCTACCCCTCACAACAAAAAATAAGTCGATGACCATGAGCTCCCACTCATACTTCCTCAGGATCCACAAATTCAGGCGACACCAGGAGACACTATAGTGTTCCCAGCTGAGAACCCGCAACTATCCCGTGGGATAGGATCCCTTCTTGGCAACATGATGGAGAAAGGTGCCCGATATATATATACTTAGGTTCAGTCTCAGTTTACTGCGGATGAGGCCGGACTTTTGTCCAAGAATAGGAGGGTGACTCCTTTGCGCTATAAAATTTTCTATTTCTCTGTCCGATCCCGCATCGAACATTACCCAGAGGATCCCCCCTCGGCTCAAGGGTCAAGTCCTAGTCCATATACCGCGGACCCATTATCACCTTCTGGTCCGACAATACCAAGTGACGGTCGAAGGAAGGAAATGTCATCTCTGTTCTACGGAAGGGGAAGGACCAGTTATTCCTTATCGGCCCCGCCTGAGAAGGCTCCAGCACATCCCCGAACAGGAAGTACGGCTTCTTAAAGAAATGCTTTACATCCTTAGCGGGGATCTCCCCCTCTTTCATCTAACTCAACAGAAAAGCAGACGTCTACTCGGCGATCATCTGTTGGCATTCTGGCGGGAGATCTTTTTTAAGCTGCTTCCTAATGGCTCCAGCGAGATCTCTAAGGTTCATATTCAAGGGCAGTAAATTTTTTCCATGGACCAGTTTGCCAGACGGTGTAGTGGACAAAGTTACTGCAAAAATCACAAAAGAGTTTGGTCAGAAATATTCTATAAGGATATACATATGCTGCCCAGGCACCTATCCGGCCGAGTCAGCTATGCGGCATAGGAATCCATGCGGCCGAGTCAGTCATGCGGCAAAATTCTTTAATGCGGTATTGGTACACATGCGGCCGAGTTATCCATGTGGAAGAACTCGTCCATACGGCTAGGTTACCTCTGCGATAGTGAGTAGTTGTCGCATAGACGTATCCATGCGTCCAATGATGTACACATGTCTCTATGTTCTCGAGTGTTCATCACCTTCATAAAACCTACCCTCAATAGGCGACTGAACGTCGATGGGGAACAGCGGAGGGTCCACCGTAGTAGAGTGACCCTTCCCCCTACTTGTGATCTTTTTTTTTCCCTTAGGAGCCTTCTTAGCAGCGGTGGCGGCAGAGGAAGCACCCTTGGGGCCATGGCAACAGAAGAAAGAGGGAAGAGAAAAAATAGTTTTCTTTCTCTTTCTTTCTCTTCTCCCCTATATATAGGGGGACTATGCGGCAACGGATGATGACGACGGCTGCTCAAATCCGATCCATGATCTGCCTCGATCCATGTAGTAGCAACGGTTAGTGGTGACTCCTCATTAGTCAAGCCACTTTATCCACTGACGGCATAGAATCTCAAGAGATCCGAGTAACGATCAAAGCAAATTTCCTCATTTAAGGATCGGACAGCCTGTTAGAGACAACTATGCAGCAATGCGACTATGCGATATTCCCTACATAGGCGGCCAATAGCGCTCGTCCATTCTTCTTTCAAGGTATTCCAAACTTATCATTTTGGAAACTTTGAAGGGGGTTTTTTGAAGCATAAAAAATTATACAAGCATCATAAATTCTATGCCCCCTCAACAGAACAATCAAGCCGCAGAGAAGCCACATGAGGCCTAAACAGTCAAGCCGTAGAAGAGCCACATGCGGTCTGACTAATCAAGCCACAGAGAAGCCATATGCAGCCTGAATAATCAAGCCGCAGAGAAACCACATAAAGCCTGAACAGTCCATCCGCAGAAGAGCCACATGCTGCCTGAACAACCAAAGAGCAGGGAGGCCGCATAAAATACCCCTAACACATATTCTGATGTCTGTCAAAAGCTCTGACACATCACTCATCACTCTGAGACATTTCGAGATTCGTGAAGGAGACAACTCAGGAAAAGATAATAAGTCACATCAGTGCTTTAATTGTTTCGACAAACGTATCATGCTACGTGTTCCCTCATATGCAGCTACAAGACCCACACAGCCTCGTCACCATATGGATTAAGTCCATTAGATCAAAGCCCAAGGAGAGCTTACATGCGGCCACAACACTGATATGCCCTGCTCTGCGTTGGCACTATGTACAAGAGATATCAGTTTGCTGACTCAAAAAGAAAACCTTCCTGAAGAGCTCCTTGTTGAACTAGAAGACGACTGATCTAGGAGAGTGGACAGAACTTCATTCTTTGATTCTTGCACGCCTTAATAATGAATCTGAGTTTTTGAAATACTTGTTTGTTAAATAGATAATATTCTCATTGAGAATGATAGAACGAGAACCTGCACGCTTACTAATAGAACTTATATGTTTGCCTAAAAAAGATGGAACCATTGCCATGCTAAGTATAGAAATGAATATTTCATGCTAGTTACACTGATACCGCTATCGAATGAACCATTGCCATGCTAATAAGAAGAGTAATCGATTGCCTGAACAGAATTGAATGCTTTATAAAAAGAGAGATAAACAAAATACTGCCATGCTTGCTTAAATAGAGATTCTGCATGTTCCCTATCGTACTGAAAGAGATAGAAATTGCATGCTAGATTTATAGAATCATTATTGTACTCACTTATAATATATTCGCTTACCTGTTTCCTTATATTAAACTGCTCAAGATGGAAATGTTTGAATAACTTGTATTGTATGATATTGAACCTATCGATTGATTAAAAGAAAGAAGATTGAATATATCAAAATGATTAAACCTATTAAATTGATTGAAAAGAAGAGAATAGAGAGATATGGCTCTATTGCTTGATTGAATGTTTGTTTATTCATGGACATGTGCATCATATAGTCTTTATCTAATAGAATTGTATTCATGCATTCGTATGAAAACTTGTGCACAAGGCATCGGGTCTCCCGAGCGGTGTCCTGGGGTACTGGGAACCGTTTATCCTGGGATAGACTAATCGAACACCCTGAGGCTTAGAATCCTCGCGATTAGGGGGGTATGGTTTTTAGTGTAGTGTTGAACCATGAGTCTCGGCTGCTATTTTGAGCATATTTTATTGCATAGCAATCATGTGTCTTAGCAGTTACTAGCTGATCTAGAGCGACGACCCGGGGGCTGATTCTCCACCAGCAGGGGGACAGAAGACGGCCATCTCGAGGCACATCACAACCTACAGGTAACACCGGCGAGACCCGAAAAGGCAACCCGATTGGGAGTCAGAGGATCCATAGTACCTGCAGCCTCCCGGACTTCATATTCAATATTTTGGAAAGTGGGGGTAAGGGATCTCTTCGTTCAATGATCGTACACCGAGATCAGGCGCTCGCTACGCCCTCTCCCTCTTTGTCTTTCCACTTCTGTCGTTCAGGAACAAACACTTTGCCAAATTCTTTTGAGTCATGGGCTATCGACAAACAAGATTTGTCTAAGTCACTTCATTTCTTTTTGTCCAAGTCACTTCTCTTTTTGTCCAAGTCACTTCTTTTTTTGTCTAAGTCATTTCCCTTTCTGCCATTAGTAAGAAGGGCTTGTAAGTCCCAATTGCTAATCCCTGGGATCCACACTCAGGGGCTATCATATAGTTAGGGTGCATCCTAGGCTAGCCTTCTTGTATACCTAATTGTTTGATGCAAAGACGGACAGGAAATAAAACCTTATTCATATATGTATATGTTGCTAACTTGTATGTCTGTTGCAGGGATAACCATTCGACAAGGGGTAAGAATCACTACATAAGTGATATGTTATTTTTGGCTTATTGTCTTGCATCACACCTAGACTTGCATGCTTGCTTGCATTTGATGATTACCTTGTAGTATAAAAGTATATACTACTAGATGTTGCATTGTCCCTAAAGTCTTTGAGTATAGCTCACAAGACACGCTGTGCACACCTTGATTGTATAAGAATCGGCACATCATGCTTGAACTGCTTGCCTTGTATGCTTAGTTGTATTAAACTGAACTCTGATTTCAAAGATGTTTTCAAAAGAAGTAATATGACTCTACTCCAGTACTGCATGTAGCGAACCTAGATAAAACTAGAAATATCACTAATAATGTAATATTTTATCACATGTTTACTTAGTGTTGCTTTAGTGAATGCTGCTTCTGTTCGTTGCTTATACTCATCAGTACTAATGTTTTATCACATGCTTACTTAGTGTTGGCTTTAGTGAATGTTGCTTTTGTTCATTCTTATACTCACCAGTACTTTTCTCAAATTATTGACCCACCAACAGTTTGCTTGTTCACAGGTGCTGGATCGTCCGAGGAAGCGATAGCCGTGCCTCATCCCTAGGACCCAGAAATATAGTGTCGATGTCTTCAGCCATATCGAGTTATGTTTTGAGCTAATTTTGTATAGAGGGACATAATGTATGGAATGATGTTATTGTATTCAGAGAACCTCGTTCCTTGAGCTTTGTTTTATTTACTTTGATGGATTATTGTTTGAAACACTGCTCCTCCATTGCAAACTCGATCAGTTCGATGATAACCAAGATGACTTATGTTGTTGCCTTGTGCGAGAGCATCTCCAGGCTCACACGGTATCAAGTCCCGAGGGGAACGACCGTCCCACGGGAGCGCTGGCGCTGTGATTCGTGCCCGGCAGGGGCAATCAGGACCGTGGGAGATCGGGACGTGACAAACACCATGCAGCTTAAGTGTCCATTTGACCAAAGTCTGACGAGAGCTCGCATGCGGCATCGCCAACATGCGGCCAAAGTATCCATCGACCAAGGCCAGATGAAAGTTTGCATACGGCCTCGCCAATATGCGGCCAAAGCATCCAGACGACCAAAGGCCAAATAAGAGCTATTATGCGACCACGATAATATGCGGCCAAGTTGCTATGAAGCCTCCAACTCACACGATCTTTTCGCTACAACTGAAGAGATATTTGCACAATTGGTGTTGACAACTTGTCCAACTGACCAAGCCACGCACACAACAGATTAAAAATAACCCCGAGATCTTTTCAACAACATATCTCAACCAAGACCACGTAGCAATCTCCCCATGGCATTCGGCCACTGTTTTAACCGTATTCTATTGAAGGAGCCTTATGCGGCCACCAAACAGAGGCATATGCTGCACCCATAGCCCATCAGCACGATGGCTATAAATAGGAGCAACTTGAACATTCTAGGACCTGGCTTTTTTTTTCTGCTTCAGAGGGAGAGCATTCACCCCCGACCAATACAGAGAGAAAGCATACCGAGACGAGTGAAGAGAGAACGTAAGATTCTTTACCCTGTATCGGATCGTCAACAGAGTAAAGGAGACGCCATAACACTCCTTGTCCATCGCCACACCCCAGATAAAAAAAAATTATACTTAGATTGTATGTCCAGGACCTATTTGTACTTTCTTTCGTTTGTTAATTAAATCAAGCCCTTTTAGAACTTTTCAAATTTAATGGCGAACATATATAAATTACTCTGAATTATCAATGAAAAGTATATTTTTTCCTATTCTTTGTGTTCAACTATCTGTGAGTGTATTTTCTAACTTGTGTTTCAAATCGATTCCTATCACTGCACGTTCTTGCCTTGTACGAGTGCAACTCCAGGCTCGCACGGCATCATGTCCAAGAGAGGACGATCGGTTCCACAAAGGATCTAAGCGATGACGATTGACCCCTGCGGGATTGGGGCGTAACATAAGTCAACACTGAAGACTCATCGAAGGTGACATACCTGCTGATTAAGAACTTCTTATCCTCCAGACAGTACAGATGGTATCCCTTCACTCCTTCTGTATATCCTAAGAAAATAGCCTTCTTGGCTCTCGGATCTAACTTACTATCGTTGACATGATAGTAAGCTTTGTATCCAAATACGCACAAAATATTATAATCTGCTGGTTTGTCGATCATATTCTTATATGGAGTCTTAAAGTTTATAGCTGGAGGTGATGGTCTATTAATCGAGTACCGCACCATATGTATAGCATCTGCTCACCATTTCTTGCCTAAACCGGCATTGGAGAACATACATCTTGCTTTCTCAATCAAGGTTCGGTTCATCCTCTCTACTAACCCATTCTGCTGTGGCGTGTTTCTGACAATCCAATGTCGCACGATGCCTTCTTGAGCACAAAAATCTTTGAATGGTCAATAGGTATATTCAGTACCATTGTCCGACCGTAATGTCTTTACCTTTCTTGTTGTTCTGTTCTCCACCATCGCTTTTCACTGCTTAAATTTTTTGAATACTTGATCTTTGGTTTTAATGAAATATAGCCAAACATAACGTGTATAATCATCAATAAAAGTAACATATTACCTTGCTCCTTTCTTGGAAGGAATCCTTCTAGGTCCCCATACATCTTTATACACATAGTCGAGAATACCATATGTCTTCTGCTTGCTTGTACTGAAGGTCACCATGTGCTGCTTTCCATAATCACAATACTCACAGGAATTCATATTTGGCTTCTTCAAGTTCTTCAGTAACGCCTGCTTGCTTAGTAAGGTCAGGCCCTTCTCACTCATATGCCCAAGCCGTATATGCTAAAGACATGTGCTATCAGACGAATCAGATGTACTGACTGCTAAAGTCCCAATCGCAGTACTTTCCAATAATATATAAAGGTTACCATGTTAGTGATCTTTCATCACTACCAAAGAACTACGAACAACCCGCAAGACTCCACCCTCGGCAACAAACTTGTTACCATTCAAGTCAAGCATACCAAGAGAAATAAGATTTTTCTTAAGGTCGGAAACATGTCTGACATTGGCCAAAGTTCGCACAATTTTATCATGCATCTTCACTTTGATAGACCCAATTCCAACAGCTAGACATGGGTTGTTATTTTCCATCACACGAAATCACCATCCGTCACCTTATAGGAAGAAAACCACTCCCTTTTTTGCACATGGTATGAGCATCCAGAATCGAGAATCCAACGATCACTCAGTTGTCATATGCCACCAAAAAATAGACTACATTATTTTTGGCTTCTGAAGCGCAGTTTGCTTTATCACCTTCTCTTTCTGTCTTATTCTTCTTTTTCTTGTTCTTCTTCTTTAGAAGAGTACACTAATTTGCATAAAGTCCTTTCTCATTATAGTTGAAGCACTTCACCTTCTCAATAGGTATCTTGGACTTAGATCTTGACCTTCTGCGGGAAGATGGTCTATTGTTTGTCCTCCCTCTTGCCATCAAACATTGGGCCTGGACTCCACCATTTTCGTCATTAGAAGCCAACCACCGTACCTCATTAGCAAATAAGGCACTTGTAGCTTCTTCTATGGAAATTGAGTCATTCCTGTATAGTAATGTTTGAATAAGATTCTCATAGGAATCGGGCAAAGAAAATAATAGGATTAGTGCCAAACGATCATCATCTTCATATATGTCAACATCCTTTAGGTCAAAAATAATTTGATTGAATTTTGAAATATGATCTCGAATTGACGTACCTTCCTCCATCATCAGTCTATAGAGTGACTTTAACATATAAAGTTGGTTGGCAAGAGTCTTTATCATGTAAAGTGATTCCAACTTTAGCCAAAGCCCAGCAGCGCTGGTTTCATCCTTCATAGAGTAGACGACATCTCTTTCCAAACATAAGCGAATAACGGCACATGCTTCGAGATCCATGTTATCCCAATAATCATCGGTCATGTCAGTGGGCTTCTTCGACTTTCTACGTAAAGCCTTGTGAAGCTTTTGAGATATTAGAGCGTCATTCATCTAGCCTTTCCAAAAGCCAAAATTATTCTTCACATTGAACTTCACAATTTCGTTCTTCACAATCTTTCTTGACGGAGACATCTCAAGAATCTACCCAATTAAATTTCTCTGAGAACTCCAAAGCTCTGATACCAATTGTTGGGCGCACGGCAGAAATAAACCCAGAAAAATTAGAAAAATACCTCAGAGAAAGTTCAAAACCACAAAGACAAGGATTTACGTGGTTCGGGTAAGATGCCAACTTGTATGGACGAGGGTAATTCAATTCCACTATAAAGAAAAAAAGAATTATAATTGCTCTCAACACTTCTCTCTTTTCTCTCAAGAACTCTCTACAAAAAAACTCTCTCTCAAAATTTTATGTTGAACTTATTCAACAATTTTTTGCTCTCTTATGTCGAACTTATTTAATAATCATTTAGCACAATTTGAGATATACTCTTGTGTTGAACTTATTCAATAACTTACATGAGCACCCTTGAGATACTCTTTGAGAAATCTTTGGCCCATTTATATAGCATGTCATATGTCTATACATAGAAATCCAATTTTATGTAGGAATATGAATACAATATTATGTAGGCTTAGGAATCCAATATTATTCTTGTCAAAGATTTGGTCAAAGGTCAAAATAAATCTTTTTCAAAAGATATGATCAAGTATATCTTTCTTCATATCTCCATCTTGTCAAAGATTTGTTCTTCTTCAAAGATATGGTCAAATATATTTTCCTTTACCGACACTGACAAGACCAAGTAAAAAAATAAATTTGAAAATCTTAACTAGTAAAAATATCAGAGAAACTAAACAAGGTTACAATATTTTACAAGATCTTTACAACTTTATAACTTCCAATATAAGAAAAATACACAAAGAATACTCAAGAGATCTCCATATATTATAACCAAGAATATCTGATAAACTCAATCTATCTCTTCTTCAACCTCGTTATTTCTTCTTTATTTCTCTCAACCTATCTATCGATGGCTAACCAACACCTCTTTTTGGGTACAATGATCTATAACACAATGAACCCAATGCCGCTTTATATATCATATAGTATAGTGTCTACATACATAGAAATTCAATGTTAAGTAGGCATAAGAAAACTTTCCATATTTAGAAACTCAATATAACTATGTAAGACTAGGACTTTGCTCAATCTATTACTATTATGGTTACTGAATATGAGTCAAATCCTAATAATTACCACCTTGCATCAGATTCATCATACAACTGAACAAGCATCTAGCAACCTTCAGCCTGTAATCTTCATATAGTCTCAATCTCATGAACCGCCCCCTCCCTAGGACATCGGTCACCTAATGACAAGTCGACTTTGAACTTGAGTTGGGCTTGTTTCGGATAATAAACGGAAAAGATGATATGTGGAAAACGAGATCTTATACGAAAACCCGTCCTTCTTTTATGTTTACAAACAAGATTGTACAATTTAATCCTATACGAGGATGACTAAGTACAATTTATTTAATCTGGGTAAATATTGCTATAGGTGTCTGATCTGCAGTCGATCACTTTAGCCCTTGGACCACACGATGTTTAAAGAAGTGTCGTGGAAGACAGAAAGCAGCTTCGAAGGTTGCTAAAGAGGGTGGATGCTCGATGCTAAAGTCGTCGATCCCTTCTCTTTGCCTGAGCTCTGGATTCTTCTCTCTCTCTCTCTCGATCTCCAATTTTCCACTTTTCGACCTTTGGGTCTGATACTGGATTTCTTGATCAATTTTCTAACCTTTTCCTCTGTTGATAGAGGTCTCTATTTATAGAGTTTTAGTGACAGTGACCACACAGTCGGCGTAGAAACCGAGTAGTGGAAAGTACAGTACTATTTTACACGACGGTTTAAAATAACTAATGCCTGCATATAGATGACCTTTTGAGTGAGCATGTGATGCGTGTCCAACAGAGGGACAAACGCGTATATCTGCTGCGAAGATCACGGCGTAGAAGCCATGTAGGTAGTTATCCCATGTGTAGAAGAGGTTGGCGTAGAAGCCAAATGACTGTCACCATGGCGTAGAAGCCAAGTAGGCATAGAAGCCAAGTAGGCATAGAACCCGAGTGGGCATAGAAGCCGAGTGGACATAGAAGCCGAGCAGGCGTAGAAGCTGAGACGATGTGGACGTTTTAGCCAAAATTATGGCTCTTGGAGATATAATCAAATCTCTTGCATTAAATGCAGAGATCTGCCCCCATCCTACGCATTAAATGCAGAGGCTTGTCTTTAAGATTTGCCATCATTCTGCACATTAAATGCAGATATGCGCCTCGAATCCTGTACGAAGAGTTACTGCTGACATGGCGGTCTGTTTGCCTTCTGCGGAGCGTAAGAAGCTCATGTCTGCCTGTGTAAAACTGGGCAGCGTATTCCCTTATATGCGTAAGAGTAGTTTACGCAAAGGGGATGTCACTAAACGACGGTTCGGTGACATTTAATCAAATCTCCTGCATTAAATGCGGAGATCCGCCATTATCCTGCTCATTAAATGAGGAGGCGTGTTTTGAAGGTCTGCCACCCTTCTGTGCATCAAGTGCAGAGACGTGTCTTGGGCATCTGTCAGTATTCAGCGCTTTAAATGCAGAGACGTGCCTCGAGAAACTGTCACCGCTCTACGCATTAAATGCAGAGACATGCCTCGAGCCCTGTACGAAGTGCAGCTTTTGACGTGGCAGGCTGTTTGTCTTCTGCGGAGCATAAACATCTCACATCTGCCTGTCACTACCACATTCTGGAAACAGGGGTATTTTCGACTTTTAATAATGTTTAATATTATTGTAGTTATAATTAAGTAATTTGCATGATGGTATATTTAATTTAAATAATTATGTGTGATGTGTAATTTAAATATAATGTTATATACAGTGTTTATTTACTTTGAGCTAGTAGACTTGACCTAGAAGCCCAGTAGATGCCCACCTTCCATTCTGCTATTTTTGCAACTCATAATTATGCTCCCTGTGCATTATTTCTGGCCGCACAAAAATCGTCGCGGACGTTATTTAATAATCCCTATTTTGTATCGTTGTGCGTTCCAATCGAAAATTGGAGGCAATCTTGACCTATTTTTCGTGCGGCCCAAATTAGGGTAATATCCTGTTCTGAGTCTCCTTCATTATTGGTATTGATGACCTGACCTGATTTTGATCCCATGTACTCCTAATTAATTTTAGAACAGAACTTGCATTTTATCTCTAATTAAATTGATGATACTATTTTATCTGATTCTAAAATCCCAAATTAATTCCAGTGCCCTGTTATTTGAGCCCACGCAAATCCTACAGCGCCCCCTGACCCTACAAAACACCGGACACCGAATCGCCCGCCAAATTTTCGTCATTTCATGCGTCTGTGCAAATACCCCAAATTTAAGGGGGTCAATTTGCAAATTGGCATTTTGTGTCAACACCTCATTTGTTTAAAACAATGAGGGAGCCCTATTAATATTTTAATTAAAACTCTCACCCTCATCCCCCATGAATTATTTTTCTCTCCATGTCAAATCTGAGCCACTCATTCTAAGGATTCAAATCCTCACCCTCCATCACACCCTCTCTCCCTATTTAATATCTTGTACCCTCAAACCCTAATCCCAAGAAACCTAGGTTTTCCCCCACCTCACAAGCCTCCAAAATTCCTCAAGCCTCCAACGTAGGAAGAAATCCTTCTTCCTTTCTTCTTCTCTTTTCTTTCTCCTTCTCTTTCCTTTCTTCTTCTTCTTCTCCTTCTTCTTCCTCTTTTATTTTTTTAAATTCAAATTCATATAGGGGGAATACTGTTCATTCCCCCCTTACTGTGCAACCGACTATCCCCCTGTGCTCCGGCGTGGTCGGCGCTCCTCCCTCACGATCTCCCTCCGGCCACGGCATCACCCGACCCAGCCGAGTCCCTCCTCCTCCCTGCTGCTCAGCCCGGCCCGGCGGATCCTCGACTCCTCGCCGCTGCCTGCTCCTCCCTACGGCGACTCCAAGCCTCCTCCACCTATCCCTCTGTCGGCCATCTCCTTCAACCCCTCACCCACCGGAGTTCGACCAGTTTTTTCCCCAGCCTGGGCTAACCGACTGGATCACGACCCATCAGTCGCTGGACCACCTGCACTTGGCCGTAGAGACGCCGCTGCCCTCTTCTCATTCACCTGAGACACCGCACACACATGAACGCCATCGAGCCGCTGCTCCCTCCATCTGCCAGTCACCGCCGTGCCAGCGGCACGACCGCTGCCATTAGACGGGAGAGCTCGCCTGAATCTTCTCCCCGCTAGAGCTTCCTTCGTCGGAGTTCAATCCCCTGCCGGACCAGAGCCTTCCACGTCCACCTCATCCTCTTCTCCAACCTCCCTCGATTGAACCACCTGAGTACACCCGCCTGAACGCTGTGCACCTCCCCTCGACGAACTCTTCATCACCACCACCAGCCCCATCAACGGAGAGCAGCCCTGCCACTCCTGGTCGTGATCATCGCCCTGACCTTCACCATCGCGAACACCAGTCCCACCACCACCGATAGCTCCGGTCCCAGTCGATCCCCGCAGCCCGCAGTCCGGCCGGCCAGCCGACCCCCAGTCACTGTGAGCTCCTCCCCCTTCTTCCTCCTTCACTATGTAATTGTATATGTATTTGTGTATATTAATTTATATGTAGATATATATAGGTATATAAATACGTATATGTATATTTGTGTAATTGTGTATGTGTATACGTCTATGTGTATGTGCGTATTTGTGTGTATATATGTTCGTATATTTTCTCCCTATATATATGTATGTTAATGTATGCATATAGCATATTTTATTTGTGTATATATATGCTTTATATATATATATATATATGCATCTTGCGTATTTCTCTATATACGTATTAAATGTATATGTATTAAACTATCTGTATATATAAATATATATGTGTTAGTGTATATAATGGTATAGGTACAAATATGTATTTGATATATATATATAAATGTAATTTGGTATAATTACCTGTATATAGTATAAGTACTAATTTGGTATAATTATATATATATTATAAATTAAATTGGTGTTTTAGTCTTGGTATATTTTAATAATAGTGTAAATCATATTTTTGGCATGTATATATGGTATATAAATATTGTTCAACTAATATATATATATATTGTACATGAAATTAAAAGGCATATATATCTTGTATAGGTATTCAATGTGATGTATTAGTATTAATATATATTTAAATAAATACATTAACAATATATATATATTTTTAAAATGTATTTTTATGTATGAGTATACACATATAATGTTCAATTAGTATAAATCAATTATGTATTTAAAAGGCATATATATATATTGTAAATACGTTTAAATTGGTGTATGTATAAATATTGCAAGTATTAATAAGTGTAATGTGTTTTATGTATCCCTACTAGATGACCCTAGTTGACTAGTGCCATACCCGGCACGACCCTGAGTTCGATGTTTTGTGTTGTGTTAGTATAACACCTGATGCAAATGTTGTATTGATATATTTTAGGACTGTTGGATCCTCCAGACGACACTCTGGGACAGGACATTGGTTTTACCAGCTAAGGACCCAAGGCGAGTACATTCTCTGATTAGTTTCTAATTTATGATATCTCCTATGTTCACTGTATCTAGTGTAAATATCCATGCTCTTGACACGTTGGTTACACGGATTGGTATACACGGATCTCGTCATGAGATGTTATTCCTTATTCATGGTGTAGCTTGTACAAGACTTGTTTTCCTTGTTATCTTGTGCATGTACAGACACTGATTCCCGGGGAGACTTGCTACCTTCCTGGGGAATCCCGTGCCATAGCGTACCATGATTAGATCTACTATACCAGTCGGGGGTGGAGAGTATTTAGTGTAGATATATGATCATACCCAACTTTTCATGCATCATAGCTCACCCCACATCTCACGTCGGGTGCGGCCTGACTATCTCCATGCTTCATAGCTGTTACGTGTGATTAGCCTGACCTCCACATGCATCATAGCTAACCAACGGTTAGCCTGACCTTCATGAATCATAGCTAATCACATGTAACCAGCCTGATCAAGTTCCCAAGCCGATCACATGTTAAAGCTAGTACTCACACACTTAGTCATAGGATTCTTGCTCGTTGACATATTATTTCTCTTCCTGCATTTACTTACAGTAATTCCAGTATTTCTTTTTTTTACATTTCTCGTACCTATACATGCTTCTGGTATATTTCCATCTAGAACTGCTACATAGTTTATATCATTAATAAAGAACTGCTATTTAGAGATGTACTTTGCTCCTTCCTGACTGGAAAATATTTTTCAGACTGTGACCTTAGTAGACTGGTTTCTGGCACACTTGGAGATTGGAAGTTAATGATTGCAGGTTTGATTATTTTGTCATTAGACTTGTGTTGTATACTTTTGTTCTTCAAATTCCTATCGTGCTGTAGTTGTGATTGAGTATGTTGTTAATATTTTTATAGTGTTATCCGAGTCTCCTTATGGAGTTGGATACTAGCGTGAGATTTTATAGATAGTACTTGACCTAGACAGCGTTCTACTGCCGATGCTGCGGCGTAGGCTGGACGTACCCACGCACTCGTGCCCCTAAACCGGGTATGGGTCGTGACACGTTTTAGTGGTGGCCCATGCAGGTCAGACTTCGTAAGTTGTGCGATGTCGTAGTAGTACGACGAATTAGTTGTACTACCGCGTGCCTGCTATAGAATATAGGACATAGGATACTAGGATGAGAGAGGATACTCAATCACAAATTCTTGAAAGATTCCTGGGACGACCCCTTGAGAATCTTATTACAATTTCCAATTTAAATCTTTTTCTTTATTTCCGTCCGCTCTCGCTTGTTGTTTCTGAACTTGATTCTTGTTGAGAAGTTATTAAAGTAAAATCTTGGTGTCATTGATGAGTTTGATTCTTGTTGACCAGTTGTTGAATTTAAACTCTTGATGTCGTTGTTGAGTTTTGATTTTTTTTTTTTTGAGATGAATTTTACGGACTAAACTTTACGGTATCATCTGATGACATATGTTGATGAGGACAGTGAGAAAGGTAAAACGTCTACTTTGGTTATGGAACCTAGAGTTATCGCAGCCATACTAGCTGCCGTGACGAGAACGTAGGAACCAGACTTGGATGTACATACTATAGTTATGAAACTTAGAGTCTCTCGCAGCCATACCGGTTGGCGTGGCAAAGATTCTAGATGACGTGATTATAGGGTTGCATACTTTAGTTATGGAACCTGTCGTTTATCGCACCAATGCTTACTGGCGTGGCGAGGATTCTGAGTGTCATGATTTCGGATAGACGTGTATGATTATCAGGTTGTATCTTAAATTGGATCTTAAAGTATCATCTCAAGACTTATCTATTTCTGTTATTTCGGGACTTTGTTCCATCGCTTCTTTCTTTACTAGCAGTAGAGATACCTTCAGTCCTTATCCAGTTCCTTTTTGAGCTTATTTTCTTTGAGGATCCTTGTTAGCGTGATAATTAGTGACTTGCAATTTTGGTTGTGTCTTGTATTAGTTTGACTGAGTGTGACTTGTAAGTTGGTAAGTGTTTCTTAGTTGGACATGTGAGCAGTAGGCTTTAATCTAGAGTTAGCCCTTAGCATAGTACATTGTACCAATGGTTCTAGGATAAGTGTCATTAGAGACTGTGAGTAGAAGGAGAGAATAGAGTATCAGTGATAGTTCAAGAGTTAGTATCCGAGCTAACATACCCGCCCTGGATAATCATGATTATGCACTTGAGTGATCTACGTAAACAATTAGGTATCAAGGAATAGTATTAAGGATTAATGGAGCATAACGTCCAATCTGATGATTGATATCGGGCGTGTTAAAAGTAAAGAAGGATATATGCAATAAAGAGTTAATGAGGTATCATGAGTAGAGAAATATCAGAATTGGTAATGAAAGTGGCGAAGCGTATCACGGACTAGTTTAACAGACTGAAAAAGATTACAAGGAAATACATATACAACAATCGAGATGAGGAACCATACACATACCCATGAGAGTAAAGAAACATGAGTGTTATAGTAGATACATGTAATCATGAGTTATTATGAGCATTGATGAGATGATGCATTAATGAAACTAGTGATATAATACCAAGAGTGCTAATGATTCTATATCGAGGATTAGTCGAGAATAACGTTAATAACAGTAAGCACTCTGTGTGAAGATAATTAAATGATATACCAGTTGACATAAATTGAAATCATGTAAGAAAATACAGGTGATGATAACTTTGATCATTGGAGGTAATAGTACAAGTAATTCAGGCGGTACAATTTCAGTACACAGTTGAGGTTGTAGATAATTGGTGTATTCGTATGGACCTTGAGTATTAGAGGCTGGGAGTATCTATAAGTATGCTTGTGGATTTAAATTTATAATTTGTAAGGTGGAAATAAGATTTTATTTTTAGAATAATAGAGGAGTTGAGATTATGTCATTAAATTTTTGGAGGATTTCAAATATGAATTCAATAAACATGGTTAAGGCTACAAAGATTTAGAAGTGATTAAATTTTGTTTCGATATTGAGTATCTAATTTTGAGGAGGTATATAAAATTCATTGTAAGTTGATTGAGAAGTTAAACCTTGACGATTATTTTGAGGATTAATTTTATGGTAGATGAGAGATATGAATATTAATATATGAGTAGATGATATACACGTGTAAGGATTTGATGACTTGAGCATGATTGAGATGGCACCGCAGACTGACTTGGGTGTCCATCTAAAGTTGTATTGGAAAGAGCGGTACTTAGTATGGTGTGTTATACTTGGGTGCACTTGAGTGATAAGAACGACTAGTATGAACAATTGTAGTAGGAACGGGAACTGGCAGAGAGTATGGTACTAAAGAAATAGAGGTATCAAACTTAGATGCATTATTGAACCATGGTTATATTAGAGGTTCTTGGTATCAGATTATGGTATTAATAGACAGGTGTGTGCAATACGGATATATTCATGGATCTTGTGGATAAATGATTAGTTGATATGGGTACCAGTGTACAGGGATAGGAATTAGTTAGTGAATTTGCTAGAGTTACGTGTATGTTAGAGATAGAAAATACTGCAGGTAATGTGTTAACAGGTTCTGTTCTTTCCTTCCTTCTGTCCCTATCTATTTGATTGATTGACTGATACCCTAGTACCGTAGCTTGCATGCATGATTTCTTGTTATAATGTAGTTAGTCGTACCCCGACAGAGACTGCAGTACCATGTCAACAGACACATGACCTATATATTTTCTTAAATTGCATGGCTGTAGGTGGAATTTTCTTAAACCATGATCATTAGGATTTTTTGGCCATAGCAAAGGTCTATGACAAGGTTATGACCGACAAAAAGGGACAAGATGATTAAATTATGGATGAGCATTAATTTAAATAAATTTAGGGGATTGTTATAACAGAGTAGATGGATCATTGATTTTGTGAAAATCGAGGTATGATTGAAATTCGAGAATAAACATTAACTTAAATGGAGAGTTAAGAAATTCATAGGGCAAAAATTGAGGATTTATTAATTTTAGGAAGGTCTTGATATGATTAAATTGATTATTAAAATTTGAGAAAATTGGAGAGATTATCATTTATCTATTTGATTGCAAGATAGAAATTTTATATTTTATATTATGAATGTTGCGTTGAAGATTCTGAAAGTATCGCATCGTTGAGTATTTGAGGAAAAAAGAAAATTGGAAAATAAAATCGTTAATGGAATGGTGTCGAATTCAATTCTCGGAAAAGAATTTAGATTTGAATAAGCATCAGTTGAATTTGAGTTAGAGGAGTAAGATGATTGATGGATTAGTGGTTAAAAATTTAAATTTTGGGATACGATTTTTATAAATATGCATTGATTGGATTTCAATTTGGAGGATTGGATATTAAAATTCTGGAACATTTAGATATGAACTTAAAATTTTTTGGAGGAGATTATGACAAAAAGGGGATTGGATTTAAAAAAAAAAAAACTTGAAGATTTTCAGGAATATGATGTTATAGAATTTTGAAAGGTTGTGAAAAAACAATATGGGAGTACTTCATGATTATTTGGTTTAAAATTTTAAATTTTTGATAGAAATAATACAATGTGTAAATGCAACCATCGTGGACCTTAAATTTCGAGGACGAAATTCTTTTAAGGTGGGTAGACTTGTCACTACCACATTCTGGAAACAGGGGTATTTTCGACTTTTAATAATGTTTAATATTATTGTAGTTATAATTAAGTAATTTGCATGATGGTATATTTAATTTAAATAATTATGTGTGATGTGTAATTTAAATATAATATTATATACAGTGTTCATTTACTTTGAGCTAGTAGACTTGACCTAGAAGCCCAGTAGATGCCCACCTTCTATTCTGCTATTTTTGCAACTCATAATTATGCTCCCTGTGCATTATTTTTGGCCGCACAAAAATCGTCGCGGACGTTATTTAATAATCCCTATTTTGTATCGTTGTGCGTTCCAATCAAAAATTGGAGGCAATCTTGACCTATTTTTCGTGCGGCCCAAATTAGGGTAATATCCTGTTCTGAGTCTCCTTCATTATTGGTATTGATGACCTGACCTGATTTTGACCCCATGTACTCCTAATTAATTTTAGAACACAACTTGCATTTTATCTCTAATTAAATTGATGATACTATTTTATCTGATTCTAAAATCCTAAATTAATTCCAGTGCCCTGTTATTTGAGCCCACGCAAATCCTACAGCGCCCCCTGACCCTACAAAACACCGGACACCGAATCGCCCGCCAAATTTTCGTCATTTCATGCGTCTGTGCAAATACCCCAAATTTAAGGGGGTCAATTTGCAAATTGGCATTTTGTGTCAACACCTCATTTGTTTAAAACAATGAGGGAGCCCTATTAATATTTTAATTAAAACTCTCACCCTCATCCCCCATGAATTATTTTTCTCTCCATGTCAAATCTGAGCCACTCATTCTAAGGATTCAAATCCTCACCCTCCATCACACCCTCTCTCCCAATTTAATATCTTGTACCCTCAAACCCTAATCCCAAGAAACCTAGGTTTTCCCCCACCTCACAAGCCTCCAAAATTCCTCAAGCCTCCAATGTAGGAAGAAATCCTTCTTCCTTTCTTCTTCTCTTTTCTTTCTCCTTCTCTTTCCTTTCTTCTTCTTCTTCTCCTTCTTCTTCCTCTTTTATTTTTTTAAATTCAAATTCATATAGGGGGGAACACTGTTTATTCCCCCCTTACTGTGCAACCGACCATCCCCCTGTGCTCCGGCGTGGTCGGCGCTCCTCCCTCACGATCTTCCTCCGGCCACGGCATCACCCGACCCAGCCGAGTCCCTCCTCCTCCCTGCTGCTCAGCCCGGCCCGGCGGATCCTCGACTCCTCGCCGCTGCCTGCTCCTCCCCACGGCGACTCCAAGCCTCCTCCACCTATCCCTCTGCCGGCCATCTCCTTCAACCCCTCACCCACCGGAGTTCGACCAGTTTTTTCCCCCGCCTGGGCTAACCGACTGGATCACGACCCATCAGTCGCTGGACCACCTGCACTTGGCCGAAGAGACGCCGCTGCCCTCTTCTCGTTCGCCTGAGACACCGCACACACATGAACGCCGTCGAGCCGCTGCTCCCTCCATCTGCCAGTCACCGCCGTGCCAGCGGCACGACCGCTGCCATTAGACGGGAGAGCTCGCCTGAATCTTCTCCCCGCTAGAGCTTCCTTCGCCGGAGTTCAATCCCCTGCCGGACCAGAGCCTTCCACGTCTACCTCATCCTCTTCTCCAACCTCCCTCGATTGAACCACCTGAGCACACTCGCCTGAACGCTGTGCACCTCCCCTCGACGAACTCTTCATCACCACCACCAGCCCCATCAACGGAGAGCAGCCCTGCCACTCCTGGTCGTGATCATCGCCCTGACCTTCACCATCGCGAACACCAGTCCCACCACCACCGATAGCTCCGGTCCCAGTCGATCCCCGCAGCCCGCAGTCCGTCCGGCCAGCCGACCCCCAGTCACTGTGAGCTCCTCCCCCTTCTTCCTCCTTCACTATGTAATTGTATATGTATTTGTGTATATTAATTTATGTGTAGATATATATAGGTATATAAATACGTATATGTATATTTGTGTAATTGTGTATGTGTATACGTCTATGTGTATGTGCGTATTTGTGTGTATATATGTTCGTATATTTTCTCCCTATATATATGTATGTTAATGTATGCATATAGCATATTTTATTTGTGTATATATATGCTTTATATATATATATATGCATCTTGCGTATTTCTCTATATACGTATTAAATGTATATGTATTAAACTATCTGTATATATAAATATATATGTGTTAGTGTATATAATGGTATAGGTACAAATATGTATTTGATATATATATATAAATGTAATTTGGTATAATTACCTGTATATAGTATAAGTACTAATTTGGTATAATTATATATATATTATAAATTAAATTGGTGTTTTAGTCTTGGTATATTTTAATAATAGTGTAAATCGTATTTTTGGCATGTATATATGGTACATAAATATTGTTCAACTAATATATATATATTATACATGAAATTAAAAGGCATATATATCTTGTATAGGTATTCAATATGATGTATTAGTATTAGTATATATTTAAATAAATACATTAACAATATATATATATATTTTTAAAATGTATTTTTATGTATGAGTGTACACATATAATGTTCAATTAGTATAAATCAATTATGTATTTAAAAGGCATATATATATATTGTAAATACGTTTAAATTGGTGTATGTATAAATATTGCAAGTATTAATAAGTGTAATGTGTTTTATGTATCCCTACTAGATGACCCTAGTTGACTAGTGCCATACCCGGCACGGCCCTGAGTTCGATGTTTTGTGTTGTGTTAGTATAACACCTGATGCAAATATTGTATTGATATATTTTAAGACTGTTGGATCCTCCAGACGACACTCTGGGACAGGACATTGGTTTTACCAGCTAAGGACCCAAGGCGAGTACATTCTCTGATTAGTTTCTAATTTATGATATCTCCTATGTTCACTGTATCTAGTGTAAATATCCATGCTCTTGACACGTTGGTTACACGGATTGGTATACACGGATCTCGTCATGAGATGTTATTCCTTATTCATGGTGTAGCTTGTACAAGACTTGTTTTCCTTGTTATCTTGTGCATGTACAGACACTGATTCCCGGGGAGACTTGCTACCTTCCTGGGGAATCCCGTGCCATAGCGTACCATGATTAGATCTACTATACCAGTCGGGGGTGGGGAGTATTTAGTGTAGATATGTGATCATACCCAACTTTCCATGCATCATAGCTCACCCCATATCTCACGTCGGGTGCGGCCTGACCATCTCCATGCTTCATAGCTGTTACGTGTGATTAGCCTGACCTCTACATGCATCATAGCTAACCAACGGTTAGCCTGACCTTCATGAATCATAGCTAATCACATGTAACCAGCCTGATCAAGTTCCCAAGCCGATCACATGTTAAAGCTAGTACTCACACACTTAGTCATAGGATTCTTGCTCGTTGATATATTGTTTCTCTTCCTGCATTTACTTACAGTAATTCCAGTATTTCTTTTTTTTATATTTCTCATACCTATACATGCTTCTGGTATATTTCCATCTAGAACTGCTATATAGTTTATATCATTAATAAAGAACTGCTATTTAGAGATGTACTTTGCTCCTTCCTGACTGGAAAATATTTTTCAGACTGTGACCTTAGTAGACTGGTTTCTGGCACACTTGGAGATTGGAAGTTAATGATTGCAGGTATGATTATTTTGTCATTAGACTTGTGTTGTATACTTTTGTTCTTCAAATTCCTATCGTGCTGTAGTTGTGATTGAGTATGTTGTTAATATTTTTATAGTGTTATCCGAGTCTCCTTATGGAGTTGGATACTAGCGTAAGATTTTATAGATAGTACTTGACCTAGACAGCGTTCTACCGCCGATGCTGCGGTGTAGGCTGGACGTACCCACGCACTTGTGCCCCTAAACCGGGTGCGGGTCGTGACACTGCCTGTATAAAACTAGGCAGCGTATTCCTTCGTATGTGTAAAAGTGGTTTACGCAAAGAAAATAGCAGTAAATGACAGCCTGGGTTGCAGTGCCGCGCCATCATTATACCCGTCGCCTGGGTAGTCGTTCAGTACTCTTTGTCAGGAGTCTAGACGTCAGGTTCATTGCATGATCTAACAGGTTCATTTCAAAGAATACAAAGCGTTCCTCGTACACTTCAATGCTGCGTTCAAAGCGGATGAGTTTTACGCCAGAAAGGCGATAAAGCACCCTGTTTACGCTGAAGCAGCCTGGACATACTACATTACGCGGATGGTCCTTGAGCCTATATTTTTACCTTGTGCTCAGTGAAAAAAGCTCTGTTGCACGTTTGATGGTTCTTAGGTCCTCTGTTTACGCTGCCCTGTATCAACATGCTGCGTATAGCTATCCAGCATATTTTTCTTGCTTCTACAAGACCCCCTTCAAAGCTTTTAAATTCCTTGTAATTTGAAACGCTTTGAATGAAGCATGAACCATTCTTCGTAACTCGAAATGCTCTGAATGGAGCCTGAAACGGTCAATCCTGACACGTTCTTTCATGGCTGACTTTATGGTGGAGTTATTGGGGATCGGTGTGATCTCTTTTGCCTATAAAAAGGCTTAGGAGTTTTCCTGTTCTTCCCACACTTCCTTCACAACACAGAGATGATGCTCTTCCAGCATGTACGGAGCCAAAAAAGATGGCATCTTCGAGCAAATGTCCTCTGCAACGATGGATCATGGAAGGATATCATAGCCTCCTTTTCTCGAGATAATCAGCAACTTTGTATGGTGGTTCTTTGGGAGAGAGGAAGGGTCATATTTTACCAGGCAGCTTGCAAGCGGTGCTTTCTCCCGTTACCTCCGTGGATGAGAGCAGATAGACTAGCTCTGTCCAGGATTGAGTTGGGTGAAATATCTTAACTCAATCTGTCACGGCGTTGGATGTAGGCAAGCAAATTTACCCTGCTTCCTCGTATTGGAGTATGGGTCTATGCCCAGTTTTGTATCCTCCCGCCGTTGACCAATATGTCAGTCAGTTTGCGGTTACCGACTGACTGCTGGAGAAGATGGATGAAGAATTTCGCCCATGCGAGAACCTGGCAGAACAGATTCTGGGCACAATCTTCAGACGATGATGAGGAAGTCCTTTGTAGACAGGATTTTTCTCATATGTAATCATGAAAATAAAGAAAACCCTTGTAGACTGGATTTCCCTCATGTAATCATGCTTTTAATTTTAATAAAATCGTCTTTCTTCTTTGCATATGATCATCTTGCTATACTTTGCTGTGAAGTCTGAATATGTGTAGCTTTGACACGTCTGATTCTTTACGCCGACTCTGTATAGAAAGAGTGCTCGGTCCTGTCTTGTCTTTTACGCATAACTAAGGATGCGCAGAAAATCGTTTTAGCAGTCGAGTTGTTCGAACTGTCCTTCTGTTTAGAAATGAGGAACCGCGTAGAATTTTGAACTGTTACTTCTGATAAACAGAATTCTCGCTCAGACATCATCTTCAAGAATAATTTCTCAAAAATCCCTTGGAACAGGGCGAGAAATGGCTGTCAAACTGAGTCGCCATCTTGAACTTGTAGATGAAATATTCAGACTGGAGTCTGGAGGAACTTCCAATCGACCCATGGAGAAGAGTAATTCTTAATGTTGAACTCTGTATGCTTCGGGTACTTGGGGCATTTCGAGGTTAAGAAGGAGTATCTTCTGTGTGAACTCCTGCAATTGACCGCCTTGAGAATCGTTCAGATGTACGCGTACTCTGGCCGGCGTATCTTTCAGATGTGCGAAAATTCATAGAGCGTGAAATCATAAGTTTGCAGCCTCTGAGCGTAAACTAAACGCCACCGAGCGTGAAATCATAGACTTGTAGTTCCTGAGCGTGAAGTCGTAGGTTTGTAGCCTCTCGAGCATAAAAGCTACCGAGCATGAGAGCATCCGGGCGTAAAACCATAGACTTGTAGCCTTTGAACATAAAATCGTAGATTTGTAGCTGTCGAGCGTAGAAAGCTCCTTGGCGCAGAACTGTAGATTTGTATCCTGTGAAAAGAAAATCTTCCGAGCGTGAAGTTGTGGATCTGTTGCCTCTGAGCGTAAACTAAACGCCACAGAGCGTGAGATCATAGATTTGTAGCTGCTGAGCGTGAAGTCGTAGGTTTGTAGCCTCTCGAGCGTAAAAGCTACCGAGCACAAAGGCATCCGGGCGTAAAACCATAGACTCATAGCCTGTGAGCGTAAAACCGTAGATCTGTAGCTGTCGAGCGTAGAAAGCTCCTTAGCGTAAAAACCACAAATCTGCTTTGCGCGAAAACTTTTCGAATTTTGCTGACTGTCCGCCTCCTCTGAGTAATAGGCTGACATAGTACCCAATCATAACCGAATATTAATTAGGAGATTTGGTTCGGGATTCGAGGAGTCCATCTGAACTCTATATATACCCTAAGTTTCTGAGAGGAAAACTTTTCATCCGTGTTCTACGAAAGAAAGCCTTCGACTGTTCGAGTTCTTCTTCGTTTCTTCTCCAAGATTTCAAAGTTTTCAGAAATGGCCTCGAAATAATCCTCCTCCTCTAAGGGAAAGAAGGTTGATTCTTCTTCTCGTTCTTCTGCTCAAGTGAGAGCGTCTTCGGTCGGGCAAGGCGAACTTCATTCTGAGAGAAGTATCCCGCCGACGAGCAGTGCACCCGGCCTTAAAGGTAGAGTTTTTTGGGACGAAAAAGAACGACTAAAAATCCTTCGCATATATTGTATGTGACCGCGCTAGGTCATCTTCTGTACTGATAACCTCTTTGAGGAAGATGATACATAGAGACGTTTCATATTTTACGTCCATATTTCTAATGTGTCAGTGCAAAAACTCCATATTTTCGCAGTCTGGCGTAAAAGCTTTGACTGTCGAAAGTTGGCGTATAAAATTAGAGTGTTACGCTTCTGGATGAAGATTCTGGCGTAATACCTCAACTTTATCAGTTTGACGTAAAGCACAGACTGTATACTGCCAGCCTTGAACTTTTACGCTTTAGGAAATGGATTCCAGCGTAATGGTCAAGTTTTTATGGTCTTGGCGTAAAGCACAGACTGTTAATTTTTGGCGTATGCTACAAGATCTGTAATGTCTAGTTATAGGAACTGACGTGTTTTTCTTGCACTCTTGCAGTTAACTTGCATGTGTCTCTGCTAGCTGATGTGATGGGTTCTGCCGCAGGGATGCTGCACTCCAACTATTTGGAGGATCTATCGCACGTGACATTTCCTATCTCCGGGCCCCAGTATCCTGAAGGAAGGAAGATTTTGATATCGGCTCAGGGCGAGCGAACGCTGCTGAACCTAATCAACAGGGAGACCCTGATGTATATAGACGGGGACCAATACATAAAGCCGGCTTTCCTCTTCGGGGACATGATTGACAAGCAGTCCCAGACGAACCCCAAGAGAGAACTCTGGGTTTTCCCTGCCGGTAGCTTGGTTTTGTATCTGCCTAAGATGTCGAAAGACTATCCCATCTCGACTTTCTTTCATGCTACACATCCCAGGAGGATGTCGTGGACGCTGACTCCCGATCTTTATGGCAGGCCGGGGAAGATCTTTTATCTGAAAGGAGCTGACCAGGGATCGTTTGTCAGCCGCCCTTCCGGCTTTGTGACGATGTTCAGGGGACTATACCCGGGCAGTGTCCCGAGTGAAGACAGCTTAGTAATCTAGCCGGTCTAATTATCGACTTTCTGCAATGATTTTATGGGACACGGGGGAGTATACCCTAAGGTGAACTCTCGGTGCGGTGGGTGGATCACCCCTACAAACCTTTGATGGGCTCGCTTAGCTGATTGCGCCCTGAAGCATTTTCAGACCAAGTTGGAGAGCATTGGTTTGTTTGCAGCTGTGACTGCTACCAGTGTTGGGTTACCTCCTAACCCCAACCTGTTTCTGACACTGATGGAGCGATATATTTCGCTCACCGGGACTTTCGCCACTCCATTGGGGGAGTTGGGATTGTCCCTCCATGAGATGGCAGAGATCTCGAGACTGCCGATGGGGGATACTCCATATGAAGAGTATGTTCCTATGAACCGGGAGCTAGGGGATTCAGACCCTCGGGTAGTGGAAGTGTACCAGGAGCTGATGTGCCACTACCTCGCTTGCACCGCTTTTTATGGTGAGCCCTCAGATTTGGCTCACATCAATAAATGGACGTCCTACCTTTTCTTTCACCGGTCCAGGACTGCTAAGCCGGAGAAGGTATTGGAGGGCAAGGATCAGCCTGTGAATCCTCTGAGTGTGCTTAATGCTCAGGTAGTCGACGATCTCATGGTAGACGCTGGGGCTCCGGACTTGATCCTCGATGAAGGGATAAGACAGTATCCTATAGGCACTAAGGCCTATAGTTATTTGAGGCACTGCCGCAGGCCTCTGTCCAGGGAAGCTCAACTGGCTGGCTTCCTCTCCATATGGCTGTGCCGACTGGTGGTACCCGGCATCGCATCTGCGGACCGTATTCACCGCAACACGCTATGGCCTGTAATGCGTCTGGTGTTCGGGGCAAGACTGGGCTTGCTCCCTGCCATGGTATACCGTATACAAGCTGGCCTGAGGGCCATGACTGACGGGCTGCTCGCCGATGAAACTCGGCGTGATAGCTTTCCCAGGGTAGAATTACCATACCTGTATTTGATGGGATGGTTAATTCTTTATAACCCCAGGGTTATGTCTCCCGGCTCCGGCAGCAGTTCGGGAGCTAGTTTCTTGTTGAACTACCAGAAGTCTTCCTGGAATGTGACCACGGTTCTAGACTGTCGGCGAGTGCTGGGCTTCAGTCACAGCTGGAAGCTCTTCTGCACTATCCCCTCTGTGCATCACAATCAATCGGGGATTAGGCTTGAGGATTCAGGTAGAGAGAAGACCAATCTTTCTCCTGAAGCTTTTAATTGGTTGGTCTGCATTAGACCTTTCCATTTACTGTACAGAAGTGAAGACTATTGCTTCTTGGAGCCCTGCCTGCCTATTCAGTTTGCCAGGCAGTTTGGGTATGATCAGTTGCACATGGGCAATGCCATCACCAGCTTCCGGTCCAGAGGTGGACTCATTGATGGAGTGAGAGGCTGGCGATACTTCATCATGGGTTGCACTGGAGCAATTTTTACTGTGCCGGTCATTACACTCTCCACGGAGCTGGGCATCCTCTACTCGTATGCCCAGTTCTATGTGGCAACGAACACCTTCTATCGCGATTTTGATATACATGTAAGTTTTAGGGTGCCCTCTTCCAAGTCTGGGGGAAGAGTCGAAGTCCCCTCGGTTTCTTCTGATGAGGGTGAGGAGTCCGTCACTCCAGATGAGCCTCTGTTGGCGGTATCGAGGGGTGAAGTACCTCTGCCTGCAGGCCCTTTGGTGATTTCTGGGAAGCGAAGGGCTCCTACTCCGAAGGAGACTTCCCCTCGCAAGAGGAAGAAGAAGACGGTTACTCGTCCTCTCCGGATACCTGGTATTGAGGCTCCTGGAAGTGAGCCTGCATCTCCCCATGTTGGGGATGATTCTTTGATTGGAGGTTCCTCGCCTTTTAGAGAGGGACCCTCTAATGTTCCGGCCGGTGGTGCCGAAGAATCTCTGCTGGAGGCTGCCGTCGCTGCTACTACTTCAGGTAGTGGAACGAGGTCGCCTCCGGGGCTGAGTATACCTTTATGCGGATCGGCATCGGGAGGGACCCCTGCCGTGCCTGTAAGCGCACCTGGCGAGATTCCAGCCGATGAGCCTCGGTTGAAATTTGACGAGGACCTGGAAGACTATTTGCCAGCGCCAGTTAGCAGACCCCTTTCTCCAGGTATGACATCTTGCTTAGCATCGTTAAGAAATGATTTAGCTGTACTGGCCGCAGATGCGACATATATGTCGTCGTGGGCTTCACGGAATGATGAGGAGTCGATTACATCGCGACTCCGGCGGGAGGTAATACGTTCTTCGAGTAAGGAAGCGGAGGAACTGCTGACTCCTGATCTAGAGTAGGCTCTTGGATCGTGTTGGATGGTGGTAAGTCCACCCCCACGCGTATCTGAGTTGGAGGGGCCGATGCTTGAGCCATGGCAGCTGCGTGTTGAGTTAGCATCATCTGGTGCATGTTCTCCATCATGGATTGCATCTCCTTCAGAGACGTCTCCAGTATAGTGATGCGTTGCTCAGCGCTCCCGGACGAGGAAGCTTTCTCGTGCTCATCTCCAATGGCATAAACTTCTATCTCCCTGGGTGTCATTGAAAGATTAGTATAGGTCTCTGTAGAAGTTGACTCTATACTTTCGGCATCTGATTCGGGAGACTGGCGACCCCAGCATCGGAATCAGAAGAGTACGAAGCTGGTTGTCGCAACCTCGAACGAGTGTTTTGGAACACCCCAGCTTCGGTGTTCCTAAGGAGCATGTTGAATCTCCTTCGGCTCAGAGTTCTAGAGGGATGACGTCTTGAGCCCGACCCTCCTCTAGGTATGTGTGAAGCCATGTTCACAGATGCATGCGTAGGCACTTCTTCCTAAAAAGATGGAGAGTAGCTCAACCGGTCGAAAATTGACCGTTTTGCTTCAGAACAGCAACAATTAATTACAATAGACGTGCTGGAAGATCCCCTCTTCTTGCGTTTCTGGATCAGATAATTACGAAGGTCAGGAGGAGTTACAGAAGAAGAAGATGATGGCTTGTTCCTTCTGTTCACATCAGTGGGCATGCGGATGTTGGGAACCATAGTTTTCCCTGTGCCACCTATATACAACAGGTTGGCCATCTGGGTGGCGGATAATCCTCGAGGAGGGTGTCTTCCCACAAATTGAGCCTTCTTTACGCTGAGTGACTTCTCCTGGCATAATTTGGAGCTCTTCTCTGGTTGGCGTAAAGCTGAGGATGTCCTCAGTCGGCCATCAGCTTCTCGCGTAATCCGGAGGGCGGGCAGATTGTTCCTTCGCTGGCGTAAAGGCCGAGAAGTTGAGTAGTCTGCCGCTTGCTTTTTCTTGCGTAGATTGCGTGGATCATTTGCTTCCCTGCGGAAGGCAGACGCATTTTTATGCGCGGAGCGCGTTTGTGATTCCTGATTTGGCGCTGAGGCATCATCAGAAATTTTGTCTATTCTGCCAGGGACGGAAGACTGAATTTTACGCGCAGAGCGCGGAGTAGGCTTCTGGACTAGCGCTGAGGCATTGTCCGAAGTTTTGTCTGTTCTGCCAGGGACGGGAGACTAAATTTTATGCGCAAGGCACAGAGTATACTTCTGGGTTAGCGTTGAGGCATTGCCAAAAGTTTTGTCGGCCCTGTCAGAGACATGCGACTGAATTTTACGCGCAAGGCGCGGAGTATACTTCTGGGTTAGCGCTGAGGCATTGCCAGAAGTTTTGTCGGCCTTGTCAGAGACAGGCGACTGAATTTTACGTGCAAGGCGCGGAGGGAGCAATGCTACAACCTCATTGGTCGGAAAGATCGGAGAGATCGGAGAGTCCACAGGAATGGTAGAGGATGTCTTGGGCATCCAGACCTTACGCAGCTTCCTGTTGTTTTGGACTGAGAGGGAGCGAGAGCTATCCCCTGTTCGAAGCATGTCTTCGTAGGCAGACTGGTCGAACTGGACGACCAGTGTCTTCTTCACGGATCCCACGGATACCGTATCGTGTTGAGCAATAGCTTCCTCATCAGAAGAGAAAGACTTCCCCAGCAGAGTCGCCATCTTATTTCGGATAATAAACAAAAAAGATGATATGTAAAAAATAAGGTCTTATACGAAAACCCGTCCTTCTTTTATGTTTACAAACAAGATTGTACAATTTAATCCTATACGAGGATGACTAAGTACAATTTATTTAATCTAGGTAAATATTGCTATAGGTGTCTGATCTACAGTCGATCACTTTAGCCCTTGGACCACACGATGTTTGAAGAAGTGCCGTGGAAGACAGAAAGTAGCTTCGAAGGTTGCTAAAGAGGGCGGATGCTCGATGCCAAAGTCGTCGATCCCTTCTCTTTGCCTGAGCTCTGGATTCTTCTCTCTCTCTCGACCTCCAATTTTCCACTTTTCGACCTTTGGGTCTGATACTGGATTTCTTGATTAATTTTCTGACCTTTTCCTCTGTTGATAGAGGTCTCTATTTATAGAGTTTTAGCGACAGTGACCACACAGTCGGCGTAGAAACCGAGTAGTGGAAATTACAGCATCCTTTTACACGACGGTTTAAAATAACCAATGCCTGCGTATAGATGACCTTTTGAGTGAGCATGTGATGCGTGTCCAATTGAGGGACAAACGCATATATCTGCTGCGAAGATCACGGCGTAGAAGCCATGTAGGTAGTTATCCCTTGTATAGAAGAGATTGGCGTAGAAGCCAAATGACTGTCAACATGGCGTAGAAGCCAAGTAGGCATAGAAGCCAAGTAGGCATAGAAGCCGAGTGGGCATAGAAGCCGAGTGGACATAGAAGCCGAGCAGGCATAGAAGCTGAGACGATGTGGACGTTTTAGCCAAAATTATGGCTCTTGGAGATATAATCAAATCTCTTGCATTAAATGCAGAGATCTGCCCCCATCCTACGCATTAAATGCAGAGGCTTGTCTTTAAGATTTGCCATCATTCTGCGCATTAAATGCAGATACGCGCCTCGAATCCTGTACGAAGAGTAACTGCTGACGTGGCGGTCTGTTTACCTTCTGTGGAGCGTAAGAAGCTCATGTCTGCCTGTGTAAAACTGGGCAGCGTATTCCCTTATATGCGTAAGAGTAGTTTACGCAAAGGGGATGTCACTAAATGATGGTTCGGTGACATTTAATCAAATCTCCTGCATTAAATACGGAGATCCGCCATTATCCTGCTTATTAAATGAGAAGGCGTATTTTGAAGGTCTGCCACCCTTCTGTGCATCAAGCGCAGAGACGTGCCTTGGGCATCTGTCAGTATTCGGCACTTTAAATGCAGAGACGTGCCTCGAGAAACTGTTATCGCTCTGCGCATTAAATGCAGAGACATGCCTCGAGCCCTGTACGAAGTGCAGCTTTTGACGTGGCAGGCTGTTTGTCTTCTGCGGAGCGTAAATATCTCACATCTGCTTGTGTAAAACTAGGCAACGTATTCCTTCGTATGTGTAAAAGTGGTTTACGCAAAGCAAATGGCAGTAAATGACAGCCTGGGTTGCAGTGCTGCGCCATCATTATACCCGTCGCCTGGGTAGTCGTTCAGTACTCTTTGTCAGGAGTCTAGACGTCAGGTTCATTGCATGATCTGACAGGTTCATTTCAAAGAATACAAAGCGTTCCTCGTACACTTCAATGCTGCGTTCAAAGCGGATGAGTTTTACGCCAGAAAGGCGATGAAGCACCCTGTTTACGCTGAAGCAGCCTGGACATACTGCATTACGCGGATGGTCCTTGAGCCTATATTTTTACCTTGTGCTCAGCGAAAAAAGCTCTGTTGCACGTTTGATGGCTCTGAGGTCCTCTGTTTATGCTGCCCTGTATCAACATGCTGCGTATAGCTATCCAGCGTATTTTTTATGCTTCTACAGGGCTGAAGTTCACACTTCATCTTTGGTGCATCTTCCATGTTAGCGCATTCTAAAATATTCAAAATAAATAATCTGACTCGTCGTCCTATAGCCACACATGGTTGACCCACGATAAAAATAAATCATCTAGAATATCTAGCCCTTTTGTTATAAAAATCATAGGAGCAGCACATCCAATAGTGTCTCCTATCATCCAACAAATATTATTGCACTTTTCTTCCGTCGTGAGCACGGTACAACCACATGTCACACATAGAACTCCACCTCTCACTAAAAATCCATAGCTTGTAGAGTCTAATGCACCTAACAATATGATATTCTTACGCATCTTTGGTACATACCATAACCAATTAAGCTTGGGAAATATGTCATCATGCATCTTAATATTTAGTATCCCTTCACCGACAATATTATAAACTGATTATCACCAAAGTAATATAAGTTTCCTTCTCTAATGAACCAAAGTATGACACATCCAAGCAAATAATAGAGAACTATCAGAATCCAATATCTAGCCATGAGTGGATTCCTTACCTTAGGAGACCGTGGGAATGTCATTATGTACTTGCGTCACTACTGCTACATATTTAGGATCCTTCTTCTTCTCCATACATTATGGACAGTTTTTTCTATTGTGACCAAGTTTCTTGCAATGATAATACGTGCTACCCCTCTTCCTTGATACCGATCAAGATCATGCAGCTCCTAATCCCTTATCAAGAGTATTTCATCTTTCATTTACTACTACTAGCAATTGCTCACACTTAGAAGTATGGCTTTTCAATAATTAATTAGATGAAAGTGATGTAGTGAGTTCCTCCAGTTCACCGTATCCTTCATATACAGAAGCATTGTATTAATGTGCTCATATGAAAAGGGAAGCAAGGTAAGAAGCAATAAGACCTTGTCTTCTTCCTCAACTTTTGCACCAATTGTGTAAAGTTGATTCAAAAGTCCGTTAAACACATTAAAATGTCCGTTGCACCAATGGTATAAAGTAGATTTTCTCCTTCCTTCATCATCAGGCTATATAATTGTTGCTTCTGGGAGAGCATTTTTATAACAGACTTCGTCATGTACATCCTCTCCAACTATTTTCAAAACCTGACTATAATTTTTTCTCTGATGTTAAAGAGAACATTGTCGACCAAGCACAACATGATGGAATTCATATACTTCATCTTGATGTCCTCCTACTCATCATTCTTTATTGTCTCTAGCTTATTGTATTTCTTTGACAAGACTTTCTGAAGGTCTTGTTGCATGAAAAGATCTTTAACCTTTATTTGTCGCAACACGAAGTTTCCTTTTCTATTGAACTTCTCTGCCTCGAATTGTCCAAGCATTCTCGTAGACTTTGCCATCATTTTTTTATCCTTCGTATCTTCAACCAAAAGCTCTGATACTACCATTATTTGGAATAAAAAAGATATTCCTTAAGATATGTACCCACGATAAGCCGACACCGACAAGAATGAACAGATCGGTTGACTCTTGCATAAAATAAAGATCACAGAATACAAGAACTAAGATAAAATGAATATTCATGAAAAAATTAACCAGTAAAAATATCGAGAGAGCGAGATCACTACTAAATAAGGTTACAGCGGTTTACAAGATTACTACAACTTAGTAATCCTTAATATTAGGGAAGTACAAAGAGAACCCGAGAAATCTTAAGTGATTACATCTAAGAAGATTTAACAAACATAATCTCTCTTATTCAACCTCTCTATTTCTTCTTTCGTTCTTTTTCTCAACTTAATGGTGGTTTCCTAACACCTTTCTCAATAACAATGATCTTTAACACAAGGAATATTAGTCCCCTTTATAGCATGCCATCTCCCCATAGATAGTAATTCAATCCTAAGTAAGGCTGATATAAGTTTCCATATTTTGAAACTAACCATAACTAGGTATAACTAGGACTTTTCTCCAATTATATTACTATTAGAATTATTAAATATAAGACAAATCTTAACTTGTATGTAGTGGTTCTAATTTTATATCCTTTGGTGACAAAAGAGCACAATTGAATTGCGATATCTTGCTTCCTTGTACTACACCGGATGCTTGACATTGTGCAGCCTCCCGTTGGTTGAAGACTTCAAAACTAAGGAGAATATAAATGTAACCAAAATCTTTTTTTAAGTCCCCTATCAAGATCAACTAAAGGGTAAAGTTCGAGTTCATTTCCATAGCCATCTTGGTTGTAAGCTTTATGATTTTTTTGTAAGAGGCTTCCCTTGACACAGATAGGGGTTGTTTAGATGCCAGAAACTATGAAGTGAGCAAAGAACTTGCATTTCCACCAATTGTCAGTACTTCATGTGTTTGGTTGTGCATGGAAGTGTCAAAAGGATTTCACAAAACCACTTTCTATAGGGGAAAAAGGCCCACTCTTTGGCACATCTCCAAACAAGGATGTTGGTAAGGGAGTGACTCTTTTTTAGTTATATCTTTTTAATATTATTAAGTAATAATTTTAAATAAATTTAATAATTAGTAATAGTCCTTAATTATTAATTTAGCTAATGATTAATTTCTAATAAGTTAAATAATTGGCTATGACATATCAAAATATTAGTTTCTAATAAACTACAAACACTAAAAAAATATTTCTCTTGCCATCCGATATAAAAAAAAATTGGATATATCACATACACTCCAAAATATATTAGGAAAAATCAAAATATATAAGGTGTTCATATTATCATGTCATTTATCTTTGTTCGAGCAACATAGATGTCAAATACTTATAATACTAAATAATTAAGATAAATATTCAATAAAATAACCCATAATGCACAATAATTATCATGAACCGCTCTCGAATATTTGGATATAGGTATGTGGATACGTCCCGCCTATGATGATAGTATGTTGTCTAAACCTCAATTAAATTATCTCAGTAATATAAATATATAAATATTATGAAATATACTCAATCACAGAAATAACTACAAGAAGCTAAGAACATGTGTCACATCCCAGTCCTAAAATACCAGGGGACTAGCCACGTGGCAATGGCCAGCAACACAACTCTAATGGGAAAACCCAATTTAATGGATCCTTTAGAGTGCACTTAAGCTGTAATACATATAAAATGGTCTATAATATCTGTCACACTTTATATATCTAATCTTGTCTACAATAAGTAACGAAATCACAAAGAGACAAGTCCAGTCACAATAATATAAAATAATTTGTCCAACCAAAGCAATATAAATAATGTCAAGGGGATCAACCCTTCATCAAAATGGAAAAGAAAATAACTTCAATTACAATATCTAGAAGTCACTACAAGATCAAATATCTAAAAACACTAAGCATAATAAATGAATTGTGAGAATACTGTGTGCTCAAGAGAAGTCCTTAGGAACAACCTCGTCATCTACAACCTGTACGTCTCCAATAGCAGTACATATTCCATAAACCTCGGGATAGCTCTTCTCGTCTACACCTGGGGACATAATCTGGATCCAGGCCCTCAGGGGACATAGCAAGATAGAATAAACACTCAAGCCAAAAAAAATGCACGAAGTAAAAACAGATCCTTAGAAAAAGCTATGTAACCAGCTAAGTGAAATGCAAATAAGAGCATCACTAGTACTCAGGCTGAGACCACTACAGGCTCTGTATCAGGGGGCCCATAGCAGTAAGTAGTATCTCGTAGGGCCAGTAAATGTGCCAAGCTCTGGTACAGAGACTAAAGCACCTCTAGTAATATAGTATATATATATAAACATAATCAGCCTGTAGCATGTGTGTCTCTTCCCACCCAATGTAATATCACGTCTCATGTCCACAATATCTTATGTCCATAACACGCAATATCATGACCTCTAGCTAGTACAATGAGTCATAATAATATTTATATAATATGCAAGTCTCATATCACGAATCCTGTAAGCCTATACAGAATCACCATGAATAACTCAAGAAAGATTTTGTCACATGAAATAGTGTCAAGTGTCCTATGGTTTGGCGTACTTGGTAAAGCAAGCACATAAAAATAGGATGGTGGAATCAACTCTCTAAGTGACGTTACACGACTCTGCGTACGGCGTCGACACCCGAATCTTATTCGGACGCTAAGCAACGTATCATGGTCATATGTTGAACAGATACATCACAAGAGTATATATATATATATATATATATATATATATATATATATATATATATATATATGGAAAGAAACACAAAAAGGTAATATAATAGGATCTACTGCAAGTTTGGCAAGGTACACTTGCCTGGGTCTGCAGTATGTAGTTGCAAAGTTGGTCCCGCGTCCACTCCTCCGGAATCCAGATTACATAAACAATATTTTTTTTACTTTAAGTATCTAATCAAGAATTTTGTAACCGTGACTAAATAGTATAATTTATTATAAACATTAATACCCAAGTCCAACCTCATCCTAACATGTAAATTCTTGATACAACAACTTACACGTTTTACGAGATATCTGAACCTAGTTTAATGGTTTACGACTTCAAAAATTCACGGTTAAGTCCTCAATCGAAGGATACGAACATAAATTATAATAAATTATATAATATTGATTTAAACTTTATTTATATTAATTTTTAACAGTTAAATTTTAGAATTGACAAAATAATCATATTTCAAGTTTAGGGCTACTTTAAGTGGACTAGTTTTGTCTGAAACATGTTCGGAGCATTATCAGTCCATGTGTATGGTTTATATTCATAAAAAATTATTTTATATAATATTATATTCTATTTTAATCTCATAGAATAATCACCTTTTATTTTTTCAAAATAACCCCTATTTATGGGCAAAACTATGCCACAAAATCACCTGAAACCTAGGCTAGTGACCCTTATTTTTAGGGTTCAAAATTTTGATAAAAATACCATAAAAATAATTTTAAAATACTTATTTTATAGTAATAAACCACTAATAAATTTAGTTTTAATAATTAAGAACAATGCCTCCAAGAACCGTGTCACAAAGTCTAAAACTAGCCCTACTGTTGTCCAATCTATCAGCAATATAACATAACATTTCTCATAGATTTTTATAGTAAAAAAAGATGGCAAGGGAGGTTTCTAGAATATTAAACTTACATAAATCTAAGAGGGTCATGCCACAGGAATTAGAGAAGGAAGTTTGAATCCTTGCCCGAAAGCTTTGAAGGTTTGGATGACGGTGCCTCTTCTTGTTCAAGAATGCACATTCTGGCTTGTGCTTTCCTTGCTTCTCCCTTCTTGATGGGTTGATGATGATGGAAATGGGTTCTTGATAGATTTAATGGCAATGGTGGAGCCTTTATGGTTATTTGGTGGAGATTGGGTGGAAGGATGATGTAATATGGAGATTTGGAAGAAAGGAGAGGGTTTTTGGTGAAGGAGATGATGTTGTGAGGGGTAGATGGCAATGGGGCTACTCGTACACGTGAAGGAGAGGGGAGGGGTCGGCCAAAAAGGGAAGAGAGTTGTTAGGGTTAGGGTTTTTTGATAAGTGGGTATATATATAGGCTTTTTGGATAGATTTAAACCTAGGAGGGGGTGTTCCTAGGGCTTCTAGGGGTCGGCCACCAAGGGGCTGCTCTTGTACGATATTATGAAGAGGGGTAGGTTGCTATGGTTGGGATTTGGTTGGTTAGGATCTTGGGTGTTTAGGTAGTTAGTTAGTGTCACGCCGTAGTCCCAAAACGTATGGGACCAGACACGTGGCAATAGCCAGCTGGTACGACTCCGTAGTACTTTCTAACTTAATGGGCCCGACGAAGTGCACTTATGTTGTCCAAGGTTAAGTGATCCAGCTAAATATCTATTTCTAATATCCAAAAACTAAACTAAATCTCAATACATGGTAAATAAAATCTCAAGAAGTAACAGTACGCATTATTAGTCTACAACCCAATAATACAGCCGTTTGAATAGACCAAGAGAATAATATAGGCCTATAAACACTAGGCTACTATAGCAGAGTCACAATGGAAAATAGTACATAACTATAATAGAGGAAAGATATAATGATACCTGCAAGGATGTCCATCACACCACCAGATCAAGCCTCATCCAAACTGCTCAAATAACTTGGAAGGAAACATGTCCTCAGAGGGACATAACAAGATACAAAAAGTACATGTCATAATGTAAATACTAGATAAAGTAAATAAGGGTGAACTATCCTCCTAAGTGAATGTAATTTGAGGACAACTTAGTGCGTATGGGAAGTGTAGTCTAGACATATGCTAACGTAATTTACCAATCGTCCTGACTGGCTAGTATATGCCACATATGCCCACCATCTTGGGACAATCTGCATATATAATAATGTCCAACGCTCCGAAGAATGTGGTATATGTACATATAAATATGTCCAACGTTATGAAGAGCTTGGTATTTGTACGACATCCAATGCCCCAAAGAGCATGGTACCTGTACATGTAACGTCCAATGCTCTGAAGAACGATGTATCTGCATAAATATATACGTCTGTATCGCTCCGAAGAATGCGGTATCTATATAAAGGAGGTGGGTGTCCCATACGCCTACTAGTCATCCTCTCCGCCTAATGCCAATGTACAAGTCTTAAGTGCAACGTGGACATCTCGTAACTATATGCAATTCACTAAGAACTATACAACTACGCTAAACACCATCACACATGCTACTCACACCGATGGCTAGTCAAGTGCGTAAGCCCGTGTTCTATCATGAACTCACTCTGTGATGTGGAATGATATATGTCAAGGCCTCAGAGTTAAAATGATAACTCCGTCACTTAGGGTACGTCCACTAGACGCTAGGTCAAACACAAGTCCTAGCATCGACGCCTTCGTCGAATGCACCCGGGTCATTCTCGGACGCGCACAGTTATACAATATAGAGAGTACAATATATAATATTAACCGAATTTAAACAATACAATAAGGCAAGGTATACTTGCCTGGAAGTCAGGCGAAGATTCGAACACGAACTCACCAGGGAAGTAGCAGCGCAACAATAGAAACTGGAGCTGATATCCCCTAATGCTGTCACAAATATCACCAACAGTCCTGGAATGAGTGAGATACTCTGAAAAGCATATACATACGTCCAATTTGGACACAGGGACAAAAATATAGTTTCTGGTCAATACGGGGTCCACAATCTTGCACCGAAAAATATGTCAGAGACAAAGTTCTTCAAATTTATCAAACTTTATGTCTACGAGTCCAAAACGATGATACAAGCCCAACGGAATATCCAAAACTTTATTTCGATGAGCCGATCATGAAATCGCCCGTCATATGGAACCGTGGGGCCCACAAAATAATATTTTGTCAGCGTTCTCAGAATCAAACCAAACTTGGGCTACAGGACCAGCGTAACGCTGCGAATGGCGGAAGTTTCGTTACGAAACGACAGGCACACACGAATTTAGGACGAGTGTCAGAATAGGCCGATACGGTATTTTTTGATGGATACGCGTTAATTTCGGTGTGCACGCACATCCAAATCATGTTTTGCGAAAGCCCATACGTCTACGTCAACGATACGCGTCTTTCGGTACAATTGGTACGTGATGTGGTTGCCCGAATTGACGGGACTAACTCCGTATCGAAATTTTTTCATGTTTTGAAAATAGTTTTTCTTCGATTTTGGAACTTAAATTACTAAAAATAGAAATTAAACAAAATTATTCTAATTGAACACATAGCAAGATGGTCATGTGGTAAACACACCTGCGAAGATGGTTCAAAAAATAGTCGAGAGACGAAGGAGTAATCGCACCATAAAGGCAGTTGGTTAAGGCTCAGGTCTGGACTGAACTGAAGAAGAAGAAGAAGAAGAAGAAGAAGAAGAGCAGTAGCAGTAAGTTCAGCAGTTGTATCAGTCGGGTGGGAGTGAGGACTGAGGCTCGGAGAAGCTACTGTAGACTGAGGGGGTCAACGTGGGGCAACTACGGCCTGCAGTGGGTGGTGGCTGGTGGTGGAGGGGAAAAGAAAAGGCAGCAGCAGCTGTAGGAAGGAGGGGTAGCAGTCGGGTGGAAGGAATACAGCAGTTGGTGGTAGTGGCGGGTTGCTCAGGTAAGGGAGGGGTAGAGGGGGATATGAGGTAGTCGTAGGGTGGTGGAGGTGGTCGGGAATGGTGATGGTGGTGGTCAGGTCTTGTGAGGAGAGGGAAGATTGGGTAGAGGACTGAAGGGGGGTCTTCTTAGGTTTGAAGGGGAAGAAGAAGAAGAACCATAGCAGTAGTAGAAGTAACATCTAGAAGAGCAGTAGCAGCGGCAGGTAGGGTATGGTGGTGAAGGTGGTCGTGAGGGTGGTAGAGGTGGTGGTGAAGGTGGTGGTTGTGGTCGTGATGGGTATGGTCGTGAGGGTGGTGGAGGTCGGGTATGGTGGTGGTAGTGGTAAAATAAAATGGTATGAAGAAGAGAAGGAGGAGTAATAAAGTGGAGAGATAAAGAAGTGAAGATAAAGATGAAGTATGGAGGAAGGAGAGGATGATGATGAAGAGGATGGTTCGAATGAGTTAGGGCTGGCCAAGGGGGTTCTTCATGGGAGTGAGATTGAATGAGTGGTAGGAATTTAATGGGTAAGTAAAGATCAAGGGTTGAGAGTGATTTGAGTGTCTAGATCAGTCCAAGGGATGGGGTGGCTCTGTTTAACATAATTTACACCATTTTAGGTGTGAAATCAAGTATGGGTGTGTGAAAGAAGTGATAAATTTTACCTAGTTTGGTGTGTAGCTGAACTTATGATTCAAATAAGGAAAAATAGGATTGGATGAGGGGAAATTGAAGTTTGGTGTGTTGTAGAGAGGGAAAATAGGAGTGTGGAGTTTAGTATGAGCTATATGAATGGATGTGAGGGTTTGGGTTGGGTATTTGGACTAGTTTTTGGCTTTGTCATGCCGGTTGCCCAAAACGAGTAGAAATTGTGTCATTGGTGTTTGCCAATAAATTGGAAGTACATATGGTTTAAATTTAGTAGGACACAAGTATCATAGATGTAATAGACTCAGGGTAGATCATTGTTATAAATCGGGTTGCAAGAACGGATCGCTATTGTGTCTCCAATTTTGATTGGAATGGACCTAGGTTCAAAGTTTGATTTAAAATTAGAAAATGTGCATGAATATTATAAAATTAAAATGAATCACAATAGAGTGGATATACGAGTAACACAAAGATCGGGATTGGAGATTGGTACGTCTAGGTCAAGGATGTAAAATTCATTGGAAAGTAAATGCTAGTGCATTGCTCTAGATATTTAAACAACAATAATATGCAACGATCAAATCAAAAATCAAAGAGGTGATTTAAATAACTCCAATAATTATTCCAGAATAATTCTAAATAAATCTCTAATCCTAGATTTTTGGTCAGAGGGTTTACAATCTATCCACCTTAGAAAATTTCGTCCTCGAAATTCAAAATCTATCTCCCCAATGACGAACTCAACATATATATATATATATATAAACACAACTTGGTACTTAGTCCTACTCTACTCTATTTACCTTAAACTGTCGCATACGTACAGTCTAATCATCTAAGGCATTGGGTCCTCTAAACATCTTCTCACCATCATGGACTATCTCGTCATTGTTATCATGCTCATCATCATCCAAAAAATTACCACATATAAGCCTAGGTTACTCAAGGATGTTGCGACACAATCTAAGTTTGAAACTTCTAATATCTATAAAGAAAATAACACCATTCTTTTACTCTCAAAGGATTGCAAGGGTTAGGCACTAAAATTTTATAAGCAAAAAATTCTCAAGGCCACTTATGTAGTATCTAAATTCTTTTTTCTGCAACTAAGACGGTTAATATCTCAACATTCTTTCCTAGGTATAACGTCATCATCCTATAGTATCCACAATGGAATCATGCAACCTAACTTCTTATAATCAGTCTTAGCAGTAACAAGTCTAATCTAGTCATTCAGTCATAACTAGTCTAGAAGCTCAACTTAAATAATTTCTAGGAGAAATATATGTAATAAAATACAACATAAGTCTCTACTCAATACATAGTAATAAGAATATATAGAAATTATGTAATAAATAGCTATTCAATCATTCTAAACACCCTAGAATAAAATATAACAAATACAATAACAAGAATACAATTCCTAAAATTCATCGGCTAGGGTAAATTGGAAATAGGTTCCCATAACACCACATACTATTAAGGATTAGGCTCGGCAAGCTCATATCCTCTTAGTCAAAAAATCTAAATCTCTATCCCTAAGCAGTTTATGTGTAAACTTCAATATCCAGCTATCATTTCTATCAGACTTCTATCTTCCCTTTATACTCCCTACTCATGTGTGAATATATAATCTAAGAGTCTAGTGGTAATCCTCTACCGATTGACCAATGAGTCAACGTGTGATCTAAACCTGTATTTTGTTCCTTAAAATTCGTAGCACTTCGAGGCTGATCAAATTTTTTACCTGCGCTAAATCCTCACAATTTCAAAAGCATTATAATTCATAAATACTATAATTATTATCCCTCAAGTCTATATAAAAATTTCTTATCCTTGGGTTACGTGACTCTAATATATTTCCCTTATCATTTTTTTCCTACACACCTTCATATCTTTCTAGTACATTGATCTTGTGTTCAACTCTAAACTCCGTCAATCATGGCACAGTACCTTTTGCTTCGTAGTATCGATCTTCGAGGCAACTATCGAGTGATAAAAATTTTAGTCTTTCCTAGAGCCTTCTCTTAATTTAAAAGCTCAATGTCAGGTACTTGTCGCGAATCTCATCTTGTTGCCATTCTACCTTTTTACCTCAAACCTGAGATTTCTCCGAGTTTACTCCATGTATACCTTCATCCAAACTACATGGGTATCATCTTGTTTATAACTAGCCATCCATTATAGATAGTTAACGATATCCAACTCAAGGCTATAATATTTGTCGATGCTCTCATCTTTCAATTTAATTGCTCTATTTTAGATATTAGCTCAACTAATCGAGTAATCAAAGGTGAAAACCACGAGCCCAATAGACACTGGTAACCCAAATAAATCAAGTACATCTAATATAATTTGAAAGCTATACCCCAGTACCTAAGTTTCCAAGTCAATCAACAACCAATCTATCAATCCACGTATCTATTTTAGCCTAGTCATATAATCATCATTATCTGAAAGGTTAAAAAAATTTAGGTCTGGTACTGGAAGTCACAAGGCAACTAGAGATTAACCACTATGGTTTGCTACATAAAGTGCTATTTTATACCCTATTTTTATTAGTATCCGATAATCTTCTTCTAGATGTGAGTCTAAAATTTTATCTTCTCAAGTTCATAATGTTGCTCCTTGTATCACTATCATGAGGCTACAACCAATTCCTTGTATCCTATCATGGGGCTACAACTAATCCCTAGCATCTAGCTATGTCTTCCCCAAATTATTCTAGAGCCTTAGAATCAAATAATCTTTTTAGCTTCTAATACTTATAAATCACTACTACCTTAAGGAAAGGTAGGGTTTTATCAGTTTTAGATGTCTACTACTAGGTTCAATTCTCATGCTAACAATCTATACTAGTTCTAACATCTAGAAAGAACCTATCAACCTACCCTACTAAGGGTAACCATCTTCTCATAAAATATCACATAAATCATACCTTCTTCCGTCTTGACTAGGATCTGCTCCTGGAGGAAATTACTGTGTGCGAGCATCCATCTTTCCAAAATAAGGAAGATGAGAATCAATAACAACGATGTCGACGGTAAATAAACGAATACAATAATGTAGTCCAAGGGCGACAATCGAATACAAGAGGAGTTTTAAAATCAATTATGGATTGAGATCTATTTCAACATTAATCCTAAGTTGCAGGCTCATTCGGTACAGTAACGTACCCGAAAAGATATGCTCTGACCTGCATGGGCCACCAATAAAACTATGTCACGCCCCAGTCCCAAAATATATGGGACCAGACACGTGGCAATGGCCAGCCGGTATGACTCCGTAGGACTTTCCAATTTAATGGGCCCGACGAAGTGCACTTACGCTATCCAAGGTTAAGTAATCCATCCAGCTAAATATCTATTTCTAATATCCAACAACTAAACTTAAATCTCAATCCATGGTAAATAAAATTTCAAGAAGTAACGGTACGCATCATTAGTCTGAAGCCCAATAATACAACCGTTCGAATAGACTAAGAGAATAATATAGGCCTATAAACACTAGGCTACTATAGCAGAGTCACAATAGAAAATAGTACATAATTGTAATAGAGGAAAGATATAATGCTACCTACAAGGATGTCCATTACACCACCAGATCAAGCGTCATCCAAACTGCTCAAATTACCTGGAAGGGAACTAGGTCCTCAGAGGGACGTAACAAGATACAAAAAATATATACCATAATGTAAATACTGGGTAAATTAAATCAGGGTGAACTATCCTCCTAAGTGAATGCAATTTGAGGACAACTTAGTGCGTATGGGAAGTGTAGGCCTGACATATGCTGACGTAATTCACCAATCGTCATGACTGGCTAGTATATGCCACATATGCCCCCCATCTTAGGGCAATCTGTATATATAATAATGTCCAACGCTCTGAAGAGCGTAGTTTTTGCACATGTAAATACATTCAATATTCTAAAGAGCGTGGTATCTGTACGACGTCCAACACCTCGAAGAGCGTGGTACCTGCACATGTAACGTCCAACACTCCGAAGAACGCGGTATCTACATAAATATATACGTCTATATCACTCTGAAGAATGTGGTATCTGTATAAAGGAGGTGGGTGTCCCATACGCCTACTAGTCGCCTTTTTCGTCCAATGTTAATGTACACACTCAAGTGAGACGTGAACATCTCGTAGCTATATGCAAGTCACTAAGAACCATACAACTACGCTAAACACCATCACACGTGCTACTCGTACCGATGGCCAGTCAAGTGCGTAAGCCCGTGTCCTATCATAAAATTACTCTGTGACATGGAATAATATGTGTTAAGGCCTCAGAGTTAAAATGATAACTCAGTCACTTAGGGTACGTCCAGTAGATGCTAGGTCAAACACAAGTCCAAACATCGATGCCTTCGTCGACTGCACCCGAGTCATTCTCTGAAGTGCACAGTTATATAATATATAGTGCACAATATATAATATTAACTGAATTTAAATAGTACAACAAGGTAAGGTAAACTTGCCTGGAAGCCAGGCAAAGATTCGAACACAAACTCGCCAGGGAAGAGCAACGCAACAAAGGAAACTGGAGCTGATATCCTCGGATACTGTCACAAATATCACCAATAGTCTCAGAATGAGTGAGATACTCAGAAAAGTATATACATACGTCCAATTTGGACACAGGGACAAAAATACTGTTTCTGGTCACCACGGGGTCCACAAGTGGGCCCCGTCTTACACCAAAAAATATACCAGAGACAAAGTTCTCCAAATTTATCAAACTTGCTATCTATGAGTCTAGAACGATGATACGAGCCCAACGAAATATCCAGAACTGGATTCCGATGAGCCGATCACGAAATCGTCCGTCATATAGAACAATGGGGCCCATAAAACGATGTTTCGTCAACGTTCTCAGAATCGAACCAAACTTGGGCCACAGGACCAGCGTAATGCTGCGAATCCGATGGCATAAGTTTTGTTACAAAATTACAGGCACACACGAATTTAGGACGAGTGTCAGAACAGACCGATACGGTATTTTTCGACGGATACGTATTGATTTCGGTGTATAAGCATATCCAAATCAAGTTCCGTGAAAGCCCACACATCCACGTTAACGATTTGCGCCTTTAGGTGCAATCGGTATGTGACGTGGTTGCATGGATTGATGGGACCAACTCCGTATCGAGAAATTTTTATGTTTTGAAAACTGTTTTTCTTCGATTTTGGAACTTAAATTACTAAAAATAGAAATTAAACAAAATTATTCTAATTGAACACATAGCAAGAGGGTCATGTGGTGAACACACTTGCTAAGATGGTTCAAAAAATAGTCGAGAGATGGAGGAGTAATCACGCCATGAAGGGGTTGGTTGTGGCTCGGGTTTGGACTGAACTGAAGAAGAAGAAGAAGAAGAAGAAGAAGAAGAAGAAGAAGAAGAAAAACAGCAGTAGCAGTAAGTTCAGCAGTTATATCAGTCGGGTGGGAGTAGGGACTGAGGCTCGGAGAAGCTAATGTGGTCTGAGGGGGTCGACATGGGACAGCTCTGGCCTGCAGTGGGTGGTGGCCGGTAGTGGAGGGGAAGAGGAAAGGCAGCAGCAACTGTAGGAAGGAGGGGTAGCAGTCAGTTGGAAGGAATGCAGCAGTTGGTGGTGGTGGCGGGTTGCTCAGGTGAGGGAGGGGTAGAGGGAGAGATGAGGTAGTTGTGGGGTGGTGGAGGTGGTCGGGAATGGTGATGGTGGTGGTCAGGTCTTGTGAAGAGAGGGAAGGTCGGATAGAGGACTGATGGGGGGTTTTTCTCAGGTTTGAAGGGGAAGAAGAAGAAGAACCATAGCAGCAATAGCAGTAACATCTAGAAGAGCAGTAGCAGTGGCAGGTAAGGGGGTGGTTGTGAAGGTAGTCATGAGGGTGGTAGAGGTGGTAGGAAGGTGGTGGCTATGGTCGTGGTGGGTGTGGTCGTGAGGGCGGTGGAGGTCGGGTATGGTGGTGGTAGTGGGAAAATAAAATGGTATGAATAAGATGAGGAGGAGGAGGAGTAATGAAGATAAGAGATAAAGAAGTGAAGATAAAGATGAAGTATGGAGGAAGAAGAGGATGATGATGAAGAGGAGGGTTTGAATGAGTTAGGGCCGGCCAAGGGGGTTCTTCATGGGAGTGAGATTGAATGAGAGGTGGGGATTGAATGGGTAAGTAGAGATCAAGGGTTGAGAGTGGTTTGAGTGTCTAGATTAGTCCAAGGGATGGAGTGGTTGTGTTCAACAAAATTTACACCATTTTAGGTATGAAATCAAGTATAGGTGTGTGAAAGAAGTGATAAATTTTACCTAGTTTGGTGTATGGCTGAACTTGTGATTCAAATAAGGAAAAATAGGGTTGCATGAGGGGAAATTAAAGTTTGGTGTGTTGTAGAGAGGGAAAATAGGTGTGTGGTATTTATTATGGGCTATATGAATGGATATGGCGATTTGGGTTGGGTGTTTGGACTAGTTTTGGGCTTTGTCATACCGGTTGCCCAAAACGAGTAGAAATTGTGTCATTGGTATTTGCCAATGAATTGGAAGTACATATGATTTCAATTTAGTAGGACACAAGTATCATAGATGTAGTTGACTCAGGGTAGATCATTGTCATAAATCGGGCTGCAAGAACGGATCGATGTTGTGTCTCCAATTTTGTTTGGAATGGACCTAGGTTCAAAGTTAGATTTAAAATTAAAAAATGTGCACGAATATTATAAAATTAAAATGAAGCACAAGAGAGTGCATATACGAGTGACACAAAGATCAGGATTGAAGATTGGTACGTCTAGGTCAAGGATGTAAAATTCGTTGAAAGCAAATGCTAGTGCATTGTTCTAGATATTTAAACAACGGTAATATGCAACGATCAAATCAAAAATCAAAGAGGTGATTTAAATAACTCTAATAATTATTCCAGAATAATTCTAAGTAAATTTCTAATCCTAGATTTTGGGTCAGAGGGTTTACAGTTAGTTAGATAGTTTGCCAACTAGATGCCACATATAGCCCTTTCTATAATTAGAACTCTATAAATAGAACCAAATTAATATAAATATAATATATATAAATATATATACATGGGGGTATTTGGGTGCACTACATGCCTACATGCGTTTAGGTTGGATTTAGGTCAGGTTCTAGTCAAAAGAAGACAGTTTTATGGTAACCGTGGTTCTAGATATTTGACAATATTTTTGGAGCATGGGGAGGTCAAACAAATATAACATCCATGTCCCTAATATATTAGGCACAATCAAGATTAGTAATATAAATTTTGTTAGGAGGAAAGAGATTGGGCATTGCTTAAAATATTCATGCCATGGCAAATGATCATATATATAAAAGAAGGATTTAGAAATTAATACTCTATCTATTAAATAAAAAATAATAATTAAAAAAATTAAAAAACAAAAATAAACCTATTCAAAATGAGGGGTCTTACAATCTACCCACCTTAAAAGAATTGCGTTCTCACAATTAAGAAAAATTAAACGTAACAGGTCAGGAAAGGTTTACTCCAGAAGTGATGACGCTGTAGTATGACATATTTGTTGAAGTACGACACAAACGATAAGGGACCATGAACAAGAAAAAAATCAAGAGGAAGGGTGAAGGTTTTTTTTCAAGCAAAACGCGTAGGGAAGCAATGAAAACTTTTTTTCTAGGCAATGAAAGATGAGTAACTCAAAAGTAAAGGAGTCTGATTAGAACGAGGATCAACTACAGCTTCTGATAACTTGTGTACCACTTACATATTACTACTCTAGAATAACAAGTTCATGCTAACATAATATTAGGAATAGACTAGGGAATGGAACTAATAGGCACATGCTAAAGTATTACTAGAAACATCTGTTACTATAGCTTGCTATGATAAAACTAAATCTTATCAATATTTGCTACTCCTCCAGTTTGTGCCTCCTCTACTGTCATTGCAAAAGCCTGACCACATCCCTGAGATAGTGTCCTCTACTGCTATTGTGATTGCTAGAAGAGCGTTACCTGTGGTGCCAAAGGTGGCCCCTGTGATATTCTCCTGGTGCTGGCGCCTTTAGTGCTAGAATAACTGGCCCCGATGGTTGCTGAACTAGCCTCAGTGCTGGTAAAGCTAGTCGATAAACCATCGGTGCTCATCGATGAACCATTGGTGCTCCTCCTTGATGCTTGTACAATCTCTGGCTGAATGCTGGTCTGAACAGCAAAACAAATACAATCCTAATTTGTGTCGGCATTCCTTGGCGAGATAGCCTACCTTGCCACAATAATGACAAGTAGGGAGTCCTGGTGCTGCTATTGGTAGGGTTGGTCGATGAATCATCAGTGCTCCTCTCCACTGTTCCATATAGTCCCGTGCTGATGTTGTCCCGATCAGCATGTAACACCCTGTTCCGTTCTAGCGGACTGCCGACTCAAACGGCAAAAGTGCAACTGTCCCGACCCGCTTTGCCTCGATCAAGAAGCAAAGGATATCCAGACTTGTCCCTACAGGAATCCGGCTTGGACTTTCAGAGGCTCGCTTGACGTATCGCTCTATCGAGGCGAATCATCGCTAAGGTGGGTGGCTACGGTGAACTTGTCTTTGCTTAGCCAGCACACATAAAATATGGAATATTCATGCTAGTCGCTAGGTGAATCACCCCTTCATGCTAATAAATCCAACGCACCTAGCTAAGGGAATAATCCTAACTTGTAATGCTTGCTAGAACATGGAAATTGAAATATTGTTTGTATTCAGACCCTCGCATGCTAAGTCCCTAACGGTTTCATCTCTCGGCTTACCTTCGGGTCCGAGCAAATGTGTTTACTTGTGTTCCTTAGAAATGCATGCTTGTCTGCTAATGAATGTCTAACGTTATTGTATTGTGTAATGTATAAGCTCAATCCCGAATGCATGAATGGAACGTAGATGCAATATAAAAAAAAATCATGCAATACTGCTTGTCTTGTACTCACGTAGCCTCCGGGCGATCATCACGTAGCCTACGGGCGATAATCACGTAGCCTACGGGCGATAATCACGTAGCCTTCGGGCAAATGAATGTTATTGTTAGATCACGGACAACTTGTGCACAAGAAATAGTTCCTGCGGGCGGCTGCTGGGGCACTGGCACCGTTCCGGCTCTGGATGGAACTCACATTTAGTCTCACGTACTTGGACAAGGTAGTATGCGGCGCCTCACGTACTTGCACGTAGCAAACCATCTTCGTCACAGACTAGTCCATTATGGCAATCAAGCCAGTGATCATCATGTATATTTGAACCTGTTGCATACTAACTTGTGTCTCCATGGTAGGGAAGGCATGGTAAGTTGTGCAGGTGATTCGGATAGTCAGGTAAAAGATACCAAACGGTGTCTAATATATTCCAAGTAAATCATTGTATGCAACACACCTGATACTCCTGTAAATCGTATGCTTATAACGTGATCTTGCCCACAACATCGTGTTTGCATATGCTATGCCTCCTGAATGTTTATACTTGCCCGTGCTTGAATTAATCATGTTTGCCTTGGACAGGGAAGGAGAAATGGTAAGTTGGTAAGTCTCGCCGTGTTTCCTCAAACATCGTACGGCGCACTGCCCGACACGTTAGGCTATTCAATATTTGCATGAAACTGATCCTAAGGCAACTAGAAAAGATAACTTAATAGTTGTGCACGGAACCTGTATTACGTGTTTGGATTTGTCGAGCGGGCGAGTAGCTTCCCCACCAGTGCATTCAATGTACTGATAATCCACCAGTTTGTGTGCAGGGTACGGGAGAACCTCGTTCGGTGCGGACGCCTCCAACGTGCGTGCTAAGGCGTGGACATCACTCCGAAGCAACGGTGCGTCCGGGACTGAAGCACATATACAAGACGTAATATTGTGAACATAGCCCGAACATCGCCTGTACAATCATTCCACAGTTGTAGCCACTTGGCACGCTTTTACTGTTTCAGATAGAGAGGTTTGAGCGACTTGTAATCTCGGCTATACGCCGCCTGTAACACTTGTTTATATCAATAAAGAGCTTGCTTTACTTCAACTTGTGTTTCAATGCTTCCGCTATATTTGTCGACTCAGTGAACCTGTTACCGATAGCCTATGCGTTCATGACTCCGCTGCACTCGGACAATCTGTGCGACTCTGTGGCTTAGAACTCTTACCGCCAGCTAATGAACCCCGGCCTTGCACGGGCGTGGCTCACGCTCGTGCGGCATCACGCCCGGATGGGTCAAGCGATCGTTCCACGGGAGCGCTGGCGAGGGTGATTCCCGCCTAGCGGGAACGGCCGATTGCCTGCGGGAGATCGGGACGTGACATGTTGGTATCAGAGCCTGGCTTCTACGCCTTTGGACTTCGATTCGATATCTCTGTTTTGAAAGCTCGTTCGTGGGTTATGTGCACGCTCTCTCTCAATGCCACGATGGGATGTTCCAACAATAAGTCTAAATACTTTCAAAATGCGTTTTGAATGATATGATTGCTTGTCTGGTTGTATGCTGCGAGTGGCCTTTGTGCCAACCTGTGCGAACCCTTGAGAGTATCGCTAGTAGCTTGTCCGATTTTCACTAACCCTAAGTTTGGTTGAATGCATCTATTCGAGGGACGCCTTGAACTAGTGCACCATCCAAGACTTAGAAAAAGGTGAAACTCGTGTGCTGAGACTTCGCTATCACTAAGCTGGTTGACGTGTTCACGCTAGAGGGGCCCTTCGAAAGTGCGCACGATCCAGTCTAAGCGATATGCTGATTTCGAAGCTTGTGCAAGTGAATATCCAAATGAACAAGTACAATGACTTGTCTAGGATTGCCTCAACCCTAGATTACTGCTTGTCCTCAGTAAGTCTCGAGGACGAGACTTTTTCTGAGTTGGGTAGGATGTAACACCCCGTTCCGTTCTAGCGGACTGCCGACTCAAACGGCAAAAGTGAAACTGTCCCGACCCGCTTTGCCTCGATCAAGAAGTAAAGAATATCCAGACTTGTCCCTACAGGAATCCGGCTTGGACTTTCAGAGGCTCGCTTGATGTATCGCTCTATCGAGGTGAATCATCGCTAAGATGGGTGGCTACGGTGAACTTGTCTTTGCTTAGCCAGCACACATAAAATCTGGAATATTTATGCTAGTCGCTAGGTGAATCACCCCTTCATGCTAATAAATCCAACGCACCTAGCTAAGGGAATAATCCCAACTTGTAATGCTTGCTAGAACATGTAAATTGAAATACTGTTTGTATTCAGACCCTCGCATACTAAGTCCCTAACGGTTTCATCTCTCGGCTTACCTTCGGGTCCGAGCAAATATGTTTACTTGTGTTCCTTAGAAACGCATGCTTGTCTGCTAATGAATGTCTAAAGTTATTATATTGTGCAATGTATAAGCTCAATCCCGAATGCATGAATGGAACGTAGATGCAATATAAAAACAATCATACAATACTGCTTGTCTTGTACTCACGTAGCCTCCGGGCGATAATCACGTAGCCTACGGGCGCACATAGCCTACGGGCGATATTCACGTAGCCTCCGGGCGATAATCACGTAGCCTACGGGCGCACGTAGCCTACGGGCGATAATCACGTAGCCTTCGGGCGAATGAATGTTATTGTTAGATCACGGACAACTTGTGCACAAGATATAGTTCCTGCGGGCGGCTGCTGGGGCACTGGCACCGTTCCGACTCCGGACGAAACTCACGTTTAGTCTCACGTACTTGGACAAGGTGGTATGCGGCGCCTCACGTACTTGCACGTAGCAAACCATCTTCGTCACAGACTAGTCCATTATGGCAATCAAGCCAGTGATCATCATGTATATTTGAACCTGTTGCATACTAACTTGTGTCTCCGTGGCAGGGAAGGCATGGTAAGTTGTGCAGGTGATTCGGATAGTCAGGTAAAAGATACCAAACGGTGTCTAATATATTCCAAGTAAATCATTGTATGCAACACACCTGATACTCCTGTAAATCGTATGCTTATAACGTGATCTTGCCCACAACATCGTGTTTGCATATGCTATGCCTCCTGAATGTTTATACTTGCCCGTGCTTGAATTAATCATGTTTGCCTTGGCCAGGGAAGGAGAAATGGTAAGTTGGTAAGTCTCGTCGTGTTTCCTAAAATATCGCACGGCGCACTGCCCGACACGTTAGGCTATTCAATATTTGCATGAAACTGATCCTAAGGCAACTAGAAAAGACAACTTAATAGTTGTGCACGGAACCTGTATTACGTGTTTGGATTTATCGAGCGGGCGAGTAGCTTCCCCACCAGTGCATTCAATGTACTGATAATCTACCAGTTTGTGTGCAGGGTACGGGAGAACCTCGTTCGGTGCGGACGCCTCCAACGTGCGTGCTAAGGCATGGACATCACTCCGAAGCAACGGTGCATCCGGGACTGAAGCACATATACAAGACGTAATGTTGTGAACATAGCCCGAACATCGCCTGTACAATCATTCCACGGTTGTAGCCACTTGGCACGCTTTTACTGTTTCAGAGAGAGAGGCTTGAGCGACTTGTAATCTCGGCTATACGCCGCCTGTAACACTTGTTTATATCAATAAAGAGCTTGCTTTACTTCAACTTGTATTTCAATGCTTCCGTTATATTTGTCGACTCAGTGAACCTGTTACCGATCGCCTATGCGTTCATGACTCTGCTGTACTCGGACAATCTGTGTGACTCTGTGGCTTAGAACTCTTACCGCCAGCCAATGAACCCAAGCCTTGCACGGGCGTGGCTCACGCTCGTGCGGCATCACGCCCGAATGGGTCAAGCAATCATTCCGCGGGAGCACTGGCGAGGGTGATTCCCGCCTAGCGGGAACGGCCGATTGCCTGCGAGAGATCGGGGCATGACAGATCAGCAAATCAAGCATAGTCCCAACTTGCGTCTGCACTCGCTCGCGTGATGGCCTTGCTTGCCACAATATTGATATATAGGCAGTGTCGATAGGGTTGCTCTGGGTGGCTGGTGCATGGGTGGTTGGTGCATGTGAGGTATTTTTGTAGCTCCTCGCTGTTGTACGCGATCTGAAGCTAGTGCATGCGGCCGCTTCTGGCTGGACTCTCTTCCATTGATACGTTTCATGCGTCGAGCTGCTACAAGGACGTCAGTATAAGAAGTAGGTACAACTGCGCCAATCAATCTTTGTAACTCAAATCTTAGTCCATCAAAGAATTTATCCCCCTTCTCTTCTTTTTTCGGGATCAGTGTAGGGTTGAACAGTTGAATCAAGCATGATGCAAGTCAAAGAATTTATTCGAGTCCGATATAGAGGTCAAGAACGTGTCAACATGTGGATGAGATCCTATAAAATTATTATTATCCTAATCGCAGGCTTGCTCGGTCCCTTAGTTAAAAATAAAGCAATACATTCGTAGACCAGCATGGGCTACCACAAAAATTATATCACGCTCCAGTCCCAAAATACCAGGGGCTAGCCACGTGGCAATGGCCAGCAGCACAACTCCAATGGGCAAACCCAATTTAATGGACCCTTTATAGTGCACTTAAGCTGTAATACATTATAAATCCTCTCACCCAAAATTAGGCCTACTTGGCTTGGATAGAGAAACTAGAGCTAGTTTGAATCCAATTAGAAATAGAACACGGTGTTTTAAATTATTTTATAATATTTATATCACTTAGCGAACCTTACCGTTGCTTCGATAATTGGAGCACTACACTAGCTATTGCCTTCCTAAAAAATTTATACCCTTATCCTAGACATGGCAGTCTTCCATTCTGACCCCTGTGTAACTTATAATTATGCTCTTTTGTGCTACATTTTTGTCGCACAATATTTGTCGCAGATGTTATTATTTAATTCTAAATAAATCCAACTTTGTATCCTTGTGCGTTCCAATCAAAATTGAAGACACAATCTTGACCCGTTTTGTCCAACCCAAACTATGACAATATTCTATTCTGAGTCCTCTATGTCCATGACACTTGTGTCCCACCTAAATTTAGCCCCATGTACTTCTAATTAATTTAAGAACACCTTATACATTAATTTTAATTAATTTAACATAATTTCCATCTTTGTACAATTTTCTAATTGTTTGGCACTTTTATACAAAAGTGTATTGAGGTGTCCACACCATTGGACACAACACATGAAGAAACCTATTTCTCCTTCATAAGAATTTTCTCCATGATTTTTGGAATGTGCAACACTCAACATCGCCCCCTCATTTAACCCTATCCTTGCATTTTAAACAATGCAAATTATAGCCCTCCAATACCTCCATGACAAGCTAAGGCTCACTCCAAGAATATGATGACCGAGCCCACCAACCTAGGTCAACCCCAAACCCAAATTCTACATATATATATATATTATTTTTTCTTTTTTCCTTTATTTTTCCCAAAACCCCAAATCCTATACTAGACCTAGCCGACCCCTTCACATCTACTATTCATCTTCTCCTCCCCTTCCCTGTGCAGACCCGACCAGAGCCTCGCCGGAGCAGCCCCGTCGCCACCAGCACTCGACCAGCTCGTCGGACTTCCATCTCAGCCGGCCAGACCTCTCCCTCATGGTATCCTTGACTCCCCGCACCACCACCATTAACACCAGTCTCCATCAACCTTCCCCTGACCCCCACCGGAGCCGATCATCCTTCGCCCATCGGACCTCCACAACCACACCACCATTAAGCCGAGCCTTCTAGTCTTCTTCTTCTTCTTGACTCCCTATGCCTCGACCTGTCCCTGTCCTCCTTCTCTGACAACTCGCCGGAGACGACCACCACCACTCTACACCACCATTACCACCATCACCTCCACCTCTCCCTGAACTCCTCCTCTGCCTCCCTGGGTCGTTCACCATCGCTACCATCACCGCCATCGACCCCACCTTCTTCCTCGATGACTCCCCCACTGACCCGCCTGAACCACACCACTAGTACCACCTGCATCGACGAGCCACCCGACTCCTCCTATCTTCTCCTTTCCCGGCAGCAGCCTCCCACCTCAGGTGATCTCCCCGGCCATCCCCGACGGTGCAGCACAGTCCCCTCCTCGACTGAGCACCGCCACCATCGCCTCCTCTTCCACCTCCCTGTCCTCTTCCTTTTCCCTCGTTGATTTCCTCGCCAGACTCCGGCAGTAGGATTATCTCACTAACTCACCATTATCATCTCATCATATCATCATCATCTCCTTATCTCACCATCATTATCTCATCATCTAACCATCATCATCTCATTATCTCACCATCATAATATTATCATCTCATCATTATCTCATCATCATCTCTTCATCTCACCATTATTATCCTATTATCTCACCATCATCATCTCATCATCTCACCATTATTATATCATCATCTCACCATCATCATCTCATCATCTCATCATAACCTACATCACCATCACCTTAATCCTAACCATCATCATCACCCTAATCACCATTATTAACCTAATTATCACCAATCATCATTACCATCACCCTCGTCATCAATATCATCGTCGTCATCGTGGACCCGTCACTCTCACCGAAGATAACCTGCAGCAATCACCCCGATTCCTGTGCCTGTGCAGGCTAACCCCGAGGTTCGAATATGTCCCTCTTCTCCTTTTTATGTGTGCTTGTGTGTATGTTATTAGGACATTAGTATTGCTTTATGACAGTTAGTTGACATCAGGCCCTGAGTCGGTAAACCCAACTCGTATACGTATACGTACGCGTATGCGTATATTGTTCAATTTAGTATATATATATGTATTGTATAATTAAGTAAATGCTAAATAATAACTATGACTATATATGTGTTTACTTGCTGTACGACCCTAGGACACCATAGATTTTGCCCACATATTTACCTTGACTTTGTGACCAGAATATTAGGGAATTGTCTGCCTTGTGTACACCTACATACTGACTAGACAAGTGTTAGTTGACTATTTGATTGTGCATAGTATTTGAAGATGTGACACCCACGTAATTAGATGCACATTTGACCTTGTTAGTTGACCAGTGTCACCCCAGCGTACCCTCTGCATCCAGTGTAAATATGGTTGTGTATGTGCTAGTGTAATGGCTGATGTTGTATTATAATATATTATATATATATAGGATATCGGACTGATTTGCACGACTTCAAGAGCAGGTTATTGGTATTATGCAGCTTCTTGCCAAGCAAGTATACCTTGCCATCTGTGATTTATATTCCATATGATATGTGCATCTTTAATTCTGTCATTTAGTTCATATATTTTAAACTGCTATATAAACTGCGCGTCCAAGGAAACTTGGGTGCAACGACGGTGACGTCGTGATCTATTTTTATTATATATATGCATTGACATAGTTTTATGAGACTACCCCATTATCATAAAGCATTATTAGGTTTCATTGACCATGACACAATTGTTACACGAGTTAGTCTCATGTAGGATACGGACTCGCGTACTGGGTTAGCCTCCTGTGCGTATGGGCCATACGTTTGGGATAACTGCTGTTAGAAATTGCATGCTAAGGAGACTTGGCAGTTATTAGAGGTATTATCATGTCATGGATATGACATGCTTAGAGTATGGGGTGGGAAGTACAACAAGTATGACATTTGGGCTCCTTTGCACTTTTTTTTTATGTAACCTGCACGCTCCGCCGGAGATGCGTGGTCGTGATGACCCCTATATTACCTGGCGGCCTCTGAGGTTCAAAAGACATCATGCTTTTTAGGCTCTTGAATCTCCAAGAGAATTATGCCAATCCTATTTTGGCCAGATAGCCCACTTGTAAGAAAGTTGTTCTTAACGTGCATTCACATAGAAGGTTAGGCGAATACTGGATGTTTTTAGTACTTTATTGGCATACTTTTATGTATCTTGTTATGTCCTTCTGAGGACCTGGTCCATTTTCAGGTGTAGATGTTCATGAGTATTCGCAGGAGCGCAGATCCGGACTGGTTACATATATTTTGAGGAGGTCTTCTCTTCGAGCCCCATGATTATTAGTTGATGTGTTTGTTGTGTTTGCTCTTGTATATTCTAGTTTGGTAGTAGATTTGTTTCAATCCGACTATCATCCTTAGATACTTCTTATTGAGATTTAGTTACGTAGATATTGGTTATTTATTTATATTTGATTTCTGTGGATGAGATTTAGATTATGTCCTGTGACTTGTGATAGTTTTTATCACTTATAAATTATTGTTCATAATACAGCATACGCATGTGTTATGGTTTCCATATATTAGAGTTGTCATATACATGTGACTACATGCTTACGTGTCCTAGTCCTACGTATTTTGGGACTGGGGCATGACATATTTTTAGTGGTGGCCCATGCAGGATGAGAGCATATTGTACCGATTACGTTACTGTACCGAGCAAGCCTGCACCTAGGATTAGAGTATAGGATCTCATCCACAATTTACTATGACTCATCTTCCTTCCAATCTATTCTATTTGAATAATCTCATCATGCTTGATTCATGTACTTTTCTAATAGTTCCTTGAGTATAGCCTTCTCCTAGAGTATAGAAATCCCTGTTGTTAGGATGATAATTAGGATAACATTCCTACTAAGAATACAACTAGAATATTAGGACATTACTAAGTTTAGAACACCTAATGAATCCTAGCATCCCTTACCTGTAGATTTACTAACCATTATCCCTTGATATATTTATGAATAACTTGAGAGAAGTATAGACACTCCTAGGGTTAGTTAGAAATTTGACCATATTGTTTGACCCTAGTATTGAGGAACCAATAGAAATTCAAGATTGAACATTAGGACTAAACCTAACTTTTATAGTGAGATAATATTAGAACTATAAATTTAGATCATTGTCTTATTATTAGCAGACAGTACCTTAGGAAGCCAAGAGGAATGGATAGAATATTTTCCTTGAACATACCTCGAACATAGAGATTAGCATACCATCTTTCCTTAAGAAACCATGATCTTATCAAGAGTCTTTCTATTTAATTTCATATCATGTTCTTCTGAAACCTTAACGCTCGCTATTTGTGCGATGACTAATTTTATTTTTCTTTTCTTTATCTTTCAACTCTTGCCACCTAATCCTTCTGATTATAGGCCAAGTGATTTTATTCTATGTTAGGATATATAGTGCGGTAGGATTATAGTTTGCTAATCTTGAATTTAAAATTTTGTGCTTAGTAGTTAGAACTTGATAGCTTTGAGTTATTCTTATAGATTGTGACTTGATGATTATTCTTAGTTTTAAATCACGTAATTTGTACCCCCACCTCGATACAGGTTATGTCCTCTTTCACTTGAGAGCCAGTAACTTCTCCATTCTTAATACTAACACTTTTGTTCTATAAGCACTATGATTAAGACTTAAGATGACCATTACCTATATAATGCAATAAGAGACCCTAATAAGTATGAAGATCTTTTCTCGTATACCCTAACAGGAGTTTCTACTTTATCCTTAAGGCAGTACAGTATTAGTTAATTATTTTAAGTTCGGTAGTATGTCCCACAACATAGTATCACATAGTCCTCTTGACCCATTGATGAAGTATAACTGAATGACACCAACTATAGGCTTCCATAAGAAGATAATATTTATCCAGACTATAGAACGTAGAAGCCCATACCCCCATTTGGTCGACTAGAGACTTAGACAGGAGCTGTATGACAACTGTAGAGGCACAACACCGGATGAGTCTTAACTTTTTGTGAACTTGAATTATTTTGTACCTTCTTTCATCATAATCCAGCGTATATATATATTCTGTACTACCTCGACTTATGCCGCTATTATAGCCTAGTTTTGCAAGCTTATTCTTTTATCGAGCTTGTTCATGACATATGTGTTATTGGATGCATACACTAATACATTGTCTAATCATAATCAGTGTATTATGGTCTAGCTAACCATAGGGTGTTTGGTTCGCTCTTCGCATGACTACTTATGTGGATTGAGATAAAAATTGACTTAGCTTCTTAGATGAATGTACTTGCCCTCTAGACATGTCTGAGCATATCTTATCGGTTACATAACTGTTCTAATATGAACACGCAAATAGGAACTTACCAAAATAAGATTTCAACCCACAACTGTCTTGACAATTTCTATTTGAATTCTTTAAACGACTTGATCCTCATACTTCTATTCTATTATAGCGCCCCGCTCCGCGTCGACGCTATGTACAAGTGAGATCGCCTTGCTTGCTCGAACGGAAGTCTTCTCGAAGAGTTTCCGATCGATTAATCAATGTGAGTGGACAAAACTGCATTCTCTGATTCTTGCACGACTTAATAATGAATTTGAGTTTTATATGCTTGTTTGCTTAAGAAGAATATTTTCATAAGAAAATGATAGAATCGACTCAGCATGCTAATAAGAGAACTCACATAGCTTGTCACTGAAACGAATATGCTGCCTAACTAAGAGAATATGTACGCTTGTCTGAAATGAGATAGAACCATTGCTATGCTAAGAAGATAGAACTGCATGTTTTACTTGATGTGATAATAGACCCGTGCCATGATAGTCTTAACTGAAAGATCATTCATATGCTTGCTTGTTATCGTATTTATATGGCTTGTCTTGAATGCTTAAGCTTAAAGGAATGAGTATGCTTGTCTTGTGTGTGCAGAGTCTAATAGTCCGCCCTGACGTCCGGTCCTACGGGATCTTGGGGGTGTGCTATTAGATTGTTATATGCTTGTGAATGTGAATGTGGCCTTGTCACGTTGTGTTGCTATTGTGAAAGAGATGTTCTAGTAAAATATAGTGCTTGCGGTGGATGGAGGACAAATAAAATATGGGAGACTAATAACGCGCGCTGAGCTCGGGGCATGGATATTAGAAGGGAGGATGGAGATTCGATGGGGTAAGACTAATAGTGTGCCCTGATGTTCCGGTCCTACGGGATCTAGGGGGCGTGGCTATTAGATGGGAGGCGGTACTTCTGTTGAGAAGAATTGAGTCTGCACTAGAGAAGTTCATGGAGATAGGTGCATTCAGGTAGTTAGGGCTCATGCTAGGTTTACCTTCTTGCATACCTAACTGTTTGATGCAGAGACAGACAGGAAACTAAAGAACAGTATACATATATGTTTATACAAATTGTTGCTAACTTGTATGTCTGCTGTAGGGATAACCGTTCGGCCGTGGGTAAGAAATAAATATAAGTTTATACATAAGCCTGTTTGTTCATTTTGTCTGCATCATAGAGACTATCGGTTAGGGCTTCATGCATTGCATCGGTCGGATAATTACTATTAGTGCAGAGCTGAACCTTGGTTACGGCTGCTATAATGGCAGTAATGTGCAACCATGAGTCACAGCTGCTAATAGGATCAGAATATGAGTCATTGGTTAGCTGGATTACCGCTACCGATCCTAAGTTTCTCGGGGACCGACCTCTGATTGATAGTTTAACTTGTGTGCTTGATTGATGGTCCCTAAATGCTGCCTGTCCCTAGAATCATTGGATATAGTTCACCGAACACGCTGCGCACACCCGAACAGGAATCTTCGTGCTTGAATTGGTTGCCTCGATTGATTGGTTGTTTGAATTCTGTTTTCAAAGATATTTTCAAATATACAGAAATATGACTCTGCTAGCGAACTGCATGAAATGAACCTAAGTAAAACTAGCAAGATTACTAGTAATGCAATATTTTGCCACATGATTACTTAGTGTGGGTTTCAGGGGGTGTAGCTTCTGTTCAGTTGTTTTATCTTACCAGTACTTGTATAAAGTGCTGACCCACCAACAGTTTGCTTGTTCTCAGGTGCTCGTTCGTCTGAAGAAGCGATAGCCGTGCCTCATCCCAAGGAGCCAAAAATCTGGAGTCGATGCCTGGAGCCGCATCGAGTTGTGCCTGCTTTGAGTTGCTTTTGTATAGAGGAACATAATGTATGGAACGGTGTTATTGTAATCGAGAGAAGAGTGCTTGAGAGAATTGTAATATCGGCTATGTGCCGCTTGTAACACTTTCGATTATCAATAAAAGAGCCTGTTTTCATATGCCATTGAGTTCTTTACTTTTCTGCAATATGTGTGTCGCTGCTTCAGTATTGAATAGCTTACTTGCCCTTGTATCAAAGCTTTGGCCTTGTGCAAGCGCACTTTAGGCTTGCACGGCATCATGTCCCGATGAGAACGATTGTCCTGCGGGAGAGCTGCAACGTGGTGATTCACGTTCAGCGGGGACTATCGAGCTCACAGGAGATTGGGGTATGACATAATGGTATCAGAGCGACTCGATTCTTTTTCTATTCCGTTGCCTTCAACTCTGAGATGTGCCTGATGTGAGATGCAATAAACGTTCCATACAATGAGTCCGTAAATATTTTCAAAGTTGCCGGCAAAAGTTTTCTGGATTTGTTTTTATTTGCTTGAGTTATGATTTATAATTTCTGGATTGCTGAGTTTTGATTTGGGATGGCGAGGAATGAGTACTATCGCTGCTCTGTGTTTTCGTGAGTTTCTCCTTGAGTTTCGAGGATGAAACTCTTTGTTGGTGGATAAGTATGTAGGGCCCCGCTCTGCGTCGACGCTACATACAAGTGAGATCGCCTTGCTTGCTCGAACAGTAGTCTTCTCGGAGAGTTCTCGACCGATTAATCAATGTGAGTGGGCAGAACTGCATTCTCTGATTCTTGCACGACTTAATAATGAATCTGAGTTTTATATGCTTGTTTGTTTAAGAAGAATATTTTCATAAGAAAATGATAGAACCGACTCAGCATGCTAATAAGAGAACTCACATAGCTTGTTACTGAAACGAATATGCTGCCTAACTAAGAGAATATTTATGCTTGTCCGAAATGAGATATAACCATTGCTATGCTAAGAAGATAGAACTGCATGTTTTACTTGATGTGATAATAGACCCATGCCATGCTAGTCTCAACTGAAAGATCGTTCATATGCTTGCTTGTCATCGTATTTATATGGCTTGTCTTGAATGCTTAAGCTTAAAGGAATGAGTATGCTTGTCTTGTGTGTACAGAGTCTAATAGTCCGCCCTGACGTCCGGTCCTTTGGGATCTTGGGGGGTGTGCTATTAGATTTTTATATGCTTGTGAATGTGAATGTGGCCTTGTCACGTTGTGTTGCTATTGTGAAAGAGATTTGCTAGTAAAATATGGTGCTTGCGGTGGATGGAGGACAAACAAAATGTGGGAGACTAATAACGCGCCCTGAGCTCGGGGCGTGGATATTAGAAGGGAGGATGGAGATTCGATGGGGTAAGACTAATAGTGCGCCCTGATGTTCCGGTCCTACGGGATCTAGGGGGCGTGGCTATTAGATGGGAGGCGGTGCTTCTGTTGAGAAGAGTTGAGTCTGCACTAGAGAAGTTCATAGAGATAGCTGCATTCAGGTAGTTAGGGCGCATGCTAGGTTTACCTTCTTGCATACCTAATTATTTGATGCAGAGACGGACAGGAAACTAAAGAACGGTATACATATATGTTTATGCAAATTATTGCTAACTTGTATGTCTGCTACAGGGATAACCGTTCGGTCGTGGGTAAGAAATGAATATGAGTTTATACATAAGCTTGCTTGTTTATTTTGTCTACATCGTAGAGACTATCGGTTAGGGCTTCATGCATTGCATCGGTTGGACAATGACTATTAGTGCATAGCTGAACCTTGGTTACGGCTGCTATAACGGCAGTAATGTGCAACCATGAGTCAGAACTGCTAATAGGATCAGAATGTGAGTCATTGGTTAGCTAGATTACCACTACCGATCCTGAGTTTCTCGGGGATCGACCTCTGATTGATAGTTTAACTTGTGTGCTTGATTGATGGTCCCTAAATGCTGCCTGTCCCTAGAATCATTGGATATAGTTCATCGAACACGCTGCGCACACCCGAACAGGATTCTTCGTGCTTGAATTGGTTGCCTCGATTGATTGGTTGTTTGAATTCTGTTTTCAAAGATATTTTCAAATATACAGAAATATGACTCTGCTAGCAAACTGCATGAAATGAACCTAAGTAAAACTAGCACGATTACTAGTAATGCAATGTTTTGCCACATGATTACTTAGTGTGGGTTTCAGGGGGTGTAGCTTCTATTCAGTTGTTTTATCTCACCAGTACTTGTATAAAGTGCTGACCCACCAACAGTTTGCTTGTTCTCAGGTGCTCGTTCGTCTGAGGAAGCGATAGCCATGCCTCATCCCAAGGAGCCAAAAATCTGGAGTCGATGCCTGGAGCCGCATCGAGTTGTGCCTGCTTTGAGTTACTTTTGTATAGAGGGACATAATGTATGGAACGGTGTTATTGTAATCGAAAGAAGAGTGCTTGAGCGAATTGTAATCTCGGCCATGTGCCGCTTGTAACACTTTTGATTATCAATAAAAGAGCCTATTTTCATATGCCATTGAGTTCTTTACTTTTCTGCAATATGTGTGCCGCTGCTTCAGTATTGAATAGCTTACTTTCCCTTGTATCAAAGCTTTGGCCTTGTGCAAGCGCACTTTAGGCTTGCACGGCATCACTTCCCAATGAGAACGATTATCCTGCGGGAGAGCTGCAATGTGGTAATTCACGTTCAGCGGGGACTATCGAGCTCGCGGGATATTGGGGCGTGACATCTATTACCTCTCCCTTGAACTCTTTATCATTATTTTCTGTCTTCCCTTATTTTAGAAAGATGAAACCTCGTGCTTGGTATAAGATTGATACCCTAATAGTACTAAATATACCCCATAGGCCAAACACATTACTTGATGATTATTTTTCGTAATTAAGGACATATCATAGGTGATATGTTTGGTGTTAAAACTTTTGAGGATTGAATAACAAGATTAAATAATTTGAGGAATAGTTTTCTTAAATGTGTAGACTTATGTGATAGATGGGTAAGTTCTAAGTTGGGTAGAAATTACATTGTCAACTTGAGATAAAATTCTTTTAGATTGTGATCAAGTGAGATTAGATAGAGCAAACTATGCCTTATTTTAATGTTGAGGACGAAATTATTTTAAGTTGGGTAGATTGTAAACCCCCTCACCCAAAATTAGGCCTACTTGGCTTGGATAGAGAAACTATGGCTAGTTTGAATCCAATTAGAAATATAACACGGTATTTTAAATTATTTTATAATATTTATATCACTTAGCGCACCATACCGTTACTTCGATAATTGGAGCACTACACTAGACATTGCCTTCCTACAAATTTTATACCCTTATCCTAGACATGCCAGTCTTCCATTCTGACCTCTGTGTAACCTATATTTATGCTCTCTTGTGCTACATTTTAGTCACAGAATATTCATCGCAGACGTTATTATTTAATTCTAAATAAATCCAACTTTGTATCCTTGTGCGTTCCAATCGAAATTGGAGACACAATCTTGACCCGTTTGTGCAACCCAAACTATGATAATATTTTATTCAGAGCCCTCTATGTCCATGATACTTGTGTCCAACCTAATTTTAGTCCCATGTACTTCTAATAAATTTAAGAACACCTTGTGCATTAATTTTAATTAATTTAACATATTTTTTATCTTTGTGCAATTTTTTAATTGTCTGGCACTTTTATGCAAAAGTGCATTGAGGTGTCCACACCATTGGACACAACACATGAAGAAACCTATTTCTCCTTCATATGAATTTTCTTCATGATTTTTGGAATATGCAACACTCAACATTGCTCCCTCATTTAACCCTAGCCTTGCATTTTAAACAATGCAAATTATAGCCCTCCAATACCTCCATGACAAGCCAAGGCCCACTCCAAGAAGATGTTGACCGAGCCCACCTACCTAGGTCAACCCCAAACCCAAATTCTATATATATATATCACTTTTTTTCCTTTTTTCCCAAAACCCCAAATCCTATGCTAGACCTAGCTGACCCCTTCACATCTATTATTCATCTTCTCCTCCCCTTCCCTGTGCAGACCTGACCGGAGCCTCGCCGGAGCAGCTCCGTCGCCACCAGCACTCGACCACCTTGCCGGACTTCTATCTCAGCTAACCAGACCTCTCCCTCATGATCTTCTCGACTCCCCTACCACCACCATTAACACCAATCTCCATCAACCTTCCCCCGACCCCCGCCGGAGCCGATCATCCTTCACTCGCCGGACCTCCACAACCACACCACCATTAACCCAAGCCTCCTCTTCTTCTCCTCCTCCTCGACTCCCTCTACCTCGACCTGTCCCTGTCCTCCTTCTCCGACAACTCGTCGGAGCCGACCACCACCACTCTACACCACCATTACCACCATCACCTCCACCTCTCCCTGAACTCCTCCTCCGCCTCCCTGGGCAGTTCACCATCGCCACCATCACCACCATCGTCCCCACCTTCTTCCTCGATGACTCCCCCGTTGACCCGCCTGAACCACACCACCAGCACCACCTGCATCGATGAGCCACCCGACTCCTCCCATCTCCTCCTTTTCCAGCAGCAGCCTCCCACCTCCGGTGATCTCCCTGGCCATCCCCGACGGTGCAGCACAGTCCCCTCCTCGACTGAGAACCACCACCATCGCCTCCTCTTCCACCTCCCTGTCCTCTTCATTTTCCCTCGTCAACTTCCTCGTCGGACTCTGGCAGTAGGATCATCTCACCATCTCGCCATCATTATCTCATCATCATCTCATCATCTCACCATCATCATCTCATCATCTCATCATCATCATCTCGTCATCATTTCATCATCATCATCTCATCATCATCTCCTCATCTCACCATCATCATCTTACCATCTCACCATCATCATCTCACCATCTCACCATCATCATCTCATCATCTTATCATAACCTACATCACCATCACCTTAATCCTAACCATCATCATCACCCTAATCACCATCATTAAACTAATTATCACCAATCATCATCACCCTCGTCATCAACATCAATATCATCGTCGTCGGACCCGTCACTCTCGTCGAAGACAACCTGCAGCAATAATTCCGATTCCCGTGCCTGTGCATGCTAACCCCAAGGTTCAAACTTGTCCCTCTTCTCCTTTTTATGTGTGCTTGTGTGTATGCTATTAGGACATTAGTATTGCTTTATGGCAGTTAGTTGACATCAGGCCCTGAGTCGGTAAACCCAACTCGTATATGTATACGTACGCGTATGCGTATATTGTTCAATTTAGTGTATATATATATATATATATATATATATATATATATATGTATTATATAATTAAGTAAATGCTAAATAATAATTATGACTATATATGTGTTTACTTGTTGTACGACCCTTGGGCACCGTGGATTTTGCCCGCATATTTACCTTGACTTTATGACCTGAATATTAAGGAATTGTCTGTCTTGTGTACATCAACGTACTGGCTAGACAAGTGTTAGTTGACTGTCTGATTGTGCACAATATTTGAAGACATGACACCTGCATAATTAGATGCGCATTTGACCCTGTTAGTTGACCAGTGTCACCCCTAGCGTACCCTCTGCGTCCAGTGTAAATATGGTTGTGTATGTGCTAGTGTAATGGCTGATGTTGTATTATATTATATTATATGTATATAGGATATCGGACTGATTTGCATGACTTCAGGAGCAGGTTATTGGTACTACACAGCTTCTTGCCATGCAAGTAAACCTTGCCATTGTACTGTGATTTATATTCCATATAATGCATGCATCTTTATTTCTGTCATTTAGTTCATATATTTTAAACTGCTATATAAACTGCACGTCTAAGGAAACTTGGGTGCAACGACGGTGACGTCGTGATCTATTTTATTATGTATATGCATTGACCTAGTTTTATGAGACCACCATATTATCATGAAGCATCATTAGGTTTCATTGGCCGTGACACAGTTGTTACACGAGTGAGTCTCATGTAGGACACAGACTCGCATACTAGGTTGGCCTCTTGTACGTATGGGCCGTGCGTTAGGGATAACTGCTGTTAGAAATTGCATGCTAAGGAGACTTGGCAGTTATTAGAGGTATTATCGTGTCATGGATATGACATGCTTAGAGCATGGGGTGGGGAGAATAACAAGTACGATATTTGGGCTTATTTGTACTTTCCTTTTTATAACCCTCACGCTCCACTGGAGATGTGTGGTCGTGATGACCCCTATATTACCTGGCGGCCTCTGAGGTTCAAAAGACGTCATGCTTTTTAGGCCCCTGAATCTCCAAGAGAATCATGTCAATCCCATTTTGGCCAGATAGCCCACTTGTAAGAAAGTTGTTCTTAACGTGCATTCACATAGAAGGTTAGGCGACCCATTAGATATTTATTTCAGTACTTTATTAGCATGCTTTTATATATCCTGTTATGTCCCTCCGAGGACATGGTCCCTTTCCAGGTGTAGATGTTCATGAGTATTCGCAGGAGCGCAAATCCGGACTGGTTACATATATTTCGAGGAGGTCTTCTCTTCGAGCCCCGTGATTATTATTTGATGTGTTTGTTATGTTTGCTCTTATATATTCTAGTTTGGTAGTGGATTTGTTTCTATCCGACTATCATCCTTAGATACTTCTTATTGAGATTTAGTTACGTAGATATTGGTTATTTATTTATATTTGATTTCTGTGGATAAGATTTAGATTATGCCCTGTGACTTGTGATAGTTTTTATCACTTGTGAATTATTGTTCATAATACTGCATATGCATGTGTTATGGTTTTCATATATTGGAGTTGCCAGATACATATTGCTGGCATGCTTACGTGTCCTAGTCCTACGTATTTTGGGACCGGAGTATGACATACATATAAAATGGTCTATAAATATCTATCACAGTTTATATATCTAATCTCATCCACAATAAGTAACAAAATCACAAAGAGACAAGTCCAGTCACAATAATATAAAATGTTCTGTCCAACCAAAGCAATATAAATAATATTACGGGGATCAACCCGTCATCAAAATAGAAAGGAAAATAAATCCAAGTACAATATCTAGAAGTCACTACAAGATCAAATATCTAAGAACACTAAGCATAATAAATGAATGGTGAGAATACTGTGTGCTCAAGAGAAGTCCTCCGGAACAACCTCATCCTCTACAACCTGTACGTCTCCAATATCAGCACCTGTCCCGTAAACCTCGGGATAGCTCTCATCGTCTGCACTTGGGGACATAATTCGGATCCTGATCCTCAGGGGGCATAGCAAGGTACAATAAACACTCAAGCCAAATAAAATATAATAAGTAAAAACGGATCCTCAGGGAAAGCTATGTAACTAATACAAATGAGAGCATCACTAGTACTCAGGTTGAGACCACTACAGGCTCTGTAACGGGGATCCCATAGCAGCAAGTAGTATCTCGTAGGGCCAGTAAATATGCCAAGCTCTGGTACAGAGACTAAAGCACCTCCAGTAACATAGTATGTATATATATATAAACATAATCAGCATGTAGCATGTGTGTCTCTCCCCACCCAATGTAACCTAATGTTCCATGTCCACAATATCTCATGTCCATAATACGCAAGATCATGACCTCTATCTACTACAACGAGTCATAATGATATTTATATAATATGCAAGTCTCATATCACGAATCTTGTAAGCCTATATAACTCAAGAAATATTCTATCACATAAAATAGTGTCAAGTGTCCTACGGTTTGGCGTACTTGGTAAAGCAAGCACATAAAAATAGGATCGTAGAATCAACTCTCTAAGTAACGTTACACGACTTCGCATACGGCGTTGACACTCGAATCTTGTTCGTACGGTAAGCAACGTCTCACGGTCCTAGGTTGAACAGGTACATCACAATAGTATATATATATATATATATATATATATATATATATATATATATATATATATATATATGGAAAGTAACACAAGCAGATAATATAATAGAATCTACTGCAAGTTTGGTAAGGTACACTTGTCTGGGTCTGCAGTATGTAGTTGCAAAGTTGGTCCCGCATCCACTCCTCCGGAATCCAATTGACTTAAACAATAATTTTTTTTACTTTAAGTATCTAATCAAGAATCTTGTAACCGCAACTAAGTTTTATAATTTATTATAAACCATTAATACCCAAGTCCAATCTCATCCTAACATGTAAATTCTTGACGCAACGACTTACACATTTTATGAGGTATCGAAACCTAGTTTCATGGTTTACTAATTCCAAAATTTACGGTTAAGTTCCCAATCGAAGAACATGAACATAAATCATAATAAATCATGTAATCTTGATTTAAACCTGATTTATATTAATTTTCAACCATAAAAATCCAGAATTGACAAAATAATCATATTTCAAGATTAGGGCTACTTTAAGTTGGCTAGTTTTGTCCGAAACTTATTCGGAGCATTTCCAGTCCATGTGTATGGTTTATATTCATGAAAAATTATTTTATATAATATTTTATTCTGTTTTAATCTCATAAAATAATTACCTTTTATTTCTTCCAAAATAACCCCTATTATGGGCAAAACTATGCCACAAAATCACGCAAAACCTAGGCTAGTGACCCTTATTTTTAAGGTTCAGAATTTTTATGAAAATATCATAAAAATAATTCTAAAATATTTATTTTACAATAATAACCACTAATAAATTTATTTTTAAGAATTAACAACGAGGCCTCCAAGAACCGTGTCACAAAGTCTAAGACTAGCCCTACTGTTGTCCAATATATCTTCAATCTAACATAAAATTTCTCCTAGATTTTTATGATGGGAAAAAATAGCAAGAGAGGGTTTTAGAATATTAAACTTACATAAATCTAAGAGAGTCATGCCATAGGAATTTGAGAAGGGAGTTTGAATCATTACCCGAAAGCTTTGAAGGTTTGGATGACGGCGCCTCTTCTTATTCAAGAACGCACCTTCTTGCTTGTGATTTTCTTGCTTCTCCTTTCTTGATGGATTGATGATAATTGAAATGGGTTCTTGATGGGTTTGATGTCAATGGTGGAGCCTTTATGGTTTTTTTGTGGAGATTGGGTGGAAGGATGATGAAAGGTGGTGCTTTGGAAGAGATGAGAGAGTTTTTGGTGAAGGAGATAATGTTGTGAGGGATAGATGATAAGGGGGCTGCTCTTACACATGAAGGAGATGGGAGGGGTTAGCCAAAAAAAGGAGAGAGTTGGTAGGGTTAGGGTTTTGTGATAAGGGGGTATATATATGGGCTTTTTGGATAGATTTAAACCTAAGAGGGGGTGTTCCTAGGGCTTCTAGGGGTCGGCCACCAAAGGAATGCTCTTGTACGATATAATGAAAATAGGGTGGGTTGTTATGGTTGATATTTGGTTGGTTAGGATCTTTTGTGGTTAGGTAGTTAGATAGTTTGCCAACTAGGATGCCACCTATAGCCCTTTCTATAATTAGAACTTTATAAATAGAACCAAATTAATATAAATATAATATATATAAAAATATATATATATATATATATATATATATATACATGGGACTATTTGGATGCACTATATGCCTACGTGCGTTTAGGTTGGGTTTGGGTCAGGTTCTAGTCAAAAGGAGGCAGTTTTACGGTAACCGTGGTTCTAGATGTTTGACAATATTTTTGGAGCATGGGGGAGGTCAAACGAATGTAACATCTATATCCCAAATATATTAGGCACAATCAAGATTAGTAATATAAATTTTATTAGGAGGAAAAAGGTTGTGCGCTGCTTAAAATATTCAAGCCATGACAAATGGTCATATATATAAAAGAAGAATTTAGAAATTAATAATCTAATCTATTAAATAAAATAAAATAATTAAAATAAATTAAAAAATACCAAAGTAAACCTATTCAAAAATGAGAGGGCTTACAATTTACCTACCTTAAAAGAATTACGTCCTCACAATTAAGAATAACGAAACGTAACAGATCAGGAATAGTTTGCTCCAGAAGAGATGACGCGGTAGTATGACATATTTGTTGAAGCATGACACAAAGGATAAATGACCATAAACAAGAAAAAAATCAAGAGGAAGGGTGAGTATTTTTTTCAAGCAAAACACGTAGGGAAGCAGTAAAAACTTTTTTTCTAGGCAATGAGAGATGAGTAACTCAAGAGTAAAGCAGTCTGATTATAACGAGGATCAACTACAGCTTCTGAAAACTTGGGTACCACTTACATATTACTACTCTAGAATAAAAAGTTTATGCTAACATAATATTAGGAATATACTAGGGAATAGAACTAATAGGCACATGCTAAAGTATTACTAGGAATATCCGTTACTATAGCTAGCTCTGATAAAACTAAATCTTATCCATATTCACTACTCCTCCAGTCCGTGCCTCCTCTACTATTATTGCAAAAGCCTGACCACAACCCTGAGATGGTATCCTCTGCTGCTGTTGTGCCCGCTGGAAGAGTGCTTCCTGTGGTGCCAAGGGTGGCCTCTGCGGATATCCCCCTGGTGCTGGCACCCTCGGTGCTGGAATAACTGGCCCGGTGGCTGCTGAACTTGCCTCTGTGCTGGTAAAGCTCGTCGGTGAACCATCGGTGCTCCTCCTCGATGCTCCGTGCAATCTTTGGCTGAATGATGGTCTGAACCGTAAAGCAAACACAATCCAAATCTCCTTCGGCATTCTTTGGCGAGATGGCCTACCTTGCTACAATAATGACAAGTAGGGAGTCTTGGTGCTGGTGTTGGTAGGGTTGGTCGATGAATCATCAGTGCTCCTCTCCGCTGTTCCATACAGTCATGTGTCGAGTGTTGTCCCGATCAGTAAATCAAGCATAGTCCCAACTTCTGTCTGCACTCACTCGCATGATGGCCTTGCTTGCCACAATATTGACATATAGGCAGTGTCGGTGGGGTTGCTCTGGGTGGCTGGTGCATGTGAGGTCTCTTTGCAGCTCCTCGCTATTGTGCTCGGTCTGGTGCTAGTGCATGTGGCCGCTTCTGGTTGGACTCTCTCCCATTGACGTATTCTATGCGTCGAGCTGCTATAAGGACGTCCGTATAAGAAGTAGGTACAACTGCGCCAATCAATCTTTGTAACTCAAACCTCAGTCCGTCAAAGAATTTCTTTTCCTTCTCTTCTTTTGTCGGGTTCAGTGTAGGGTTGAACAGTTGAATCAAGCATGATGCAAGTCAAGAAATTTATTCGAGTTCGATATTGAGGTCAAGAACGTGTCAACATATGGATGAGATCCTATAAATTTATGCTTATCCTAATCGCAAGCTTGCTCGGTCCTAGACCTGCATGGGCCACCATAAAAACTATATCAGGCCCTAGTCCCAAAATACCAGGGGACTAGCTACGTAGCAATGGCCAACAGCACAACTCCAATGGAAAAATCCAATTTAATGGACCCTTTAGAGTGCACTTAAGCTGTAATACATATAAAATCGTCTACAAATATATGTCACAGTTTATATATCTAATCTCATCTACAATAAGTAATAAAATCATAAAGAGACAAGTCTAGTCACAATAATATAAAATGATCTGTCCAACCAAAGCAATATAAATAATGTCACGGGGATCAACCCGTCATCAAAATGGAAAGAAAAATAACTCCAAGTACAATATCCATAAGTCACTACAAGATCAAATATCTAAGAACACTAAGCATAATAATTAAATGGTGAGAATACTGTGTGCTCAAGAGAAGTCCTTAGGAACAATCTCGTCCTCTGCAACATGTACGTCTCCAATAGCAGCACATGTCTCATAAACCTCGGGATAGCTCTCCTCGTCTACACTTGGGGACATAATCTGGATCCAGGTCCTCAGGGGACATAGCAAGGTAAAATAAACACTCAAGCCAAATAAAATGCATTAAGTAAAAAACAGATCCTCAGGGAGAGCTATGTAACTAGCTAAGTGAAATACAAATGAGAGCATCACTAGTACTCAGGCTGAGACCACTACAGGCTCTGTATCGGGGACCCCATAGCAGCAAGTAGTCTCGTAGGGCGAGTAAATATGCCAAGCTCTGGTACAGAGACTAAAACACCTCTAATAACATAGTATATATATATATATATATAAACATAATCAGCCTATAGCATGTATGTCTCTCCCCACCCAATGTAACCTCATATCTCATGTCCACAATATCTCATGTCCATAACATGCAAGATCATGACCTATAGCTAGTACAAAGAGTCATAATAATATTTATATAATATGCAAGTCTCATATCACGAATCATGTAAGCCTATACAGAATCACCATGAATAACTCAAGAAAGATTCTATCACATAAAATAGTGTCAAGTGTCCTAAGATTTTGCGTACTTAGTAAAACAAGCACATAAAAATAGGATCGTGGAATCAACTCTCTAAGTGACGTTACATGACTCCGCGTACGACATCGACACTCGAATCTTGTTCGGACGCTAAGTAACGTCTCACGGTCCTAGGTTGAATAGGTACATCACAAGAGTATATATATATCGAAAGAAACACAAGAATATAATATAATAGGATCTACTGCAAGTTTGGCAAGGTACACTTGCCTGGGTCTACATTATGTAGTTGCAAAGTTGGTCCCGCGTCCACTCCTCCGGAATCCAGTTGACCTAAATAATAAATTTTCTACTTTAAGTATCTAATCAAGAATCTTGTAATCGCAACTAAATTGTATAATTTATTATAAACCATTAATATCCAAGGCCAACCTCATTCTAACATGTAAATTCTTGACACAACAACTTATACGTTTTACGAGGTATCGGAACCTAGTTTCATAGTTTACGACTTCCAAAATTCACAGTTAAGTCCCCAATCGAAGGACTTGAACATAAATTATAATAAATCATGTAATATTAATTTAAACCTGATTTATATTAATTTTTAACCATTAAATTCTAGAATTGATAAAATAATCATATTTCAAGATTATGGCTACTTTTAGTTGACTAGTTTTATCCGAAACTTATTCGGAGCATTGCCAGTCCATGTGTATGATTTATATTCATGAAAAAATATTCTATATAATTTTATTTTATTTTAATCTCAGAAAATAATTACCTTTTATTTCTTCCAAAATAACCCATGTTTACGGGTAAAACTATGCCACAAAATCACCCGAAACCTAGGCTAGCGACCCTTATTTTTAGGTCCAAAATTTTGATTAAAAATACCATAAAATAATTCTAAAATACATATTTTATAGTAATAAACCACTAATAAATTCAGTTTTAAGAATTAACAACAAGGCCTCCAAGAACCGTGTCACAAAGTCTAAAACTAGCCCTACTGTTGTCCAATCTATCATCAATCTAACATAAAATTAATTATAGATTTTTATAGTGAAAAAAGATATCAAGAGATGGTTTTAGAATATTAAACTTACATAAATCTAAGAGATTCATTCCATGGAGATTTGAGAAGGGATTTTAATCCTTTTCCAAAAGCTTTGAAGGTTTGGATGACGGTGCATCTTCTTGTTGAAGAACGCAGCTTCTTGCTTGTGTTTGCCTTGATCCTCCCTTCTTGATAGGTTTATGATGATGGCAATGGGTTTTTGATGGGTTTGATGGCAATGGTGGAGCCTTTATGGTTGTTTGGTGGAGATTAGGTGGAAGGATGATGAAAGGTGGAGCTTTGGAAGAGAGGAGAGAATTTTTTGTAAAGGAGATGATGTTATGAGGGGTAGATGACAAGGAGATTGCTCTTACATGTGAAGGAGAGGGGAGGGGGCGGCCAAAAAGGGGAGAGGGTTTTTAGGGTTAGGGTTTTGTGATAAGGGAGTATATATATGGGCTTTTTGGATAGATTTAAACTTAGGAGGGGGTGTTCCTAGGGCTTCTAGGGGTCGGCCACCAAGGGGCTGCTCTTGCACGATATTATGAAGAGGGGTTGGGTTATTATGGTTGGGATTTGGTTGTTTAGGAACTTGGGTGGTTCGGTAGTTAGTTAGTTAGTTAGTTAGTTAGTTAGTTAGATAGTTTGCCAACTAGGATGTCACCTATAACCCTTTCTATAATTAGAACTCTATAAATAGAACCAAATTAATATAAATATAATATATATATATATATATATATATATATATATATATATATATATATATATATATATATATATATATATATATGGGGGTATTTGGGTGCACTACATGCCTACATGCGTTTAGGTTGGGTTTGGGTCAGGTTCTAGTCAAAAGGAGGCAGTTTTACGACAACCGTGATTCTAGATGTTTGACAATATTTTTGGAGCATGGGGGAGATCAAACAAATATAACATCCATGTCCCAAATATATTAGGCACAATCAAGATTAGTAATATAAATTTTGTTGGGAGAAAAAAGGTTGTGCATTGCTTAAAATATCCAAGTCATGGCAAATGGTCATATATATAAAAGAAGGATTTAGAAATTAATACTCTAATCTATTAAATAAAATAAAATAATTAAAATAAAAAAAATACCAAAATAATCCTATTCAAAAATGAGGGGGCTTACACATGAATATAACTCAAGAACCACATCCAAATCCACAATTATTTTTGAATAGTTTTTTGGAGACAAATTCGATTAAATGACCAAGGAAAATAAGCTAATAGCTAATCATAAAGCTAAGACTAGATCCCTCAGGGATCTCCTCCAATCCATGACCGCATCCAGACCAATCTCTTATCATGTTATCATAAAATCATTAGCATGTGGGGTAATGATCCTCATCACCTATATCAACATATCTAATCAGTAAAGGGAGCAAAGTACACATACATCTTAGTGTTACGCTAACAATATAATGAATATAAATAATAAAACAAGTAAGAATAACAAGTACAAGAGAGAAACATAGATATACTAAGAAGCATGGTAAAGCAGTCATAAAACTAAACTAGAATAAAAATAGCTATGTGTGTGATGTGTGCAACTAGAATACTAAGTTCGACATATAGGGGCTTAGGCTAGTAATAAGGCACGTCTGTAAATGACGGCTAACATCATAAGGTTGGATAAAATACGTCATGAACACGATAGCTAGCAATTATGATTTGTCAGATATGGGGATAAACCATATGCCTATTTTAGTATTCTCCCTCCCAACTGCCTCTCAACAGTCATGATACGGAAAGAGTGATACGAGAATCGTGATATTGGTATAATCAAGTAAATAGAAATGATAACTCTCTCACATATAACTAAAGTGTCATGACATCGGAAGGAGGCTCGAGAGATATTCGACAGGAATTTGTCATCTTTAGGAACTTGCCCAAAGAAAATCTTCGAGATGATTTGAGGGAAACAAGGATTCGGTTCATCAAAACAATGCGACGAATTGAGGTGCGTCAAAGATTGACAATCTATCATGTCCCATGACAATTGGTCGATCTCCACGTAGGGTTGTTCCACGGATCCAGTCTTTGTGACGGGTGGTTTGCCAAAGCTTAACAGAGCGACATTAGTTTCAGTAGTTCAAAGCCAGGAAAGAGACCAAGGAGTATAGCAAAATCAACCTGTGACGGATATATTAGTTCGGGGGGGTTGTAGATCATTGACGGTGTGCACAATACATGATGTTCTGCTCACGATTGCTGGTGTACAGGGGAGCGCCAGTGTTTGACACGAAGGTGGGAAGGTCCAAAGGCTTAAATATCAAGGGAACCGTACCTTCCCCTTGGTTGGGTCAGCTAAGTGTAAGGAAGCTTGACGGAACTAGAGAAATTTTCGGTGAAGACGAATTCGGGAACAGGCAGCCAAGACTTACAGTAAGGATAATGGTCAAGGACTTCGATCTTGGCCGAGATATTAATATCAGTGAGATCCCAATCATTAAGGAGGTGTTATGCATGGTAGCTAATCTCGACATATTGGTTGAGATGTTCACTACAAAATATGATGAAATAGCGATGTTTTTAGCGGACGTCTTAATAAACGTCGTTAATATTAAAGACTTGAGCGACTCCAAAAATAAAACGTCAATATACGTCGTCGTTGGTGACACATAGCGACGTTTAGCGACTGCTTGTAACCTCCGATTTCCAATTTCCAAAATAATTAGATTTTTATTTATTTTAAAATATCAAGTTTATAAAATAATTCTCCTTAAAAAAATTTTATTTTATTTTATTTTGAACGATGTTTGATTTAGAAGATGATTTAAAATCTTTTATAAAAATCATTATTTTCCTAAATGTCGTGTATTACAAAATAAATAAATAATAATATATATTTTCTAGTTTCAAATGTTTATTGGCTTGAAATAATAAAATTTTTATTGATGAAATTATTATAGGACTAGGTTGTTTTCATAATAAAATTTCATATCCATTTTGGAATAGTAAATAAACAAATTACATATTTTCTAGGGTTTTGCAAAATGAAGTTAATTCGTAGCTAATTTAATCAGTCAGCCTTTGAAAGCCTCTTAAAAACATTTTCTTAAATTTCTTTTCTATTAAATTTACCAGTTTACTGTCTCCCCTTTTGCACCCTCATTTTTCCCACATGAGAAACACTTTTTTTTAATTTATTTATTTAATTTAATTCTGGGGCCATTCATTATTGGGCCCAACCCGCAACCCTTTAACCCACACCATCTCTCCCTATTTAAGTTCTCCTTCTCACCAATTCCCAAGAACCCTAATCTCCTAATTATTAGCTAGCCTCCACAATTCCCAAGCCAACAAGCCATCACCACCATTTTGTGTGCTCGTGTCCGTGTGTCCAGCATCACCGTGTCAGCCGTGATGGCCTCGGGTCCGACCCCGGGGTGTCCCACAGTATCCATTCATTTCCTGTGTCCAGATTTACATTTTACAACCTGATTCCCGTGTCCGACACACCCGGACACATCCACATCCTCCACTGTACAACCTCATCCCCTGTGTCCGGCAGACCCGGACACGTCCACAGTACAGCTACCCTCGTGTCCAGACCGGACACGTACCCAAACCCCTGACGCACAGAACCTAACCCTAACCCAGATCCCGCTGCCGCCGGCGACGGAGTCCTCCTCGTCGTCGTCGAACGCCTGCAACCGCCACCTCGAGCACTCCCGTCGTCGAGCCGTCGACCGCTGCGCCTCACCCGCGTCGAATTCCGCCGACCTTCGACCGGTGGCCGCCTCAGATCCGCTGAGTCGTCGACCGCCGCTGCTCCAGAGAGCCGCCACCCGCCGAGATCGAAGCCGCCTCCCCTCGAACCGAGCTCCGCCGACGTCTCCTCGTCAAGCCGCCGACCACCGCCGTGGATTCAGACCCGCCGCTCTCGAATTCCGCCGCCGCTCCTCGAACGCCGCTGCCGCCTCGAGCTCCACGCCGCTGCCCTCGAGCACCACGCCGCTCGCCGCCTCGAGCTCCACGCCGCCGCCGCCCTGCCCGCGAGACCCCGCGCCGCGCCGACGGGAGAACCCTAGGTGAGCCCCTTCTTCCTTCTTTCCCCTCTTTCCTCTTCTATCGAGTGATTCTGTGAAAAAGTTAAGTTAATTAGTAAATTAATTAATTAGTAATTAGTTAATTAGTAAATTAATTAATTAGTTTAAATAGTTAATTAGTTAATGATTAATTAGTTTAATTATAAGAAGTTTAGTTATAATTAATTGGTTAATTATTTTTATCAGTTAATTATTTTTATCAGTAACTATATTCTTAATTAGTAATTAATTCTTAGTCAGTAGTTAATTAATATAGTTTGGTTTAGTTAATTTAAATTGTTAATTAATTACCAGTGAGTAATTTCTTAATAAATTAGTAATTTGTAATTTGTTTATTAATTAAATATAATTAATTTAGTAAGTTCCTATAATAAATTTGGTAATATACATATATATGCATATTAGTTTTATTGTTTAAAAATTTAATTATGTATTATATATAAGGGTTTTGATTATGAAATTTGTATATATATATATAACCGTATTTTGGCATAAATATATATATGTAGAATTTTATTTTCATATTGGTATAGGTATGTATTTAAAATATGAATAGATATATTATTTAATTTATTAATAAAAATTGTATAATTAAGCATGTGTAATTAGTTGTATATGTATGTATATTTGGGTATTTTATATGGTATAAAAATTAATTTGGTGAATTAATATTAGTATGTTACGAATGATGTTGACAATATGTATAGGTATAATTCTAAAATGTACTTTTGCACATATATGTAATAGTATACGTATTATTTTGGTAATATATAATGTTTTAGTATATGTAAATAAATGTATATAAATATATATGTACCTAATATATTTTCAAATACGTATAATTAGTAATAAATGTATATATATATCTTGTACATACAATTAATGTATTGTATATGTAATTAATGTGATGTACTAGTATTAGTATATATTTTAATGATAACATTGGCAATACACATATATATATATTTTAAAATGTATTTTAGCATATGTATGAGTAATACATATATAATGTTCAATTAGTATAAATCGAACATATATTGTAAATACATTTAAATTGGTGCATGTATAAATATTGTAAAGTATTAATAAGGGTAATGTATATTATATACGTGTCCCTACTAGATGACCCTAGTTGACTAGTGCCCCTGCTGACATGGCCCTGAGACCAGTATTTTTGACTGTGTTAGTGTAGCATCTGATGCAAATATGGTTTTGCTTGTGATATATTTATAGGACTGTTGGTTTACCCAGGGGACACTCTGGAACAGGATCTCGGTATATTCACCAGCTAAGGGACCCAAGGCGAGTACATTCTCTGATTAGTTTCTAATTTATGATATCTCCTATGTTCAGTAAATATCCATGATCTTGACACGATGGTTACACGGATTGGTATACACGGATCTCGTCATGAGATGTTATTCCTTATTCATGGTGTAGCTTGTACAAGACTTATTTTCCTTGTTATCTTGTGCATGTATAGACACTGATTCCCGGGGAGATTTGCTACCTTCCTAGGGAATCCTGTGCCATAGCGTACCATGATTGGATCTACTATACCAGTCGGGGGTTTGGGGAGTACTTTAGTGTAGATATGTGATCATACCCAACTTTATATGCACCATAGCTCATCCCACATCTCACGTCGGGTGCGGCCTGACCATTTATATGAACCATAGCTGTTACGTGTGATTAGCCTGATCTCTACATGCACCATAGCTAACCAACGGTTAGCCTGACTCTATATGAACCATAGATAATCACATGTAACCAGCCTGATCAAGTTCCCAAGTCGATCACATATTAAAGCTAGTACTCACACACTTAGTCATAGAACTCTTGCTCATGGACATAATGTTTCTTTCCTGCATTTACTTACAGTATTTCCAGTATTTCTCTCATTGTACATTTCTCGTACTTATACATGCATCTGGTATGTTTCCATCTAGAACTGCTACATAGTTTATGTCATTTATATAGAACTGCTATTTAGAGATGTACTTTGCTCCTTCCTGACTGGAAAATATTTTTCCAGACTGTGACCTTAGTGGACTTGTTCTGACACTTGGAGATTGGTTGTTACTGATTACAGGTATGATTGTTTTATCATTAGTCTTGTGTTGTACTCTTTTGTTCTTCAAATTCTTATCGTGCTGTAATTGTGATTGAGTATGTTGTTCATCTTTATAGTGTTATCCGTGTCTCCTTATGGAGTTGGATACTAGTGTGAGATTATTTAGATAGTACTTGACCTAGACAGCGTTCTACCGCCGATGCTGCGGCGTAGGCTGGACGTACCCACGCACTCGTACCCCTAAACCGGGTGCGGGTTGTGACACGTTTTTAGTGGTGGCCCATGCAGGTCAGACTTCGCTAGTTGTGCGATGTCGTGGTAGTGCGACATCATAGTTGTACTACTGCGTACCTGCTACAGAATATAGGACATAGGATACTAGGATGAGAGAGGATACTCAATCACAAATTCTTGAGAGATTCCTGGGACGACCCCTTGAGAATCTTATTCCAATTTAAATCTTTTTTCCCTTGATTTCGTCCGCTCTCGCTTGTTGTCACTGAACTTGATTCTTGTTGAGCAGTTTTTAAAATCTTGGTATCATTGTTTAGTTTGATTCTTGTTGACCAGTTGTTAACTTTAAATTCTTGGTATCGTTGTTGAGTTGATTTCAAATTGAGATGAATTTTACGGACTAAAATTTACGGTATTATCTGATGACATATATTGATGAGGACAGTGAGAAAGGTAAAAACGTCTACTTTGGTTATGGAACCTAGAGTTTATCGCAGCCATATTAGCTGTCGTGACGAGAACGTAGGAACCTAACTTGGATGTACATACTTTAGTTATGAGATTTAGAGTTTCTCGCAGCCATACCGGTTGGCGTGGCGAGTATTCTAGATGACATGATTATAGGGTTGCATACCTTAGTTACGGAACCTGTCATTTATCGCATCTATGCTTACTGGCGTGGCGAGGATTCTGTGTGTCATGATTTCGGATAGACGTGTATGATTATCAGGTTGTATCTTAAATTGGTTCTTAAAATATCATCTCAAGACTTATCTATTTCTGTTATTCCAGGACTTTGTTCCACCGCTTCTTTCTTTACTAGCAGTAAAGATACCTTCAGTCCTTGACCCAGTTCCTTTTTGAGCTTATTTTCTTTGAGGATTCCTTGTTAGTATGGTAATTAGTGACTTGCAATTTTGGTTGTATCTTGTATTAGTTTGACTGAGTGTGACTTGTGAGTTGTAAGTGTTTCTTATGTTGGACATGTGAGCAGTAGGCCTTGATCTAGAATTAACCTATAGCATAGTACCTTGTAAACAATGGTTCTAGGATAAGGTCATTAGAGACTGTGAGTAGAAGGAGAGTATAGAGTATCAGTGATATTTCAAGAGTTAGTATCAGAGCCAACATACCCGTCCTGGATAATCACGATTAGGCAATTGGATGATCTACGTGAACAATTAGGTATCAAAAAAAAAAAAAATTGTGTTAAGAATTAATGGAGCATGATGTTCAATTTGATGATTGATATCGGAAGTGTTAAGGGTAAGGAAATATATACGCATAAAGTTAATGAGGTATCATGAGTAGAGAAATATCGGAAATAGGTAATGAAGATGGTGAAGCGTATCACGGATTAGTTTAATAGGCTTTAAAGGATTAAAGGAAATACATATACAACCATCGAGATGAGGAACCATATACTTGCCCATGAAAAAAAAAAATGAGTGTTATAAAAGGTACAGCTAATCATGAGTTCTAATGAGCTTGATGAGATGACGCATTAATGAAACTAGTGATATAATACCAAGAGTGCTAATGGTTCTATTTCGAGGGTTAGTCGAGAATGACACTTAAAACAATAAGCACTTCAAGTGATGATAATTAGATTGGTGTATTAGTGTGCACCTTGAGCATTAGAGACCGTGACCATTTATAAATGTGTACTTGTGGATTTAATTTTATCGTTTCAAGAATGGAAATGAAATGAGATTTTGAGAATTTTAAGGAGTTGAGAATTTATGTTGTTAAAATATTGAGGATTTAAATTTGATTCAATAAACATAGTCAAGCTACAAAGATTTTAGAAGCGATTAAATTTTATTTCGATGTGAAGTATCTAATTTTGAGGAGGTATATGCATTTTATTTTAAGTTGATCGGGAAGTTAAACCTTGACGATTATTTTGAGGATTAATTTTTGGTAGATGAGAGATATGAATATTAATATATGATTAGTTGATATGGGTACCAGTGTACATGAATAGAAATTAGTTAGTGAAGGTGCTAGAGTTAAGTGGTTGATAGCAGATACCGCAAGTAATATGTTAGCAGGTTCTTTCTTTTCTTTCCTAATGTTCCTTTTCTTTCGCCTTTCGATTGATTGATTGATTTTCCTAGTACTGTGGTTCACATGCATGATTTTTGTTAGAATATAACTAGTGGTACCCCCTAACAGAGACTGAAATACCATGACAAAAGATACATGACCTATATTTTCTTAAATCGCATGGCTGAAGGTAGAGTTTTCTTAAACCATGATCATTGGGTTTTGACCATAGCAAAGATCTATGACGAGGTTATGACTGACAAAAAGAGACAAGAGGATTAAAATTGAGAAATTTGAGAGATTATCATTTTATCTATTTGATTGCAAGATAGAAATTTTATATATTATGAATGTTGCATTGAAGATACTGGAAGCATCGCATCGTTGAGTATTTGAGGAAAAAGAAAAGCAGGAAATAAAATCGTAAATGGAATAGGGTCAAATTAAATTCTTGGGATGAGGAGTTAGATTGGAATAAGCATCAATTGAATTTGAGTTAGATGATTGATGAGTGTTTAAAGTTAAATTTTGGGATGCAGATTTTTAAGTTTTATAAATATGCATTGATTGGATTTCAATTAAAAGGATTGGATAGTAAATTTTGTATTTAGTTATTTACTCAAAAATTTTGAGGAGATTATGATACGACTGGAATTCAATTAAAATATTGAGGATTTGAGTAGTAAAATTTTTACATTGGGATAATAAATTCGGAGGATGAAAAAAAAAATATATATAGTTCAAATTTCGGAAACATTATACATACGGATAAAGAAATATGGAATGAAATGAAGCTCATGGTAAAGAAGATTATAATATAATTGATTAAGGGATCATATAATTGAAGGTCGTAAGGTAAGATCATGGTATATTGAGGTTGTGATTTAAATTAAAATCTTGACCATGACAGTAACATTGAAATCGAAGAAAATAATCGAGGTATAGTTGATGTTAAGATAAACAAACTCGAATTTGATGATAAGGATTTTGGACAGGTAATAAATTTTGATTCAGAAATTCTAAGATCTAATCTAATAAAGTTTGTGGAATTTGAAACTTATATAGATATTAGTTAATGATGAATCACAAGATTGAGAAAAGTAAAATGAACGAGGATAAAAAGGAAGGATTATTTTCAGGTGGTAGTAAAGACTATTTTTCCTAGAAATTAAGAAAGGCGATTAGATGTCTCTTGATTACATTCTGAAGGATGTATTTAAGTTTCTTAAATCAAATTGTCGATCGTATCTTTCGAATTAGCTATAACTTTCATGTCTATATCATTAATTATACTGGGTCTTCCTTGGTTTAGTTACTTTAAAAAGGTAACGTGCATTATTCAAATTATCTGTTTTTGTGATCGTGTCTACTTCCCAAAATCTAAACTTTCTAGAGGATTCAAGGCCGAGCCATGATTCCTTCGAGTTACTCCTATCTTAAACCATATTTTCTTTTTCTTCATGTTTTCTGCTGTTTGGTAAATATTCTCCTTATAGAAATATTTTTTTCAATGATATATTCATCATTATGAACAACAATTTTTTTTCTATCCTAGTCATCCCTAAAATTTCGAGGACGAAATTTTTCTAAGGTGGATAGACTTGTAACCTCCGATTTCCAATTTCCAAAATAATTAGATTTTTATTTATTTTAAAATATCAAGTTTATAAAATAATTCTCCTTAAAAAATTTTTATTTTATTTTATTTTGAACGATGTTTGATTTTAGAAGATGATTTAAAATCTTTTATAAAAATCATTATTTTCCTAAATGTCGATGTATTACAAAATAAATAAATAATAATATATATTTTCTAGTTTTAAATGTTTATTGGCTTGAAATAATAAAATTTTTATTGATGAAATTATTATAGGACTAGTTGTTTTCATAATAAAATTTTATATCCATTTTGGAATAGTAAATAAACAAATTACATATTTTCTAGGGTTTTGCAAAATGAAGTTAATTCGTAGCTAATTTAATCAGTCAGCCTTTGAAAGCCTCTTAAAAACATTTTCTTAAATTTTTTTTCTATTTAAATTTACCAGTTTACTGTCTCCCCTTTTGCACCCTCATTTTTCCCACATGAGAAACCTTTTTTTTTATTTATTTAATTTAATTCTGGGCCATTCATTATTGGGCCAACCCGCAACCCTTTAACCCACACCATCTCTCCCTATTTAAGTTCTCCTTCTCACCATTCCCAAGAAACCCTAATCTCCTAATTATTAGCTAGCCTCCACAATTCCCAAGCCAACAAGCCATCACCACCATTTTGTGTGCTCGTGTCCGTGTGTCCAGCATCACCGTGTCAGCCGTGATGGCCTCGGGTCCGACCCCGGGTGTCCCACAGTATCCATTCATTTCCTGTGTCCAGATTTACATTTTACAACCTGATTCCCGTGTCCGACACACCCGGACACATCCACATCCTCCACTGTACAACCTCATCCCCTGTGTCCGGCAGACCCGGACACGTCCACAGTACAGCTACCCTCGTGTCTAGACCGGACACGTACCCAAACCCCTGACGCACAGAACCTAACCCTAACCCAGATCCCGCTGCCGCCGGCGACGGAGTCCACCTCGTCGTCGTCGAACGCCTGCAACCGCCACCTCGAGCACCCCGTCGTCGAGCCGTCGACCGCTGCGCCTCACCCGCGTCGAATTCCGCCGACCTTCGACCGGTGGCCGCCTCAGATCCGCTGAGTCGTCGACCGCCGCTGCTCCAGAGAGCCGCCACCGCCGAGATCGAAGCCGCCTCCCCTCGAACCGAGCTCCGCCGACGTCTCCTCGTCAAGCCGCCGACCACCGCCGTGGATTCAGACCCGCCGCTCCTCGAATTCCGCCGCCGCTCCTCGAACGCCGCTGCCGCCTCGAGCTCCACGCCGCTGCCCTCGAGCACCACGCCACTGCCGCCTCGAGCTCCACGCCGCCGCCGCCCTGCCCGGCGAGACCCCGCGCCGCGCCGACGGGAGAACCCTAGGTGAGCCCCTTCTTCCTTCTTTCCCTCTTTCCTCTTCTTCGAGTGATTCTGTGAAAAAAGTTAAGTTAATTAGTAAATTAATTAATTAGTAATTAGTTAATTAGTAAATTAATTAATTAGTTAAATAGTTAATTAGTTAATGATTAATTAGTTTAATTATAAGAAGTTTAGTTATAATTAATTGGTTAATTATTTTTATCAGTTAATTATTTTTATCAGTAACTATATTCTTAATTAGTAATTAATTCTTAGTCAGTAGTTAATTAATATAGTTTGGTTTAGTTAATTTAAATTGTTAATTAATAACCAGTGAGTAATTTCTTAATAAATTAGTAATTTGTAATTTGTTTATTAATTAAATATAATTAATTTAGTAAGTTCCTATAATAAATTTGGTAATATACATATATATGCATATTAGTTTTATTGTTTAAAAATTTAATTATGTATTATATATAAGGGTTTTGATTATGAAATTTGTATATATATATATAACCGTATTTTGGCATAAATATATATATGTAGAATTTTATTTTCATATTGGTATAGGTATGTATTTAAAATATGAATAGATATATTATTTAATTTATTAATAAAAATTGTATAATTAAGCATGTGTAATTAGTTGTATATGTATGTATATTTGGGTATTTTATATGGTATAAAATTAATTTGGTGAATTAATATTAGTATGTTACGAATGATGTTGACAATATGTATAGGTATATTCTAAAATGTACTTTTGCACATATATGTAATAGTATACGTATTATTTTGGTAATATATAATGTTTAGTATATGTAAATAAATGTATATATATATATATGTACCTAATATATTTTCAAATTCGTATAATTAGTATAAATGTATATATATATCTTGTACATACAATTAATGTATTGTATATGTAATTAATGTGATGTACTAGTATTAGTATATATTTTAATGATAACATTGGCAATACACATATATATATATTTTAAAATGTATTTTAGCATATGTATGAGTATACATATATAATGTTCAATTAGTATAAATCGAACATATATTGTAAATACATTTAAATTGGTGCATGTATAAATATTGTAAGTATTAATAAGGGTAATGTATATTATATACGTGTCCCTACTAGATGACCCTAGTTGACTAGTGCCCTGCCTGACATGGCCCTGAGACCAGTATTTTTGACTGTGTTAGTGTAGCATCTGATGCAAATATGGTTTTGCTTGTGATATATTTATAGGACTGTTGGTTTACCCAGGGGACACTCTGGAACAGGATCTCGGTATATTCACCAGCTAAGGACCCAAGGCGAGTACATTCTCTGATTAGTTTCTAATTTATGATATCTCCTATGTTCACTGTAACTAGTGTAAATATCCATGATCTTGACACGATGGTTACACGGATTGGTATACACGGATCTCGTCATGAGATGTTATTCCTTATTCATGGTGTAGCTTGTACAAGACTTATTTTCCTTGTTATCTTGTGCATGTATAGACACTGATTCCCGGGGAGATTTGCTACCTTCCTAGGGAATCCTGTGCCATAGCGTACCATGATTGGATCTACTATACCAGTCGGGGGTTTGGGGAGTACTTTAGTATAGATATGTGATCATACCCAACTTTATATGCACCATAGCTCACCCCACATCTCACGTCGGGTGCGGCCTGACCATTTATATGAACCATAGCTGTTACGTGTGATTAGCCTGATCTCTACATGCACCATAGCTAACCAACGGTTAGCCTGACTCTATATGAACCATAGCTAATCACATGTAACCAGCCTGATCAAGTTCCCAAGCCGATCACATATTAAAGCTAGTACTCACACACTTAGTCATAGAACTCTTGCTCATGGACATAATGTTTCTTTCCTGCATTTACTTACAGTATTTCCAGTATTTCTCTCATTGTACATTTCTCGTACTTATACATGCATCTGGTATGTTTCCATCTAGAACTGCTACATAGTTTATGTCATTTATATAGAACTGCTATTTAGAGATGTACTTTGCTCCTTCCTGACTGGAAAATATTTTTCCAGACTGTGACCTTAGTGGACTTGTTCTGACACTTGGAGATTGGTTGTTACTGATTACAGGTATGATTGTTTTATCATTAGTCTTGTGTTGTACTCTTTTGTTCTTCAAATTCTTATCGTGCTGTAATTGTGATTGAGTATGTTGTTCATCTTTATAGTGTTATCCGTGTCTCCTTATGGAGTTGGATACTAGTGTGAGATTATTTAGATAGTACTTGACCTAGACAGCGTTCTACCGCCGATGCTGCGGCGTAGGCTGGACGTACCCACGCACTCGTGCCCCTAAACCGGGTGCGGGTCGTGACACGTTTTTAGTGGTGGCCCATGCAGGTCAGACTTCGCTAGTTGTGCGATGTCGTGGTAGTGCGACATCATAGTTGTACTACTGCGTACCTGCTACAGAATATAGGACATAGGATACTAGGATGAGAGAGGATACTCAATCACAAATTCTTGAGAGATTCCTGGGACGACCCCTTGAGAATCTTATTCCAATTTAAATCTTTTTTCCCTTGATTTCGTCCGCTCTCGCTTGTTGTCACTGAACTTGATTCTTGTTGAGCAGTTTTTAAAATCTTGGTATCATTGTTTAGTTTGATTCTTGTTGACCAGTTGTTAACTTTAAATTCTTGGTATCGTTGTTGAGTTGATTTCAAATTGAGATGAATTTTACGGACTAAAATTTACGGTATCATCTGATGACATATATTGATGAGGACAGTGAGAAAGGTAAAAACGTCTACTTTGGTTATGGAACCTAGAGTTTATCGCAGCCATATTAGCTGTCGTGACGAGAACGTAGGAACCTAACTTGGATGTACATACTTTAGTTATGAGATTTAGAGTTTCTCGCAGCCATACCGGTTGGCGTGGCGAGTATTCTAGATGACATGATTATAGGATTGCATACCTTAGTTACGGAACCTGTCATTTATCGCATCTATGCTTACTGGCGTGGCGAGGATTCTGTGTGTCATGATTTCGGATAGACGTGTATGATTATCAGGTTGTATCTTAAATTGGTTCTTAAAATATCATCTCAAGACTTATCTATTTCTGTTATTCCAGGACTTTGTTCCACCGCTTCTTTCTTTACTAGCAGTAAAGATACCTTCAGTCCTTGACCTAGTTCCTTTTTGAGCTTATTTTCTTTGAGGATTCCTTGTTAGTATGGTAATTAGTGACTTGCAATTTTGGTTGTATCTTGTATTAGTTTGACTGAGTGTGACTTGTGAGTTGTAAGTGTTTCTTATGTTGGACATGTGAGCAGTAGGCCTTGATCTAGAATTAACCTATAGCATAGTACCTTATAAACAATGGTTCTAGGATAAGGTCATTAGAGACTGTGAGTAGAAGGAGAGTATAGAGTATCAGTGATATTTCAAGAGTTAGTATCAGAGCCAACATACCCGTCCTGGATAATCACGATTAGGCAATTGGATGATCTACGTGAACAATTAGGTATCAAAAAAAAAAAAAAATTGTGTTAAGAATTAATGGAGCATGATGTTCAATTTGATGATTGATATCGGAAGTGTTAAGGGTAAGGAAATATATACGCATAAAGTTAATGAGGTGTCATGAGTAGAGAAATATCGGAAATAGGTAATGAAGATGGTGAAGCGTATCACGGATTAGTTTAATAGGCTTTAAAGGATTAAAGGAAATACATATACAACCATCGAGATGAGGAACCATATACTTGCCCATGAAAAAAAAAAATGAGTGTTATAAAAGGTACAGCTAATCATGAGTTCTAATGAGCTTGATGAGATGACGCATTAATGAAACTAGTGATATAATACCAAGAGTGCTAATGGTTCTATTTCGAGGGTTAGTCGAGAATGACACTTAAAACAATAAGCACTTCAAGTGATGATAATTAGATTGGTGTATTAGTGTGCACCTTGAGCATTAGAGACCGTGACCATTTATAAATGTGTACTTGTGGATTTAATTTTATCGTTTCAAGAATGGAAATGAAATGAGATTTTGAGAATTTTAAGGAGTTGAGAATTTATGTTGTTAAAATATTGAGGATTTAAATTTGATTCAATAAACATAGTCAAGCTACAAAGATTTTAGAAGCGATTAAATTTTATTTCGATGTGAAGTATCTAATTTTGAGGAGGTATATGCATTTTATTTTAAGTTGATCGGGAAGTTAAACCTTGACGATTATTTTGAGGATTAATTTTTGGTAGATGAGAGATATGAATATTAATATATGATTAGTTGATATGGGTACCAGTGTACATGAATAGAAATTAGTTAGTGAAGGTGCTAGAGTTAAGTGGTTGATAGCAGATACCGCAAGTAATATGTTAGCAGGTTCTTTCTTTTCTTTCCTAATGTTCCTTTTCTTTCGCCTTTCGATTGATTGATTGATTTTCCTAGTACTGTGGTTCACATGCATGATTTTTGTTAGAATATAACTAGTGGTACCCCCTAACAGAGACTAAAATACCATGACAAAAGATACATGACCTATATTTTCTTAAATCGCATGGCTGAAGGTAGAGTTTTCTTAAACCATGATCATTGGGTTTTGACCATAGCAAAGATCTATGACGAGGTTATGACTGACAAAAAGAGACAAGAGGATTAAAATTGAGAAATTTGAGAGATTATCATTTTATCTATTTGATTGCATGATAGAAATTTTATATATTATGAATGTTGCATTGAAGATACTGGAAGCATCGCATCGTTGAGTATTTGAGGAAAAAGAAAAGCAGGAAATAAAATCGTAAATGGAATAGGGTCAAATTAAATTCTTGGGATGAGGAGTTAGATTGGAATAAGCATCAATTGAATTTGAGTTAGATGATTGATGAGTGTTTAAAGTTAAATTTTGGGATGCAGATTTTTAAGTTTTATAAATATGCATTGATTGGATTTCAATTAAAAGGATTGGATAGTAAATTTTGTATTTAGTTATTTACTCAAAAATTTTGAGGAGATTATGATACGACTGGAATTCAATTAAAATATTGAGGATTTGAGTAGTAAAATTTTTACATTGGGATAATAAATTCGGAGGATGAAAAAAAAAATATATATATAGTTCAAATTTCGGAAACATTATACATACGGATAAAGAAATATGGAATGAAATGAAGCTCATGGTAAAGAAGATTATAATATAATTGATTAAGGGATCATATAATTGAAGGTCGTAAGGTAAGATCATGGTATATTGAGGTTGTGATTTAAATTAAAATCTTGACCATGACAGTAACATTGAAATCGAAGAAAATAATCGAGGTATAGTTGATGTTAAGATAAACAAACTCGAATTTGATGATAAGGATTTTGGACAGGTAATAAATTTTGATTCAGAAATTCTAAGATCTAATCTAATAAAGTTTGTGGAATTTGAAACTTATATAGATATTAGTTAATGATGAATCACAAGATTGAGAAAAGTAAAATGAACGAGGATAAAAAGGAAGGATTATTTTCAGGTGGTAGTAAAGACTATTTTTCCTAGAAATTAAGAAAGGCGATTAGATGTCTCTTGATTACATTCTGAAGGATGTATTTAAGTTTCTTAAATCAAATTGTCGATCGTATCTTTCGAATTAGCTATAACTTTCATGTCTATATCATTAATTATACTGGGTCTTCCTTGGTTTAGTTACTTTAAAAAGGTAACGTGCATTATTCAAATTATCTGTTTTTGTGATCGTGTCTACTTCCCAAAATCTAAACTTTCTAGAAGATTCAAGGCCGAGCCATGATTCCTTCGAGTTACTCCTATCTTAAACCATATTTTCTTTTTCTTCATGTTTTCTGCTGTTTGGTAAATATTCTCCTTATAGAAATATTTTTTTCAATGATATATTCATCATTATGAACAACAATTTTTTTTCTATCCTAGTCATCCCTAAAATTTCGAGGACGAAATTTTTCTAAGGTGGATAGACTTGTAACCTCCGATTTCCAATTTCCAAAATAATTAGATTTTTATTTATTTTAAAATATCAAGTTTATAAAATAATTCTCCTTAAAATTTTTTTATTTTATTTTATTTTGAACGATGTTTGATTTTAGAAGATGATTTAAAATCTTTTATAAAAATCATTATTTTCCTAAATGTCGATGTATTACAAAATAAATAAATAATAATATATATTTTCTAGTTTCAAATGTTTATTGGCTTGAAATAATAAAATTTTTATTGATGAAATTATTATAGGACTAGTTGTTTTCATAATAAAATTTCATATCCATTTTGGAATAGTAAATAAACAAATTACATATTTTCTAGGGTTTTGCAAAATGAAGTTAATTCGTAGCTAATTTAATCAGTCAGCCTTTGAAAGCCTCTTAAAAACATTTTCTTAAATTTCTTTTCTATTTAAATTTACCAGTTTACTGTCTCCCCTTTTGCACCCTCATTTTTCCCACATGAGAAACCTTTTTTTTTATTTATTTATTTAATTTAATTCTGGGCCATTCATTATTGGGCCAACCCGCAACCCTTTAACCCACACCATCTCTCCCTATTTAAGTTCTCCTTCTCACCATTCCCAAGAAACCCTAATCTCCTAATTATTAGCTAGCCTCCACAATTCCCAAGCCAACAAGCCATCACCACCATTTTGTGTGCTCGTGTCCGTGTGTCCAGCATCACCGTGTCAGCCGTGATGGCCTCGGGTCCGACCCCGGGTGTCCCACAGTATCCATTCATTTCCTGTGTCCAGATTTACATTTTACAACCTGATTCCCGTGTCCGACACACCCGGACACATCCACATCCTCCACTGTACAACCTCATCCCCTGTGTCCGGCAGACCCGGACACGTCCACAGTACAGCTACCCTCGTGTCCAGACCGGACACGTACCCAAACCCCTGACGCACAGAACCTAACCCTAACCCAGATCCCGCTGCCGCCGTTGACGGAGTCCTCCTCGTCGTCGTCGAACGCCTGCAACCGCCACCTCAAGCACCCCGTCGTCGAGCCGTCGACCGCTGCGCCTCACCCGCGTCGAATTCCGCCGACCTTCGACCGGTGGCCGCCTCAGATCCGCTGAGTCGTCGACCGCCGCTGCTCCAGAGAGCCGCCACCGCCGAGATCGAAGCCGCCTCCCCTCGAACCGAGCTCCGCCGACGTCTCCTCGTCAAGCCGCCGACCACCGCCGTGGATTCAGACCCGCCGCTCCTCGAATTCCGCCGCCGCTCCTCGAACGCCGCTGCCGCCTCGAGCTCCACGCCGCTGCCCTCGAGCACCACGCCGCTGCCGCCTCGAGCTCCACGCCGCCGCCGCCCTGCCCGGCGAGACCCCGCGCCGCGCCGACGGGAGAACCCTAGGTGAGCCCCTTCTTCCTTCTTTCCCTCTTTCCTCTTCTTCGAGTGATTCTGTGAAAAAAGTTAAGTTAATTAGTAAATTAATTAATTAGTAATTAGTTAATTAGTAAATTAATTAATTAGTTAAATAGTTAATTAGTTAATGATTAATTAGTTTAATTATAAGAAGTTTAGTTATAATTAATTGGTTAATTATTTTTATCAGTTAATTATTTTTATCAGTAACTATATTCTTAATTAGTAATTAATTCTTAGTCAGTAGTTAATTAATATAGTTTGGTTTAGTTAATTTAAATTGTTAATTAATAACCAGTGAGTAATTTCTTAATAAATTAGTAATTTGTAATTTGTTTATTAATTAAATATAATTAATTTAGTAAGTTCCTATAATAAATTTGGTAATATACATATATATGCATATTAGTTTTATTGTTTAAAAATTTAATTATGTATTATATATAAGGGTTTTGATTATGAAATTTGTATATATATATATAACCGTATTTTGGCATAAATATATATATGTAGAATTTTATTTTCATATTGGTATAGGTATGTATTTAAAATATGAATAGATATATTATTTAATTTATTAATAAAAATTGTATAATTAAGCATGTGTAATTAGTTGTATATGTATGTATATTTGGGTATTTTATATGGTATAAAATTAATTTGGTGAATTAATATTAGTATGTTACGAATGATGTTGACAATATGTATAGGTATATTCTAAAATGTACTTTTGCACATATATGTAATAGTATACGTATTATTTTGGTAATATATAATGTTTAGTATATGTAAATAAATGTATATATATATATATGTACCTAATATATTTTCAAATACGTATAATTAGTATAAATGTATATATATATCTTGTACATACAATTAATGTATTGTATATGTAATTAATGTGATGTACTAGTATTAGTATATATTTTAATGATAACATTGGCAATACACATATATATATATTTTAAAATGTATTTTAGCATATGTATGAGTATACATATATAATGTTCAATTAGTATAAATCGAACATATATTGTAAATACATTTAAATTGGTGCATGTATAAATATTGTAAGTATTAATAAGGGTAATGTATATTATATACGTGTCCCTACTAGATGACCCTAGTTGACTAGTGCCCTGCCTGACATGGCCCTGAGACCAGTATTTTTGACTGTGTTAGTGTAGCATCTGATGCAAATATGGTTTTGCTTGTGATATATTTATAGGACTGTTGGTTTACCCAGGGGACACTCTGGAACAGGATCTCGGTATATTCACCAGCTAAGGACCCAAGGCGAGTACATTCTCTGATTAGTTTCTAATTTATGATATCTCCTATGTTCACTGTAACTAGTGTAAATATCCAGATCTTGACACGATGGTTACACGGATTGGTATACACGGATCTCGTCATGAGATGTTATTCCTTATTCATGGTGTAGCTTGTACAAGACTTATTTTCCTTGTTATCTTGTGCATGTATAGACACTGATTCCCGGGGAGATTTGCTACCTTCCTAGGGAATCCTGTGCCATAGCGTACCATGATTGGATCTACTATACCAGTCGGGGGTTTGGGGAGTACTTTAGTGTAGATATGTGATCATACCCAACTTTATATGCACCATAGCTCACCCCACATCTCACGTCGGGTGCGGCCTGACCATTTATATGAACCATAGCTGTTACGTGTGATTAGCCTGATCTCTACATGCACCATAGCTAACCAACGGTTAGCCTGACTCTATATGAACCATAGCTAATCACATGTAACCAGCCTGATCAAGTTCCCAAGCCGATCACATATTAAAGCTAGTACTCACACACTTAGTCATAGAACTCTTGCTCATGGACATAATGTTTCTTTCCTGCATTTACTTACAGTATTTCCAGTATTTCTCTCATTGTACATTTCTCGTACTTATACATGCATCTGGTATGTTTCCATCTAGAACTGCTACATAGTTTATGTCATTTATATAGAACTGCTATTTAGAGATGTACTTTGCTCCTTCCTGACTGGAAAATATTTTTCCAGACTGTGACCTTAGTGGACTTGTTCTGACACTTGGAGATTGGTTGTTACTGATTACAGGTATGATTGTTTTATCATTAGTCTTGTGTTGTACTCTTTTGTTCTTCAAATTCTTATCGTGCTGTAATTATGATTGAGTATGTTGTTCATCTTTATAGTGTTATCCGTGTCTCCTTATGGAGTTGGATACTAGTGTGAGATTATTTAGATAGTACTTGACCTAGACAGCGTTCTACCGCCGATGCTGTGGCGTAGGCTGGACGTACCCACGCACTCGTGCCCCTAAACCGGGTGCGGGTCGTGACAACTGCACTTTGGTTTTTTAAAGAATAGTCACTATAAGCGTCTTTAATGTCGCTAAACATGGCTGAGTTTTTTGATTTAGCGACGTTTAGTGACGTATTTACCGATGTTTCCTTTTTTGAAATTTAGCGACGTTTTTAGCGACGTCTCTAACGTCGCAAACTTTTTAAATAGCGATGTTTAGCGACGTCTATTAATGATGTCGCTATTTTTTTACTTTTTAATTAGTGACGTTTAGCGACGTCTATTGATAACGTCGCTAATTTTTTTAATTGGCGACGTTTAGCGACGTCTATTGATGACGTCGTTAAAAATTTTAACATAGGGTTCAGGATTTCATTTCCTCCCATTATGTCGATCCCCAAAAATTTGAAACCCCCCCTCCGGTGTCCTCCTCCCCCCGTCCCTACCCCCCCCCCCACCAGCTCCCCCATAGCCCCCTTACTCCGCTCCCCACCCCCCAAGCGCCCCCCTTTCGTACGGCTCCTCCATTCCGGCGTGGTAGATCCTCCCCTCTAACGACCTCGGGCTTATTCTCATCCTCCTTCTCTAGGTAAACCCTAACCCTATCTCTCTCTCTCTCTCTCTCACCGATACAGACACGATATGACACTAACACATACATACAGACACAGACATGACACACACATACACTGACACACACACGACACACTATCACAGACACACATACTGAGACAGACACGACACACGACCGCCTCCTCGCCCCCCACCACGACGCGACCGTGTTCGCCCCACAACCCCGACATAGGCGACCCCAGACGTGGCTTCTCCCCCTCCGACGGCTCCTCCCCTCCGGCATGGTCCTCCTCCGTAGACCCCTCTCCCAGGCACTCCTCCTCCCTTCCTCCCGGCTCGGTAAACCCTAACCCAGTCCAGGACACAACTAAGACACACACACACATACTGGACACAATCAGGACACATGGACACACACAGGACATTATTATAATTTTGAGTATTGGGTTTCAAAATTTTACTGGGGGATAGTCTTATGAAACATTGTTATAACAACTGTATAAAGTTTATGATTTCGTTCATGTCATGTCGCGGGCTAATATTCTTGTAAGGTACTTTTATTGGAAGAACAATATTATTTTTTATACTGGAAATCTTGTATTCATATATAATATATTTTTATCTTCCAGAAGGTACTATAGTTTGATGCTAAAAAATTGCAATGTTAGATATCATATGCAATAGTGGCTACCAATGTCCATTGGATCATACATTAAGTTGGGTTCGTAGTATCGATATCAGAATCTTTATATTGTTTTTGAGAAAATTTGATATCTGGTTTGTCTGTTCAGAAAATATATACATATACGTATAGTAGACACAAAATAGACTATTAATTCATATATAGTGAAATTACACAATTTAAGTTACCCTATGCTAAAAAAGGATTTTAAATATTCGAAGTTGGATAGACATTTTATCTCAAAACATTTAAAAGTATTCGGTAATATTTGCACCAATTGTATGGGTTCAGGATGATTCAATATCATAAAATATGGATGTCTAATTTAGTATCGAAACCGTATCCGTATAAAGAACAATTATAAACATGCTAAGACCCATATTTCTCTCCGAGAGAGACTATATTAATTAATATATTGCTCCCCTAATAGTATCTGGTTTGAGCCCAAATCCATTTACATCATATATGGATATTAAAAGTAGTATATGAACAACCTATATTCACTTGGATAAAATAAATATAAATATGGTAACACCTACATTTTCCCTCCAAATTTAACTACATCCAATAATATATTGCTTCCTTCATATTCCTAGCTGGTCCAAGTCCACATCCATAGAGATCGTACCTTGTTATCAAATTTAGTACCCAAAAAATATCAATATTCACTTGAGAAAACAAACACAAATATGGTAAACCTACTTTTGCTCCTTATCGACTCCTATATAGCTACCTACTAAAGAGTATTTTGGAGTGTCCGTCGCGTGTGTGATACGTGTCTAACACGACATGACACGAACACGACATGCTTTTGGAGTGTCCGTACTTCCTAGGGGATGATAAATTATTCTTTGCACCATAATAACATATTTTGGCTATCAAAGATACATGAAGCAACAAGGACCATTTTTGGCCTTTTAACTCTCAATGAACAATAAGATTGACGTGGCTGGGATAAATAAAAAGGTAATCATCTGTGCTAATGTATGAAAGAACCTCCCCATGATTATAAGTTACCATAATTTACTTTGTGATAGTGAACTAGAGGCCACTTGATCAGTCAGGAATGACATTCATAGGCAACTATGACAAAACGTAGCTAAATGATCCGGGGCATGAAGAGTTTGTTCCAAGCAAACTGTTGGCCCTCGATAACTGGAAGCTCTTTCAAATTATTTACTACTATCTCACCAAAGTTCAAGCTTCAGCTCCTATTTACCAACTCACGTGTTTGTGGCACTCCTATTTACCAGCTCCTATATACCACTATCTCACCAATGTAATATATTTCAACCTCACAGCACTATCTTAAAAGATATTTTACTAGTTACTACTTACTAGCACTATCAAATGCACTGTTGAACCCATACATTACACAATTTTATTTCTCCCATGTTCATTAACAATGTAAAATATCTAAATTACAACAAAAAAATACTATCTATGAGTACAATAACATGAACATATAACAACTAAAATATTGACATAAAATTACACCTGTAGAATTCCTTAATTACATGGAAATTTTGAAAATATATTTTTTCACAAAAAAGAAAGAAGTATATCATATAACTTATATATTTTGTTCAGAAACATGAATATTAGTAGTACAAGAAAACTATGGAGCATAAAATGGTCCATCAGACAAAGTTCACCATACAAGCAAACTTAGCAAAACCATAGAAGCCAGAACCATTAGGCAGTGAAGTAGTACAAGTCCCCATGTAGATGGACTACACCTAAGCAATCATACATGAATTATGTACTACTTCCCATTAACTACAAATTTTCACCAATGATGCACATTTTTATCAAGTCCTTGGCTACCTCAGTATGCAACATGCTTATGGAGTGATGCTAAATTAAGTTGGATTCGCAGTATCGATAAATAAGTATTTATAATTTTGTATTCGGATAGTTTATAAAATATTTAGTATTTCCCAAATTAAGGAATTAGTTGGGACACTTGTTATAAAATTAATATTGGACATTGTAAACTTGTATGCTGCCACAATAATTGTCACATCAATTACAAAAATAAAGATTATTATGAGACCTCTAGAAAACTACAATGCATATTTTATTGTTGTTGTTTGAATATATATATATATATATATATATATATATATATATATATATATATATATATATATATATATATATATATATATATATATATATATAATACCATCCTCATTCAACTCTATCCAGTGTGGCACCAAAGCTTGGAAAAGATGACGAGTTTGAACTTAGTATCGGCCGATACCGACCCGATATGGCCGATACCGACCCAATATGGCCGATACCGATACATGTACTATATTTTTAATGTGGAACGTAACATCTATTTTAACTATATGGATACACATATTTATATCTGTTATCAATTATATTCTTTGTTTTCATCTATCTTACCAGATGTCACCCATGACCCGAGCACGTATACGTCGCTTGAGAGTTGTACCTCCTACTGTTAAAGAGGAAGTGGTACCTCATACTATTAAGGAGAAAGTGACTATTAAGGAGGAAGTGACACCTCCTACTGTTAAATTGGAAGCGTTTGTTAAGGAAGAAGTGGCAACTCCTACTGTTAAGGAGGAAGTGGTATCTCCTACTGTTGGGCAGGCACCAGCTCAGAGGGGGAGTTCCAGTCATCCAACATCTATAGCGGAGATTCATCATCTAGACGCTGCTTATGCGAAGTATCTGAGGGACTGGGTTCTGCCCCAGCTTATTGGATTTCCTTGATAGATTGAGAAATTGGATAAGACTTATGGTGTAACGGTGATACTTTTATTGTGCTTATTGTGTGACTGTGATACTTTTATATTGTGCTTTTTGTGTGACTGTGATACTTTTATTTTGTGTTTATTGTGTGACTGTAATATTTTATATACTTTTGTGATATTTTATACCCAAAAAATTCAACGGAGGGTTGCTCTGGGTCTGTCTATTTTTATGAACTATTATAAGTCTGTGTATTTGTTTTATTCATACTAAATGTATGTTAATTTACCGGTGTTGAGTGTTCCACAGAAGGAGTCGGCGAACCGAAAAAATTCAACGGAGGGTTGCTCCGGGTCTATTTATATAAATTGGGAATTCATAAACTGCAGGAAGATTGGTTTGGAAATCATTTTACATTCTTTTTTTCTTTTTTTCACTAAAATTTTAGCAACGTTTAGCGACGTCGCTAAATATGTCGTTGAATACGTCGCTAAATACGTCGCTGAATACACCGCTAAATACGTTATTGAATGTTGCTAAATTGCTGACATGGCAGTATTTGCCAGGTCAATAAAATATCGCTAAATGTGTTGCAAAACGTCGCTAAACAAAAAAAATTTAGCGACGTTTTGCGACACAAAATACGTCGTTAATTTAGCGACGTTGAGTCGCTAAACGTCGCTAATATGAAAAATATTAGCGACGCAAATACGTCGCTAGAAAACGTCGCTGTAGCGACGTTTTTTCTGTCAGCGACTAGCTTAAATGCGACTTCATTAAAACATCGCTAATTACGTCGCTAATTTTTTTAGCGACGTTTTTAGGCCATTTACCGACGTTTTCAGGCGTCGCTAATTTGACTTATTCTGGTAGTGGTTGGAGACGGAGGAAGATGCAAAGCAGTCAAGAGAATTTGAGATCAATTATTATGGGAACCAGGAACTCGGTCGCGAGACGACAGGCGTAGAATCCAGTTGAGGAGTCATGGAGTCAACACCTCTCATCAGATTAGAGGATGAGTTTGTTGCGGTTCCAAGCTCGATTCAAGGGGTGCGGAAGGATAGTCTTAGTGACGTGAAGCGTCGACGAGAGTTGCGACAAATCGACAGATAATTAGTGGCTGAACCGAGGCTCAAATTGTGCCAAAATAGCAGTTATGGTATACCGGTGGCGATATACTGAAGGTATACCAGGTTTTGGGTGCTTCGTTCCAGAACCTATTATGAAGGTATGACAGTACACCGCGGTATATCGACTATACACCACCTCATGTCGGGATTCAGTTCAGATGTGGGCTCAAGTCAGCATTTATTTTGACCGTGTGATCAAATCTGGATGGCCAAGATTAATGATGGACTAATTTAGGAATTTTCTAATCCTAAATTAGGATTTCCTAACCTATAAATAGAGGTTAAGCAAGATTGCCAACAAGAATCTCACAGGAGAGATTCAATGAAGAATGCTCATAGGAATCTAAAAGAAAGTCCATACTTTACTTTTATGGCTCGTTTTTTGAGATAGTCTGAAGGAAATAACTGTTTGAGGAGTCTTCTTCTTCGTTCAGGAAGATCGTCACATGATTGGGTAAATGATTTCAATTGTAATATTCTTCTTCTTTCTTAAGATCGGTGAGGAATTGAACTTGGTGACAAATGGTTCAACATATACTATATTCAAACTTGTATTATTAAGAATATATAGGTTAAAATTTGTCCAGATGACATAGTCACCAAACATATACTGTATTTGATCTGTCTTGATGCTTGCGTGAGATGGAAGCTCATTATCTTCAGGTGGATTAGCATCGCTTTCACGGCATTTTGGGACCAATAAACATCTCTGCAAAAAGGATGACAAGACCATCCTACCAAAGATTTTACACTATTATGCCTGAGATGGTACAAATACAATATTGTTCGACCATGACAGAACGCTAACAAAGGAAGCCCGAAAATACTGTCACCATATAAGTCATCATTCAGATATATTATGCACGGAGATTTAGCCGTACAATAAAAGACAAAATGACTTCTTATGTATGATTGGTGAATATCCAAATAATACAATATTGTGTTCAATCTACCATGACAGGTTTATTAGGTACATAATCATCCACATTCACCTGTGTACTGGGTATTAAGCTCTAGTAGGAGCTTGGTCTATAGCTAAGAGGTTGAGGGCTTCACCAGCTCGTGATCCTGAGGACAACCGCAGCTTCCTGTAGTCTTCATAGGTAAAGGTTTGGTAAAGCCGTGGATGGTCAGAATCCATGAGCGCAGGTGGGGGTTCGACTCTGCCATCCTTTGGTGACAGAAGGAATAACGCAATTGAAACTCGAGGTGTTGCTTCCTTGCACTGCACGCGGTGCTTGATATTGTGCACTCTCCCATTGCTCCAAGCCTTCAAAAAGTGAGGAAATTTTCAGTAGAGCCAATATCTTACAACTCAACCATCAAGATTAACTAAAGGGCAAAGTTTTCGTTATACTAGCTTTCTTCTCTTCATCGCAGATATACTTGTGATTCAGACGATTTCCAGAAACCAAGTAACAGGAATCACCACCTTTTGTTCCAATAATATAGAAGTGAATACCATTTATATACTAACATAAAAAAAGGAGGCTATCTGCAGGAATTATGAAATTTGTCTACATATAGACTTGCTTCAATAGGGACTAGAGAAATGATAGTTAAATTCCATTCTTTCTAAAAAGATTAACGATATTTCTATGGAGTCCTCTACAGAGTTGCATTGTTGACAAATTCTGATTGGAGAAGCAAAAGGACAAGGTTAAATGCACATCCAGTAAAAATTGGCCAACAGTGCAGCATTTGACAGAACTCTGTATGCCATATTGTTTTAAAAAACTAAAAGCACATTTGGAGGCTTATACGTTCAAAGAAAAAGAGGGAGAGAACGATTAACTTTTGTGTCAAATGTTTCAAAATTGTTTAAAATACATTCTTTAAGTTTTTTAGTTTCATGTAAAACTATATGTATCATGACAATTAATCTCAGAAGAAAAAACATATTTTTCCAATATTTTTCCTTTGATGTGTGATACACTGATTAAAATGTCAATCAAGTATACATCTTTTACGAGGAGTTAATCAATTAAATATACATACTTTTGTATTTCTGTTTTGAAGCGATTTTTTAATGTTTCTCAAGAGTTCGTGTAAATAAATACAAATTCTTCACGTTCTTTTTTCATGTCCTATACTGTTATCTTACCTATGGGCTAGAAGTGAAGTCGTCCTTCAATGGATCAACAGCAAACTGAGAAACCCTTCGAACTTGACTATGATATGAATCAAGAGTAACAAAAGAATTAGAAGAAAAATGACATGTCGTAGCTACCTTTGCGACATCTCCAAGATTGATAAGAAAGGATCCTGGTAGAGGGTTGACAGCAGCGAACGCGCCTGAACTGTCCATTACCTCAAGGCCCCCAACAGATTCATCTTCCTGAAGCACGGTCAGGAACCCAGAGTCGGTGTGAAGTTGTACTCCAGACGAGCCGACAGTTTCTTCTGTGAAGCTATACTTGTTTAGTCTGAATTGGCATGGCCAATCCTTGAACGAGTAATCAACCAAGCCCAAACTATCTGCAAGCTTGCAGGCTATGTCCACTATCAGTTCATGGAGCTTCGAAGCATAAGTCTTGATAGTTTCTCTGGAACATTGAGGAGAGTTGTAAAACAATTGGCCATCTATAAACTATCAGTGGAAGTATAAAAATAAATGTAATTTAACATAGAGTTAAGAGACACAAGCAGTTTGATAATACCACGAAGGGGATAATTCGTACTCCTATTTTTAGTTGAAATAATGATTTTGTCAATTTACCTCTCATTATCAAACAACCTAATAGCCGTCATAGGACAAGAATATATAGGATAAGAAATGAGTACATCCATAGGAAGAGATGAGATCAATTGATGACAAGATAAAGGGAAACCGTTTAGGATGGTTTGGACATCTGGAACAAAGATCAGTAGATGCACACGCATAGTGAGGAACATAACTGGAATAGGGATGAAGAAAACACGCATGAAATGTGCAATAACGAAGGGTGAGAAACCCCTTAATTGAGCTGAATGAACAAACATAATTGATGTATCATATCACCATCCAAGTCTTCTCCTATTAGAATGTGGTCAACTATGGAGCATAACAAAACTCTATGAAAGATTTGACAAAGTTTTTATGACCAACTCTCAACATGACATTAACCCTCTACGTTGGTGCCAAATTTCTAGCCAAGGTAACTATGAGCATTAGAAGGTCATGTCATAGATCTTTGGTGGCCAATTGATAGATAGGTAGACCTACCTTTTGTATATGCAGTTTAAGCTCATGCAACTAAGGAGCACCCTAAAAATTTCCTAGAGTATAAAGAGTCTGTACGAAAAAATAAGATGATACGAATTGCTATAGGAAATTACATTCATCTTTATGACACATTAAGCCAAAGAGTGAAGGAACGAAAATCCCTCACAAACGTGATTCATGTAGGGACCTAAAAATTTGGGATGGGCATACTGTCGTTATTATTTTTATCAAAACCTGATAACATATATTGAATAACGATGTAGAGAAACCGCATTATGGAGCAAGGAAAATGAAGAAAATTGAGTAGCTAAACCGAACTTTGATGAATTTTGAATGTATTATGCTAGTCAAAGGATCCTTATGAAAATAGGTAGAACACTTTTTGCCCATTTTTTGCAAAGGAAAAGTAAAGGGTTTAGTTAATTAGTTAGAGGAAAACAATAGCACCCTCTTAAAAAGTTATTATAATGGGAGATAAGCATTCTGAAGAAATGATCTAGGTTGTGAGGCAAAAAAAAGCAACAACGTACATGTTCCACCAAATGCAATCTAATTTTATTTTGGACAAGAAAGGAAGGCTTTTGATTATCCATAAGAACACAACGGATAATTATTTCATAAACTTGTCAAGTCAATATATCAATCAAAATTTTGTATCATCTATATATTCATACTAGTTCAGTGAGATTGAACATTAAAATTTACGCAGTGCAATGTTGGACTTAATATAAGCACCAGACTTGTCGTTAAGTTATCGATTGATGTTTGAAATGTCAACAAATATCATTAAATTGCCATTAACAACCCTAGTGCCCATTATGTTGATAAATCAAAAGTTTTGAAGCGACCACGAGTTTGAATGCTGATGTGTTCATAAAACAATAACTACCACATGTTCACATAATCTTTCAGCATAGAAAGAAAAACACGATAAGGTCACGGCAATGATTTTCAGTGCTACCTAGACCTCTATATCCATGCGCATAGATGTGCTTCCTAAACCTCTATGCTCAGTTTATGTGTTTGTCCCTGTTGAGAGTATGAAATGGACTTTAGTCCCACATCGGATATAATTGAAGAGAGAGGGATTTACCCCTCCTATAAATATGTAGCTCCTTACATCAATAAAGTCAAGCAAAATATTCTTCCACATTTCAACTAGGTATCAGAGCCAACCCCCCCCTCCTTCTCCAAACCCTAACCCTAATCCCCCTCCCCTCTACCACAGCCCCCCCCCCCCTCTCATCCCCTCCCCTCCGCCCCTTCCTTCCCCTCCCCTCCACCTCCCCTTCCCCTCCCTCCCCTCTTGCCCCTTCCGGACGGCTGCTGCTACTGCTTGTCGGACGGCTGTTGCTGTTATGGCTGCTGTTGCGGCTGTTTTACGGCTGCCCGCTGCCGCCGTAGGTGCTGTCGTGACTGCTCGACAACCCGGCGACCTTGATCGACCTCAATTTCGATCTCGGCGATCTTCTTTTTCTTTTCTGAAGTTTGTAACTCGGTTATGTCTGCATGCAACTGCGATTGCAGAAAAGAGCGAAAAAATTGATTTTTTGATTATTGCTTTATACAAGTCAGTTATAATCGGGATATTAATTATATAGTTGCTAGTTGGTTTGAGGTATATCAGTGAGGGAACATTTGTGTGACCCCTGATCTCGACTACAACTGTCGTCTCGTAAGGTCATGCGACCTCGGGTCGAAGCCTTGCACGGGACATGAGCAGCGGCTCTCAGGGACACCGCTGCCGCTAAAGGAAGATCAGTAGACGAAGAGAGGTCGGAGATCAGAGGTAGAGACAACCTAGATCTGTCGCTGCCTCACTGATGACAGAGAACAAGGAGAAGACAATGGAGACAATCTATGGCAAGTTGACGGCCGAAGAGATGAAGGCTTTGGTAGACGATCTTTTCTCTAAGAGGTTGACCGAGACTAGCTCCCGTACTGCACACGATGATGTGGATCCTTCACCGTACAAGATAAAAAAGTTGGAGAAACTGGAGATAAAGTTGGAGGACATTTCCAACTACTTGAAGTGGTCGCGACAGGCGATGGAAGGGAAGAGGCTCGGTAGGCTATGTGAATGGCCAAACCAAGGCACCTGAAGATCACTCCTCACGGGAGTTTGCTGTGTGAAAAATCGTCAACAATGTGGCAGCTGGATGGTTGACAAACAATGTTGTAGCTAGATGGTTGACAGCTTCATTGACCGACCAAGTATCGGGCAATGTAGAAGCAATAGAGTGTGTTGATGACATTTGGAGGACACTAAAAGACAAGTACTCAGGGTCGGACAACCCTATGAGGGTCTTCCAACTACAAGATGAACTTGATAAGGTGGTCCAAGAAGATCACACCATCTCTGAGTACGCGGCTCTGCTAAAGAAGTATTGGTCAGATCTCGACCACTATGATCCTATTTGGGTGGAGGATGAGCAAGTGGAACCGGCATTTGCGAAACATTATAAGAAGTTCATGGAGTATGTTTTGCGACAGAGGATGATGAAGTTCCTAAAGGGGCTCAACCCAGCATTTAAGCAGAGGAGGAATGTCCTACTTGCACAACACATACTGCCATCACTGGAGGAGACCATAGCTACTATGGCACAAGAAGAGGCACGATTGAAGCTGATGCCTAGCACCACTAACTCTCCGGAAGAAAAATCAGCCCTAGCGGTTTTTAACCCAAATTTTTCCGGAGGGGGAGGGTGCTACAACTGTGGAGACCCTGGACACTTCATCAGATTCTGTACAAAACTCCTGAGAGGCCAGTCCAACGGCCGCGGACGCGGCCGTGGAGGGCGTAGGGATGGCAGAGGAGGCTATACTGGTGGCAGAAGTAATCATTCTAGAGGGCATAAGACAAATCTGGCAGAAGAGGGAAGTGAAAATCAGTCACCCGGAATAACCCCTAGTGAGAGGAAAATGCTAGAGATGTGGAGGAGCATGAGTCTTGGATCCGACGACAGTCAAGCCACCACCCCTAGGACATTGACTCCAACCACCTCCGGGGTAACATCACCTACTATGCCCAAACAAGCACATGTATACATGCTCATGCCCTTGCATCTATCCACCAGCCAGGTTGGATAATTGACTCTGGGGTATCTCGCCATGTCACGGGTTCCCATGGTGAGTTCCAAGAATACACTCACCTGACAACGCCTGAAAGCATTCAGAGTGCTGATGGTACTGTCAGACCCATTCTGGGTAAAGGCACGGTTGAATGCACCCCTTTCATGACCCTTACTGATGTCTTGCATGCTCCATCTTTTTCTGTTAATCTTTTGTTCATTAGTGTCATTATTCTTCAACTTAATTGTATTGTTTCCTTTGACATTCTTAAGGTGACTTTTCAGGAGAAGGAAACAGGGAGACGACTGGGGAGTGGTACTTGACATAAGGGGCTATGGTACTTGGACAGGGGTGGACTGGACGCAACACTAGCGTCACTGGTGGAGGAAGCACAACCAGAGGAGCTACGAAGAACTGTAGAAGAAGAATTATTACTTAAACATCAACGCATGGGATACTCTTTATTCAGTCTACTGAATATGATGTATCCATCTATGTATCAAAAGGCTAATAAACAAAAGTTGGTTTGTGATGCTTGTGAGGTTGGAAAACATACCAGAAGCTCTTATGTGAGTTCTGGAAATAGATGTTTAGCTGTTTTTGATATGATACACTCAGATGTGTGGGAACCTTGTCCTACAACTGGTGTTAATAGTTTTAAATGGTATCACATTTATTGACTGCTACACTCGTGTCACCTAGGTATGCCTAATGAAGAGTAAGAGTGACGTCTTTGCATGCTTTCAAGATTTTTATCGCAGAGTTACGACCCAGTATAATGTTAAAGTGAAGATTTTGAGATCTGACAACGGGACAAAATACACAAACAAGAGTATTGAAGAGTACTTATCAACCCATGGGATACAGCATCAGACTTCGTGTGCCTATACACCAGCACAAAATGGTGTGGCAGAACGGAAGAACAGGCACATGTTGGAAGTAGCACGGACAATGATGTTTGCCATGATTGTTCCTAAACACTTGTAGGGACATGCTGTGTTGACGGCTGTATATCTCATCAACAGGATGTCCTCTCAGGTGTTTGGATGGAAGACACCATTTGAGATGCTTACAGGAGAAAATAATCCCCCAAAGGTATTTGGGTGTGTATGCTTTGTGAAAGATAACAGGCCTGCAGTAGAAAATTTGGACCCTCGAGCGTTGAAGTGCATCTTTGTTGGCTACTCAGAGACTCAGAAGGGATACTCTTGTTGGAGTCCGGTGGAGCGGAGGCTCTTTGTGAGTATGGACATTACATTCAGAGAAATGGAACCATACTACCACAATGGTTCGGGTGAAGGGTCTGCATTTGGTGACACCTAACACAGGAGGTGTTAGGAGTGGGGAGATGGACCCAAGCGTGATTGTCGGGTCAGTTTCATGTCCAATGATGGAAGCTGGTACAAGGGAACAAGGGGAAGATAGCGAGGGTAAGGAAAGTGATGAGAATGAGGAGGGAGAAAGTGGTGTCAATCAGGAGGAAGAAAGTGATGTTGTGCAGGGAAAAAACAGACTACAGAGCTCCAAGTCTACAGAAGGAGAAAACAGCAGTCCAATACTGTGTTGTGTCCCCGCCTATTGTGCCAAGTCTCTTGCCTAACCCTGCCCCAACTCTTGAAGATGTTTCTCTTGCACCGTATCACTCTGATTCGAATGCGGATCTCTCTGAATCAAATGGTATGATCTCTCCACTACTACCTCATATTTCTCATATTCCCTTAAGGAGATCTTCTCGCGGTAATGCGAGAAAAGCTCCTGATCATTATGGTTATGAACATGACATTGCCAATTTTTTATCCTACTCTAATATATCCCCTACTTATCGAACATTTATTGCATCGTTAGACATCACCTCTTTGCCCAAGTGTTGGCAGGAGGCAAAGAAAGATCCAAGGTGGAGAGCTGCAATGTTGGAAGAACTTTAGGCACTCGAAAGAAATGGGACATGGGAGCTTGTTCTGTTGCCTAAAGGGAAGAAAGCAGTGGGATGCAAATGGGTTTTCACAGTAAAGGAGACGCCAGAAAGTAAAGTAAAGCGGTACAAGGTAAGGTTGGTTGCAAAGGGATACACTCAATCCTATGGCATCGACTATGATGAGACGTTTGCTCCAGTAGCCAAGATGAGCACTGTGAGAACCCTGATCTCTCTTGCAGCAAACCATCGGTGGCAGTTGTATCAATTGGATGTGAAGACCGTCTTTCTTCATGGGAATCTACAAGAAGAAGTATACATGGAGACCCCCCCTCCCGGGGTTTTGCACGAAACAGTCGACGGAAAAGGTGTGAAAGTTGAAGAAATCACTATATGGACTCAAGCAATCTCCTCGAGCCTGGTTTGATAGATTCAGGAAGGCTGTCACAGGCATGGGGTACCGCCAGACCAATGCAGATCACACGGTCTTCTTCCAGCATGTAAGAGGCTACATCACCATACTTGCAGTGTATGTGGATGATATAATGATCACAAGTAATAATGAGGAGATCACCCAGCTAAAATCAAAACTCGCCAAAGAATTTGAAGTGAAGGATTTGGGAATGATGAGGTATTTTCTCGGGATCGAGATGGCTCGAGGAAGAGATGAGATCGTCCTCTTTCAAAGGAAGTATATACTAGATCTGCTCACAGAGATTGGGATGCTGGGATGTCGATCGGCAGTCACTCCAATTGATCAGAGAGATAAGTTGGGGGCAGAGACAGGAGAGCCGGTTGATCGTGAGATATATCAGAGACTTGTAAGCAAATTGATTTATCTAGGCCACAATCACCCTGATATCTCATTTGTTGTGAGAGTAGTGAGTCGCTACATGCGTGATCCAAGGAAGGGCCACATGGACGCAGTTTTCCATATCTTGAGATATCTGAAGGGGACTACTGAAAGAGGACTATGGTTCAAAAAAAATGGACATATGGGTGTTGAGGGGTACTGCGATGCAGATTGGACAAGCAGCATGGACGGCATAAGGTCTACCTCAGGGTACTGTGCCTTTGTGGGAGGTAACCTAGTCTCATGGAGAAGCAAGAAACTGTCGGTGATAGCACGGTCGACTGCTGAAGCAGAATATAGAGCTATGGCTCTGGGAGTGTCAGAGTTGTTGTGAGTAAGAGCACTGCTGACAGAGTTGAAACTGGACCAGGGAATACCGTTGCATCTTCTGAGTGATAGTCAAGCTGCAATAAGTATAGCTAACGATCAAGTTCAGCATGACAGAACTAAGCACATCGAGATCGATCGGTTCTTCATTAAAGAGAAGCTAGAAAAAGGGATATTAAAGCTTGATCATGTTCGCTCAGAAGAACAAGTTGCAGATTGTCTGACTAAGGGTCTTAATTCATCGAGTATTTCTAAACTATGTAACAAGATGGGGATAATTGATATCTATCGCCCATCTTGAGGGGGAGTGTTGAGAGTATGAAAGGGACTTTAGTCCCACATTGGATAGAATTGAAGAGAGTTGGGTTGATCCCTCCTATAAATATGTAGCTCCTCACATCAATAAAGTCAAATAAAATATTCTACCACATTTCAACTGTCCCTGAACTAGCTGACACTATAGTAAGGGGTGTGCAGTATGCAGTTCAAGCCGAACCTAAACAAATTGAAGACTATATTTTTCGGTTTTGGGGAGATGGTTATGGTTGCAATTTAGGATTTGTAAATTTGTGATTTTGCAGTTCTGTTTGCGGTTCAAGGAAGACTTCAGTTCGAATCGCGCAAACAGCACAATATTGTATCTCTGAACCACTCATATATATTCAGAACCTAACCCATAACCGTCTCCCAAATCTCCACTCTCCTGAGTCATACTCCTCCCTCTCAAATCTCCACTCTCCACAGTCATGAGCTCCTCCTCCTCAGAGTGTCATGTCTAACTTTTAGTATTTTATTCTTCTTTTCGAATGTTATGTGGTTTGCGGTTAAGATTTATTTAATCAAATTATTCGCTACGGTTCAGTCAAATACAGTTTTGATATTTATGCAGTTCAGTTCGGCTCAGTTTTATGTTTTTGCGGTTTAGTGTGGTTTTGGATAAAAAATTCGAAAGCACCTCTCTAATTATTAGAGGGCACAGGAAAGCGTGTGTCAGCATTGGCAAGGAAGCGGATCTATGCCGGCAAGGCCAAACACGTTTGGAAAGAGGTTAATCTTTCGTTTACATCAATGTATAATTTATATCTCTGTCATAAGTAGGTAGTCAAAAATAAACTATCAGCTCTTCCAAGTCTTCTAGGTCTGAGAAACAAACTAAATGGTGGGCTATGGACATAAAACAAGACACAGTAGTAGTAGTGTAGAGAATCCAACCTGATTGCAGGTGGGACCCATGGAGATTAAAGGGTGTCCAATTTGGAAGGGTATATTTTTTGGACTGACGTGATCCAAGGCATGTCGGGTTTCCTAATTTTAGTAGGGTTTGCTTGACTTCCTATAAATAGAAAGTAAAGACAAAATTTCAAGTTGTACTCTTTATTAGGGGGTCAAGGAGTTCCACCACCGTTCTAATAGTTCTATGGCTTTTAAGTTCTTTCACTTCGAGATAGAGAAAAGTTTCTGAAGGAACGTCATCTTCTCTGACAGGATTTGAGATCGTCACCACGGTGTATGTGGGGCAAGCATTACTAGGTGAGAGATTCCTTGTGAGGGGTTGGGATTTTCTTCCAGCGATCACTAGTGTATTTTTTTTCTCTTGAACTTGAGAAGTGTAAAAGATTTAACTCTTGGGGTAATGGAGTTAACAAAATCATTGTATTTGCAATCTTTGTTAATAACAAAGATTGGGACTTGCTCGAGCGGCCCTTGCCACCACAAATTAAGTGACTTTGTTCTTTACTCACGTAGCAGGTTTGTGGTTAGCGTATCTGTTGGGTACAATGACGACATTCTACGTCTTCACAAGAGTATCTCTACATAAGTGGTATCTGTTCTCTAGTTCGATAAGAGAAGAAGGTACAACCAAAGCTATGGGGATGAACTATTCACGCATGGTGACCCTCACAGGGAGGAACATAATGATTTAGAAGCTAATGATGGAGGTCCTCTACTACAGGGTTTGCATGGCCCTTTGGAGGACGATAGCGCAAGCCAAGGATGTGACTGTCAAAAACGAGAAGAAGAAGTATCGTAAGACCATTGAATTCATCTACCAATGTTTAGACGATTCGATATTTCATCATGTCTCAATTGAGAGTTTGTCGAAGAAGCTATAGGAGAGGGAGAGGTTGCAATTGTTGTACGAGTAGAAGACGGCGGACAACAATGTGTTTCTTATACACCAATCCGTCAAAGCGACGTACACGGAGGACGTCGTAGTAGTGTAAAATGAGGTCCAGAGCATCGACAATCATTTGCTGGCAATAAAGATGACTCTTGACGATGAGCTTTCGGCCTTGTTGTTGTTGAGTTCCTACTCGGTAGTTGGGACTCTTTGGAGACATGTAGTGGTGTCGCTGGGTAACTTGCCCCAGGGGGAATTGTCACGATGGACTTCGTCAGAAGTAGTCTAATAAACAAGGAACTTCGACATAAGCAACGTGAATCGTCAAAGTTAGAATCTGCCCTAGTTGCTTCCAAAAGAAAGGGAAGGCCCAAGTCATAAGTAAGAACATGAGGAAGTTCTTGGAATAGTATGTGGAGAGCAAGGAAGGTTGCTATAAATGTAGTGAGAAAGGGCACTATAAATGAAACTGCTAAAATCTTAAGGATAAGAAGACAAAAGGGCAACGAAGAAAATCTAGAGGATTTAATTGCTTTTGTCGATGGGGATCTCATCATCGCAGTGAGCAAGATATTGGACTCTTGTAGCACGTGTCATGACCAGGTCTTAGACAAAGAGGTCTTAGACAAAGAGCATCTCATCAAGCTACTCCATGAAGGGAGGTCTTCCCAACATACCAGAGCGACAAGTTCGGACGAGTGAAGATGGACGACGAAGAAAAACTTGGTATTGGTCGGGAGATTGGACGCAACATCTTCCTGGATAAGGAATGGATACTTATGAAAGATTCCCAACTACTAGATCGAGGAACTATGCTCAAGTCGCTAGATGATATGAGGGAGTTGCAGGCATCGGATGAGAACTCGATGGGTGAACGACAAAGTTTTGGTGATCAATGGGTGTTTGCCGGGAAAGACCTTTAAGAAAACTTGAGAACGAGGATTTAGTGCAACGGGAGTTGGTGACAAATGGAATTGTGTCGGATCTTGAGAATTAATATGTTGGTGCTTTGACAGTTGATCGATCTCCATGTAGGTGTTGCTCTACGAATCTGAGTTTGTGCCAAGAGAGGTGCGGGAGTTTGATGAAACGACTATGCTTTTAGGAGTTTGAAGCCGGAAAGGTGATCATAAGGAGCAGCCGACTCAAGAAATAATGCAGGCATCTCGATTTGCATAATCGAGGAGTTGTAAACCTTCGATGACATGTATCACACATAGACATACTATGCTCGAGGATACAATTGTACATGGGAGCTTTCAGGTCGAACACGATGGTGGCAGGTTGGAGAGATGCTTGAACCGCATATGAACCGCATTGTTCGCTTGGCCAGTGCATTTAGAAGAAAGTTGTTTGGAACAAGAGCACGTTCCGGTGTTAGATATAAGTAGAGAGGATACAACGAAGACTTGTAATGAAGCTGGTGGTCATAGACTTCGGTCTTCAATGAGTCGTTGATCTCAGGAGTATTCCCTAAATTCGGGAGATGTTATGCTTGGAAGTTGGTGTCGACTTGGTGGTCGAACGGCTGGAGTTGGAAACGCTAGATTATGTGTAGCAGTCAGGGGAACGCAGGGTTGATAGTGGCAAGGAACATGAATTCTATTGCAAGGCGACATGCATGGACTTGAGGAGCATAGGGGAAAACACCCTCTCGTCAAAATAGAGGAGTTTGTCGGAAATCCAACCTGATTTAGAAGGGTAGGTATTTTTTGGGCTGACTTGGGATCCAAGACAAGGTTTTCTAATTTTATTACGGTTTACTTGATCCATATAAATAGAAAGTTAAGAGAAATTTTGAAGTGTGCTCTTTATTATGGTTCAAGGAAGTTCCACTTTCATTCTGAGAGTTCTACGGCCCTTAGTTTCTTCTACTTCGAGTAAAAAAATGTTTCCGAAGGAGCATCGTCTTCTCCGCCAGGATTCGAAATCGTCACTATAGTGTCGATGGGGCAACCTTACTAGGTAAAAAACTCGATGTAAGGGTGTTGGGTTTTTTTTTAGGGACCTCTATTGTTTTTCTTTCTCATTAGAAAGTGTAAGAGGTTAACTCTTGGGATAAGGGAGTTAAAAAAATCACTCTATTTACAATCTTTGTTAATAAAGATTTAGACTTGTCAAGGTAGCCCCAGCCACCATAAATGTTCTTTGTTTGGCCTCGTAGCAAGGTTGTAGTTTATGCCTTTGTTGGGTATGTCTTTGTTGGGTATGTCAATGCTTTCACACGCGGGTATACCTAAAAAGTAATATCAGACCCCCGGTTAGAGGAGGACAAAGGTCTACTATTCAGCACACGTGTATCCTCTCTTTTTTTTTTACCAATAACATTTCTTTTATGGATATTTCATTCTTCTCAATTCGAAATACTCGTTCTAAAACACAAAAATAATAATAAATATGTAAAAAATTAAAAAAAAATCGAACTATATAATAATTTTATATGTTTTACTAGAGAATGTGATTATGTTTTGCACTAACAATGATAGGACAACACAATAAAGGCACACAATATGATCATGAATGTTAATTTGGTGTGTTGATCTAGTAAATTTTAGAATGTCCATAGTGTCTGATAATCACGACATGGCCCAGATTTTCGAATTGTCCATGCTTAATACGCAGGGGAAGTCTTATGTTTAGATAGTCTAGACAATATTTATCATGTGATATTCAATATGGTTGCATTTTGCTTTTTTTTATCATGATTAATATTTGATTTCTTATTTCAATAATATTTATGCACCATTGAACTAAAACTTTGATAAATGATTAATTTATTAATAAAAATAATACTATTTTTCTTAAAAGAAAAAATATAATATGTATATTTAATAATTTGAGTTATAGTAATATGGAATATTAGTTTGACTAGAGACAACATGTATTTCAGAATCCAACTATAGACTGAATTTTGTAATCCAAATGATTGTTCCAAGATTATAGCATTATACAACAGTTATTTGTATTTTAACATACAAATTCATGTTGGATTATCAATCCACATTGACTAAGCCCCTATATAACGTTAAATTCCAATATATAAGGCCTACTCAAAAAAAAAAAAAAAATTATTTTTATTTTATAGATTTGATAAGGTTTAGTTTGCCTTTTGGGGCTTTGGCCTGTGGGGCGACGGCCGATGGGCACCAACATGTCTAGCCCCGCATGGATCCAGGTGGGCCGACACCGACACAAGAACACGACCTTGACGTGGCTGCTTGTGATACTTTCATCATCATCCTCCAAACCTTCTCCCATTAGCATGAGTCGGTTATGGAGCATAAGAAAGCTTCATATAAGATGTGACACTTTTATGACCGACTATTAACCTAATGTTAACCCTCTAAGTTTGTGTCAAATTACTAACCAAGATAGGTACGAGCATGAAAGAGGAGCACGTCAAGGAGTGACCCTAGGAGGCCGGTTTGCATGTAGGTACATGGTATACCTACCTTTTTACTACAGTTTAAGCTCATGCAATCAAGGAGCAACATCCAAGTTCCATTAGACTATAAAAAGTCTAGATAAAGAGGTAAGACAACATATTTTTCTATAGGGAATTGCATTCATCTCTTGACACATTATGCCAAAGAGTGAAGGAATAACAATCTCGACTGCTTGTGATAGTTTGAGTACAAAAATAAATAAAATAAAATAAATCTTGGTCATATTCCAATATATAAACCAGCCGGCTTCCCTGTTACAGTAGATTGTACAATCCCTTCAATCTCATCAATACAGCAATGTATCAAAAACCCGCTAGTATCCTCTGGTCACAATTTATAACAACTTAATTAATCATGTGCAGCAACAAGCTGTTTATTTTAGTCTTTTATTAGTGAGAAGGAGGAAGAAGAAGAGGGACTAGTAACCAGTTTCTTGGAACTAATAGTACTCGGTCTCGTTCCACGTCTTCTAATTTGAGAGATTTTCTTTGGTCTTGCGATAGTTATTGGTCTCTCAAGTTGACGTATCTTGCGTTCGGACGCAGTAGGACATTTTCTTTTACCACCAGCATCAATGTCCTTACCTTTTGGGTCGCGGCTATGAAAGGAAAAAAATAATTCAAGTAGATTAACAAAGAATTCAATTTAACACAAAGGACTGTAGAATTTTCTGCAATCCAGGAACCACATAGGACTGTAGAATTTTCTCTAGTCCTAAAAAAAAAATACAGGACTGTCAAAATTTCTACAGCCATATGTGATTCCAGGACTGTAGAAAATTCTACAGTCATGTGTTGTTCCAGCCCGTGTCTGTGACAAAAATATAAACCCTAAAATCGATACAAACATCAAAAATACGATAACGGTTCACCCAAAACCTATATTATGATACTACACTATCATATATTAAGTTATATCAAAGATTAGGAAAAAAAATTCGTTCAAAAGAAATGAAAACAAAAATTTTGGGAGAAGAATATTAGGGAAGACAAAATAACAATGGAGATGAAAGAGGAGTTGGAAAGAATATTTCTACATCTTTTGTGAATTTCTTTTGGGTGTCATCTCATAAATTAGGAAGAAGATTAGGATTTTGGTGAGGAGAGAGATGGTGGAGAAGAAAGAATATTAGAAGTTTGAAGAGAGAGAGTGAATGTTAGAATGATTGGGTTTAGAGGGGTTTGGGGGAGGGGGGGAGGGAGAGAGAGGAGGGTGGGCAGTCCCAAGTAATAAAATGACTGTCCAGAGCAAAAGTTCCTCTAAACTGGGCTAGCCCCAATCCTGGAATAGCCCCTAGTAAAAAATATTGTGTCCCGATAAAAGTGTCACATCTTGTATGATCCATGTACCGTGTTATAGATAGTTTGGCATCTATATCGGGTTATGCGGAATAATACTCGTCCTTTGCAACAAATAGCTCTATTTCATGGTCTTATAAGTTGTCATGATATCGATGAGCCTTACATGTCTGATAGAGTGCTTCGTCAGTTTTGTTACGTACAAACTGTACCGAAGACATTGAAATTGGTGACTGCTGTGAGAGGGACGAAACTGTTAAACTATGTCACACCAGTGTACCACTGGGTCTCACACTTCATCTCTGAGTGGCAACGCCATGTTATCGGTGCATTCGAACGACACCCAGTGGTTAAGATGTCGGATAGTAGCGAGGACTACATGACATACTATACGGAGGCCGGACATGGTATGTTATTGAATCCTGATATCGAGGAGACATTAAAGTGCCGATAGTAGCCTCTCTTCCACCCAAATCAGTCTTGTATGCTGCACTGCTAAAGATGGTAAGAAATTAATTGTTAAATTATAAGATTTTTTTTAAAGTCGCTCGTTTTTTGTTTATTGTAAAAAAAAAAATTGTGCTCATCATACAGGCTAAGACAGCCAAGAAATTGGGAAGAAATCTCGTCAGTTGCAAGAGCGAGAACTATGTCGAAGTTGGTGTGCAGTTGGAGAACCTCGACAACGCAACTGATTTTCCGTTCCTCGTAGAAAGAGAGCGGCGTTCAAAAAGTCCTCATGATAATTAGGAACATTGTATATGTTTGTAGTTAAACGCTTTGGTCATGGATGTTGGTTACATCCAAACTTTTATGCTGGTTATGGATGTTGGCTACGTACAAACTTATTTTGGTACTAGAGAATATGAAATTTAACTTTTGTGATACTTTGTTGGTATTCAAAATTTTGACAGTCGTGTGTTACTTGTTTGAAATGTGATGTTTATTGTGATATAATGTGTGATACTTTTTTGAAATTTTTGGAACACCAATGGAATGTCAAATTTTCATTATCCAACAATATCCTAAAACTGTAACAATGGTTGTATCCTAAGACTGTTAATTTTTTGACATACCTAAATAAAACCTACTGGATTCTCAGGACTGTCAAAATTTTGATAGTTCAGACTACTGTTAGGACTGTCAAAATTTTGACAGTCCTAAAAAATATCTACTGAATTTTTAGGACGGTCAAAGTTTTGACAATCCTGACTACTGTTTTGACAGTCATAAAATAAACCTATTGGATTCTTAGGACTGTCAAATTTTTGGCAGTCCTAACTACTGTTAGGATTGTCAAAATTTTGACAGTCCTAAAAAAATACTGGATTATTAAGACTGTCAAAATTTTGACAGTCCTGACACAAGGACTGTCATTGACAGTCCTATAATAAATATATTTCATCGTTTTTTTCCTTTGCATTATACCAGACTGTAATAAATTTTGACAATCATGTATATGGATACAGGACCAGGGACGGAGGGACACTGGGAGTGCACTGGGTTGTACCCAGTGCAAGCCCAAAAAAATAAGCAATTTTTTTAGTAAAAAGAGGTGTAGCCCAGCCCAGTTCTCCATCTCTCTCTCTCTCTCTTCAGCTCTTCCACCCTACTCCCGACGGTCCTCTTCGAAAGTCTGGCTGCAGCTGCTGCTGAGCTGCTCGCCTGCTCCTCCTCTCCAGCCCGAGTCCCCGACCGGCTCTCCGCTCTCGGCGCAGCCCCTCCCGCTCTCTCCCAGTCTCCCTCTCCAGTTTTTACCTCCTCTGATCTGGTAAAACCCTATCATCATCACTATTTACTATTTAATAATAGGTCTTTGGAAAATCCTAAATTTTTGTAAAACCCTAACTCCGAAATTTTGGAAGAGGACCGTCGGTATTTTGGTGTTAAGACTTATGTGAAGGTGAGGGAAAATAGTGTAAGCAACTTAGCATTATGGCTTAAAGTTGGATTTGTCCGACCCAGTCATTTCCTCTACTTAGCCTTTGCATGTGGTGGGTTGACCCAGGATATTGCAATTTTTTATTGCACATGAATTCTTGAATTTTGGATTTGACATTGACTACCAATTTTTCATTGCACAGATAATCAATGTAAAAATGTGAAGGAGAATTTTCAATGAAAAGTAGAGAAATTGGGATGCACATCTGATTTCACTCTTTTATCAAATGTATCAAATAGTTGCATATTTTGAGACATCATTCACTAATGTTAATCAACATTTTGCAGCCTACCTGGGATGAGAATTCCAACTTTCATTTCATGGGAGCCTGATATTGGCAATTTTGAGTGAAATTTTTGAAGATGATTGCTATTATTTATCTTTGTATATTTTTACCCACTATTGTTCAATTGCAGGATGTTGGAATTGGCACAAGTATTGACTCTTTCTATGAGTACCTCTTGAAAGCAAGTTATCTTTCTTTACAAGTTCAAGCTTAATGTACTTGGAACAAGTATTAATCTATTTTGTCAATTGGTAATTACAATCAAGCTTGGTGTCGATGGTTTCAGTATGGGAGCTGCAACAGTCATTTACTCTGCTACTTGTACACTTGGGAGGTTTGAAAATGGTAATCCCTACCCAGTTAACATAAGCTCATTTGTTGGAAATGATGAATTGAATACATGTTATCTATATTTACGATGAGGTATATTTTTCTTAAGTTTATTGTTTATGACAGGTTTTGGATCATCGAATTTACAAAAGAAACTCTGTCGAATTTTTGGCATAAATTTTTAGAACCTTTTAGTAACTATTAGCTAGTCCACCGTACTCCCAAATTCTGGCTCCGCCCTCATAATTTCTGACAGCCCTGACAATGTACGGACTGTCTTGACAGTCCACCATCGTTCCCGTGACAACTGTTCCCGTGACGACTGGACACGAATTTCTAAGAAGAAAAAAAAAATCCATGAATGATAAATCATATTTAGGACTCTACAAGATAAAATTAAGATGGAACCCTAACAATTTTAAATTTGGGAGAGAAGAAAAAAAATTATAAAAAAGAGGAAATAAATATAAAAAGTTTATTTTTATACTTAGGTAGTGGAGTGTATAAGTATTAGGTAAATAAACTTGTAAATAAAAATAACATTTTTTGGCTAGCCCTGCAAAACTTCTTGTGCTCCGGGACAAAAACGTTTAATTAACAGAGTAAAATAGTCCATCCATCCATAAGTGCCTATAACTTGTTTGTTGGTTTAACTAAGAGAGAGGAGAGGAGAGGAGAGGAGAAGAGGAGAACCTGTGTCGAGACGAAGCGTGCAGCCGGGAGCAGAAGGCTTCGACGTCCACTGCGTCGGCGGCGTCGTAGAGTCCGAAGGCCTCGTAGAGGGGGTTCTCCTTGGTGGGCCCCACGTATCCGCTCCCGGCGATGATGTCGGAGTTCAGCTTCTTGACGTCGTCCGGGAGGTCGAAGAGGGACCTCACCGCCTCCTTCATATCCCTCTGCAGCTCGGTCGGGATGCAGTGGTTAATCACCCGGAAGCAGCCCAAGCCCTCGCAAGCGGAGAGCAGCTTCCCGCTCTCCGCCGGTAGGTTTAAGAGGTCGATCACCGGTACCGTCACCTCCTCCATGGCTACTACTCAATTCTTCTTTCTTTGTTTTGTTTTGTTTTATTTTGGTGCTTTTTAATGGAAGCGGCAGCGGAAATAGCAATGGCGGTGGTCGGCGTTTGGGGAGACACGCGGAGACAGTGTGTGTATTCTTCATCTATCCTTTGTTCATTGTCTGTCTTTTTTGGGAGTCTTCCCAATAGTTGGTCCAACAATTAATTGCGAGTGTAGCAAGTGGGACAGGTTTTCTTCTTCTTCTTTTCTTATTCGCTGAATTGTAACGTGCTACACTCAACTATTCAGAAATTTTATTCCAGTTTTGAAATTCAGGAATTTTACTGTAGAGAACTACATTTTAACGACACCATAGCAAGCGAAAAAAGTTTTGAAAAATTAGAAATTGAAAATCCAAACATTTTTATGTAAAATGGCTTATCTCCAACTATTTTGGGCTGCCAACGATCTTTGTTAGGACGTTTGTATTTTTTTTACTTATTAACAAAATAAAAAAAATTATATATATCAACGTGCTTAGTAAATGCGTTCGTTTTTTTACATTTTATATTTTTTTCATTAGATAAAAGAAAAGAGAAAAACAAAAAAATCACCCATTTGCTAAGGCAAGTTATAAGGGCACTACCATATTTACTTGGAGCTAGTCCAGGATTGAGGCTAGCCCACTAAAGAGGAACTTTTACTTATACTAACCCAACATTTTACTCATACTAGCCCACTATTTCCAAACCCTCCCAAAACCTCCCCACCCGACCGGAGCCCTCTCCCCTCCCGCCGTCCTCCTCCGCCTCCTCCCCCGTCCTCCACCGCAGCCTCCCGTCGCAGCGCCTTCCGTCGTCGTTGCCGTCAAAACCAAAAAAGAAAATGAAAAAATAAAAGAACTGTCAAAATTTGACATATATGTTGATTTTTAGGACTGTCAAAATTTTGACAGTCCTACCAATTAGAAGTACTGTCAAAATTTTGACAGTCCTAAAAATTCAACATATGTCCTTCCCATTGGTAGGACTGTCAAAATTTTGACAGTCCTAAATTTTTTTTTCTGTTAACTTATTTTTGTTAATTGTTGGGGGGGGGGCAATTTCAAAATATCCTTAAAATTTCTATCCTTAAAATTTGTTAAAGTATTCTGTTATTTAAAATAGTAAATTTATTATTGGTACATTAAAAAATTTGTAAAAAAAAAAAATTACCAAAAGTAAAATTTGGAGGTCGAAACATCGTTTTTTTGCGATTCTAAAAATTTGGGAAGTCCGTCAAACGGTGAAACGGTTTATCCCGAAGTACTTTTCCATACGGTCATTTTGGTTCAAACTGGAGCTTGTTTCGATCTCCCAGTCAAAAGTTATGATAGTTTAAAGTTTTATATTTTATATTTTTGCCTGTAATATGTACGTCTTACTTCGGATGAAAATTCTCTCTACACGAATTGTGTTACTCTCGTCGAAAACATACAAATAGACCTATTGTGTGACGAAAAACGATTTGAAAACAAATAGTTATGGCCGTTTGAAGTCTGATCGACGACAGACGTAATATTCGTACGGTAGATTTTTTTTTTTTTTGGTTCAATGATAACATATTTTATTTTGGATGTTAAACTAAATAAAAAAATCAAAATCCAAAACTAACTAAATAGAAATAAACTTAAAAAAAATCCTGACAATTAAAATGAGGACTGTCAAAATTTTTACAGTCCTCATTGTTTGTGGGACTGTTAAAATCCTGACAGTCCTAGTTTTATATAAAATTTTCAGTGGGTTAAAATTAGAACTGTCAAAATGTTGACAGTCCACATAGCTTGTGGGACTGTCAAAATTATGACAGTCCTAACAATTTGTAGGACTGTCAAAATTTTGACAGTCCTGATTATAACAATTTGGGCTAGCCCCAAGTAACTTTGGGAAACTTGTAATTTTGGGAAATGGGACTGTCAAAATTTTGACAGTCCTAACAATTTTTAGGACTCAAAATTTTGACAGTCCTTCCAAGTGGTAGGACTGTCAAAATTTTGACAGTCCTGATTATAACAGTGGGCTAGCCCCCGAGTAACTTTCATGATGGCAAACTTGTAATTTTTTCTAATTTTTCAATGGGCTAGCCCCGAGTAAAATGTGTAGTGCCCTTATAATCACCTTTTGCTAAGGGCGCTAGGTAACTTTGAGAAAGCACCTAGTAAGGGAGTTGAGACAACTTCGTTTTTTGTGTTGTGATTGATAGCATTAAAATATAGCCATTAAAATTTATCCTAAGTAAAAAATATGACAAATTCTATATACACTTCAAAATTTGTTTTGGATTGTCCATTACTTCAGGACAGCCTAGACTTTTGCAATTTTTACTGAGGACAGTCCAACCCCTCCAAAGCTTTCCAAAATCATTCATTCAAAATTTTTACTCTCTCCTCCAATTCCCAAACCTCTTTCTCTCTTTCCTTATTCAAAATATCTTTCCCTTCTTTCCAACTCCTCCAATTCCAAGCAATAGCACCCAAACCTTCTTCCAAATATATGTATGTATCCAATATTCTTTCTCCAATTAGGATTTTAATTTTATTTATGTGTATATTTGATTTAATTTTTAAACGAAGTGATGAACCCTAAAAATCTCCCTAAAAATAGCTAGATAAATAATTAGGCTATAATCTGGTTATAATGCCTAAAATAGTTAGATAAATTAGTATAGAACTAATTTAGGGTTGATATATGAAGTGATGAACCCTAAAAATAAAGTTTTGGGTTTAAAAAAATATAACAGCACCGACAGTCCGACTTTTTGCCTACGGGACTGTAGGCAAATTCTACAATCCTATAAGTATATAGGACTGTAGAAAATCCCACAGTCATGTTTGTACATATAGGACTGTAGGAAATCTCACAGTCCTGTTATATATGTAGGACTGTAGAAAATTCCACAGTCCTGTGTATAATTTGAACTGTAGAATTTTCTTACAGTCCCAGTGGTTTATCTGTATATCTGAAATTATTTATTTTTTTAGTAAATCGGTAGCTGTGAAAAGAAAATGACCCACATCATCGACACGCAAGGAACGCAACGTGGACCGTGTGGTTGAGAGACCACCCAGAATTGTCGAATCCGAGCCATATAGACAAGTCACTGCGACGTCGCGGCGAAAGTCTCGTTTGAAGAAACCTGCTCCTCCTACTCCTCCGTCTTCTTCCTCTTCCGAGGAATATGTAGCTCCTACTCCTCCTCTGTCTGCTTCCTCCTCTAAGGAAGACGTGCCTACTGCCCGAACCCGGCCAGATGATGGTTCAGGACCTTCTCAGCAACCGGCTAGTCCAAATTTGGCTCGTCCAAAATGTTGCTCTATATTATTGTCGTTCAACAACCATATTGCATTTAAAATATGGAAATAGTCGATATGTACACTACGTTATGAAAAATGAAGTTATGATTTATATTACTATATATTCCAAGAAGTTAATTTCCTCCGATTGTTAACTTTTCAGAGAACCTATCGTAAGTTCAGACGGTCGTGAACCACGGAAAGAAGTGTTGTAGCTGGCAGTTTGACAGATTAGGAGAAGTCGTCAAGAACAAAATTATTTATACCAGTTTACACAATTTAGCCAAGTACGCGTACCATACGGTGGACAATGTGCTTATATCAGCATTCGTAGAGCGCTGACATCCAGAGACCAATACTTTCCATCTCCTAGCGGGGGAGATGACGATTACTTTGGATGACGTCCATCAATATTAGGCCTCAATGTCCAAGGTCGGGTCATGATGAATGATATATTTGTTGAGAATGACTTATCGTGGCACGAACACGTCATCGATACTGTATCAGATTCTCTTGGAGTTGATGATAGTAGTTTTAGATCCCTTCAAGATTTCAAGAAGTCATATGGTCTTCCTTTAAAATATTTGGAGGAGACATTTAAAGACAAGGAGGCCGAAGGAGAAATTGTCGATAGGGCGGCCCGTGCATACATGATTTTTGACTTAGGAGCTGTCGGCATTCCGAACAAGTCCGGAACTTCGATTCATGCCAGATATCTATTAAATTTTCTCGACATCGATACCTTGGATAAAATTTCTTGGGGAAGCGGTATACTAGCATACATTTACCGTGAGCTTGGTGTAGCATCCATCGTCGGTACGAAGACAATAGCAGGATGCCAGACTCTACTCCAAGTAAAGAAATATCTTTGCTCCTTTAGTTCTATATATAATATGATATTCATTGTTAAATTATTGACTATACATATAGGCATGGATATACGAGCACTTTCCGATGCTGAAGCGGGCTGAGGTGTAGCGACACTATGACGAGCAGCTTCCTAGAATGTGTCGATGGAAGCCAACTTTGGCTGATGCCAAACGTGCTGAAACATTGACCACTATATGCAACGCAATTGAAGATATGGCGGTAGAAGAGGTAAAAAGAGAGCCTATTTTTTGTTAGATTCTTTTGGGTCGTACTAATTTACTAAATTACGTTACAGATAGTATGGCATCCATATCGGGATCTACAACAGAGTAGCCGCCCATTGCAACCAATAGCTTTATTTCACAGCCTTATAAGTTGTCATGATATCGAGGAGCCTTATATGCCTGATAGAGTGCTTCGTCGGTTTAATTTTGTATAAACGGTACTGAGTCGTATATTGAAAGTAATAAGTGCTCCGGGAGGGACGAAATCCTTGAACTATATCCCGGCTAAGTCCAACTGGGTCTCGGACTTCTTCACTGAGTGGCAACAGCATATTATTGGAGATTCTGAAAGACAAACGGTGGTTGAGATATCGGACTTCAACGATGACTACATGATATACTATGCTGATGCCGGACATCCAAAGTTGTTGGACCCTACCATACAAAGACCTGATGCTGTTGGAGTACTAGCACCTCTTTTCGCCAAAAATGTCTTGTATATTGCATTGGTTAATATGGTGAGGAAATTATTTATAGATTTGAAAGATTTGTAATTGTTTACAAACTAACATATTTTTATCGTGTCATAACAGGCTAAAAAAGTAAAGCATTTGGGAAAGTGTCTCTGCACTCGTAAGGGCAAAAACTATAGAGAAATCAGTGAAGAGATAAAAAATAATTGACAGCTCTGTTACCGAATTTGACATAATCATTTCTAGGGAGCAGCGTACGAAAAGAAGAAATGATAAATAGTTTGGTTGTAATAACTTTTGTTATGAATTTTTTTGGGGATATTATAACTTTTGTTATGAAACTTTGTCAATTTAAAACCTATGTAATATTTGGTTATGGAACTTCTATGATGTTTTATGATTATATAATATTTTGTGAACAAAATTGTCCCAAAACTTATTATATGATGTTTGGGTATGAAACTACTGTAATATTTTGGTATGGAACTTTTGTAATATTTTGGTATGAAACTTTAAAATCATAGTAAGAAAATATGCATTGTTGGTGGTCACCTAATTGAATTATTTCAATTTTATATCCGTCATGTAGGACTATCAACTTGATAGTCAAAATTAAAACTTGAAAAATACAGAAAGTTTCAATTAGGACTGTTAACTAGTTGACAGTCCTTACATCGTGTCACGACCCGAACCCGGATATTCGGGCACGAGTACGTAGGTACGTCCAGCCTACGCCACAACATCGGCGGTAGAACGTTGTCTGGGTCAACTCTAACTAACTAACTAACATCTCAACAATATATATGGTACTTGTCAATCATCTCAACTCCAAACGAAGGAACAAAATGGTATCTCACAAATGTAACTAAACTCAATCACAATGCAAACTAAGGAAGATAAAGCACGAATGCAATAACGAAGAAAATAATGAAGATATAATCCACAAGTCTGAAATAATATACAAGCTATGAATCTCAACAATAGTCTAATACAAGTCCACTAAAATATAAACTAAACCTCCTCAGGCTCTACAACTAAGTCCTCCTGGTCTACAGGAGTATCCTCTAAAGGTACATCGTCCTGCGGCCCATAGAATATAGGACACTAATCTATGAGCCAATCATCTTGAAAAATATATTCAGTCAGGATTGGAGTGAAGTACATACCTAAGAAAGAAGTTTCAATAACATAATCAAGCATATAAAACAGATAATAGAAAAAAATACAAGATAACTAAGCATATGAATGAAATGATCTAGGGTGAACAAGTAATGTACGAGAATGAAGAACAAGCAATATGAATATCTGCAATATAAAGAAATAGCTAAAATCTAACTAATGTGCCTCAGAATACAAGTTCATTATGTGATCGGTTTGGGTTGAACATGATTAATAAGGTAACTCGATTATAAGTGCGGTATGTAATCGACATGTATATGAATAACAATGGGGCTTTGATCACATAATCAACTCCTATTCCCATATCCCCAACTAATACCAATGGATCCAATCACGACAAGTTATGAACACGAATATGGCCACTAAACACGAGCAGTGGGTGTACATGAATATAATCACACTGAACACGAGCAGTATGTGAACAAGAAATATAAATAATAAATACCCAATACACACGATAAAATATATGTGCAGGAGTACGCGCTGAACAAGGTAGGGGATAATATCTTCTGACAAGATCCATGTAGTATCAGTCCGTAAAACCACTGTGTCGAAATCAAGTATACAGTTCTAGAACATGAGATATATATACTATTATGAAATAAAAACTAACAAAAAAATGTACTCGCCTGAAGTCTTGAGCAAGGTGTGTCTCTCGATGCCCAAGCTGGTGTCACACAGAGCTATATATGGTATATTGCATCAATACAAGGTTCTAGAATGAAATTAAGTTAAACTAGTGCAATTCTAGGTCATAAAGTCATTTCTAAGTCAAAATAGTCAAACTAGGTCAAACCGGCTATTTCTAGGTCGTATGAGTTCAACTCTAGGGTATTAGGTCCGCACACTATGAAACTAAGCCACACTAGCTAATCTAAGATACTATGAGACACACAAAAGGCCGTATCATAGGATACACAAGTTTTTAATATGGAAATAGTAATTTATATACTTATACAAGGCAATACATATAGTATCCTAGCTAACTAATGCAAAGATGATACCTTGGCCTGAACCAAAGCGTATCTCACTACCTACACATCCATCTCGATACTCAAACTCAATACCTTGAGTTTCGACCAATTACCTTGACATTACCTTGGTATCCCAAGGTAAGTCAATCCTAGTGCATATAGCTAATATATAGCTAACCCCCAAATACTAACTTTTTGCCACTCATAACTAAATATTAAATACTACAACTACTAACATATATACATATCAATACAATACCTACTAACTTATCATCAATACCCATATACATACATAGATACATATAGTTAATATTCTAACTAGTAGGTACATCTATCTAACTATTTAGATAACAAGTATATATAACTAACTATCTAACTATACTAACTACTAGTTATAGTAACTATACTAACAATAAGCTACTAACCCAACTAGCTAACTGATACCTAAAAGCTCCCTGTGTTGCTGATATTGTGTTGTTGTTGCACTACACTGGTATTACTGCTGCTGCTCAGTGTTCTTACTAACTGATAGTACAAGCCTTGGCTTGTTGCACTGTGCTAAAACTGCACTTGTTGTATGCTTCATGTGCTGTACAATTGCTCTTCTTGCTGCACTGCCTTGCTCATTTTCCTGCTGTAGTGCATGCTGCAGTATTGTTGATGACAGAATGCAGTTGGTTATTGCAGCACTGGAGCTTCCCTTGCTGTGCCTTTGCTGCAACTGTGCTGCAGGGCTTCAGTTGCACTGATGCTACTGCATCCACTTGGGCAGCCCGAGCATGTTGCTGCAGTGGCTCGAGTTGATGCCACTGCATACTGCTTTTCTTCACTGCTGCATTGTGCAGTTGGTGCAGAAGCTACTGCATCTCCTGCAGTATGAAACTCCTTGTTGTTGCCTTGCTCTTCAGGGGTTATTGTTGTTGTTCTCTGTTGATACTGAGAGTTGCTGATGGTTGGTCACTGCAGTTTTGTACCGTGCTGATGCTACTGCAACCTCTCTGCTTTGCTGCAACTGTTACTGTACCTCAGTTGGTGCCCGACCCCTCACTCACTCACTCACAAACACTACCACCATATGCACACACTCACATACATACATATATATATATTTGCCTATATATATATCAACCTATATATAGACACTCTCAACTATACATATATATACCACACACATATAGATATAACACATCTCATACACACATATATATATATATATATATATATATATATATATATATATATATATATATATATATATATAGGGTAAACGGGATATGAGCCATAGTGCTCATATTCCTACATGAGCCATACATATGTGGACCAATAGGAATATAGTGTACTAGTGCACATGGATGCACATGGGATGTAGAAGTCTATTCCTATTGGTCCACATGTGCATGTTCATGTAGGAATATGAGCACTATGGCTCATATCCCGTTTACCCATATATATATATATATATATATATATATATATATATATATATATATATTATGTATATATATGTATATGAGTATGTATTTATATTATATTGTATAGATGAGTATATGTAGCTAGGTATATATATAACTATGTGGTTATGTATATATATGAGATATCTATATGCATATGTGTTATATATATATATATATATATACAAGTCATATAGAATTAAAGAGCACTTAAACAAACACGTGGAGTGCACCGCACCCATATCACACTCATTCTATGATACGCTTGCGATAAGGCTCCACCACACAACCAAACGCATCCGAAGGATATGAGAAAGTCTAGAATAGACATGCATAAATTTCTGTATAGGAGGAAAACCCCAAAAAATAACCCGTATCACCAAATTAACGGGATACGGCCTACACGTATCCAATTGTGGACACGACACTAGTCACACACAATCAAACACATGTCAATTTAATCTAATTGACCAATTGACAAATACATGATGTGCCAATCTCAAAATTCTCTCAAAATTGACACAAAAATACACATAAGTTCCTCCATAGGCCTCATATGAACCTAATTCCAATTCCTATGGGTAGCCTATGGGTGTGGGGTGATTTTTTATGGTTAAATATCATATTTAGAGTCTACTAAGAGAGAAAAAACTGAAATATACCTATTGGAAAATGGATTCCCAATAAAAATCTCCAAATGATGAATATAGTCTCCAAATTGTAGATCTTGGCTCATCCTTGTAGATCTTTGCTCTTTTCCTTGTAGATCCTTATTATTCTAGCCTTCAATGAAGAATAGGGAAGGAATTTGGGAAAAAATTGAGTAGAAAATGGTGAGGGAATGAAGAAATTGGAAGGGAGAAATTTTTTAGATCTAATTAGAATAGAAAATGAGAAGAGAGAGACTCTCTCTCCTCCCTTAAGGTGACCGTCCCTAGCCCCTATTCCAAACAAATATAAAATATCCAAAATACCTCTTAGGGCCTCTCATGAAAAAAATTAATTAAGGAGGGAAGATTCTAGTCTAATAGTTTTACTAATTAATTCATCCTCCTAATAAATGTGCCTAATTATTGGGCTCAATCTAAACTAAAATTAAATTTTGGGTTTATGCATCTAAAATAACTAGTTAGGTCCATTACACAAGTCCAAAATAATCTAGCATATAATAATAAATAAATAATATAATAAATAAATAATCACACATGTATAATATTTAATATAATAAATCCTAAAATAAAAGTATCCATGCCAAATTACTAAACTGCCCTTAGTTGAAAATATGAGGGTGACAATCCTACCCACTTTAGAAAAATTTTGTCCTCGAAATTAAGAAAGAAACTAACTACCAAAAGCAATTATTACAATGCAAGAAAGAATTATACCTCACGGCTCAAACAAATATGGATATCCCTCGCGCATCTCGGCCTCTTGCTCCCAGGTACTCTCTCCTAGAGAGTGATGCCTCCACGCGATACACACCAAAGGAATCATCTGGTTCCTCAGCACCTTCTCTCTCCGATCCAGAATCTCAACTGGCTGCTCTAGATAGCAAAGAGTAGGGGCCACCTCTATCTCCGAGTGATCCAACACATAGCTGGGATCTGCCACGTACCGTCTCAGCTGGGACACGTGAAACACGTTGTGCACTCCCTCCAATGCAGGTGGTAAGTCTAGTCTGTAAGCAACTGCATCAACCCTCTTAAGAATACTGAAAGGTCCGATGAATCGCGGACTAAGCTTTCCGCCTCCACCGAAATGAATCATGCCACGTGTCAGAGAAATCCTCAAGAAAACCAGACCGCCAACCTAGCATGAAACACAACCTTAGCACTCTAACAAAATAAACAATCACAAACAATTTAAAACAAAATCTATACCTCAAACTCTAATGGTCTCCGGTGGCTATCGGCCCAATGCCGCTGTCTGTCCTGCGCCACTCAAAGTTTATCCCTGATGAGCTTCACCTTTTCAGCTGCATCCACTACCATCTCTGGTCCCAATAAAGCTCTCTCACCAACATCATCCTATGATAATGGAGTACGGCATCTCCGTCCATATAATGCCTCAAATGGTGACATCTCGATACTGGCTTGGTAGCTGTTGTTGTAAGAAAACTCTACCAAGTTAAGATGATCCTCCCAAGAACCTCCAAAATCCAAAACACGGGTGCATAGCATGTCCTCGAGAGTCTGGATAGTCCTCTCCACTGTCCGTTTGTCTGAGGGTGATATGCGGTACTGAACTTGAGCTGAGTGCCCAAGCTAGCCTGCAAACTCCTCCAGAAGTGGGACGTAAAGCGACTATCCCATTCTGACACTATGCTCATAGGAACACTATTTAATCTGACTATCTGACGCACATACATCTCTGCGAGCTTCTCCGTAGATGTACCCACTTTGAATGGCAGAAAGTGGGCTGATTTGGTCAACCTGTCTATGATGACCCAAATCGCATCTTTACCTCATAGAGAACGCGGAAGTCCTGAAGCAAAGTCCATCGTCACGTGCTCCCATTTCCACTCTAAAATGGGTAAAGGCTGAAGCAATCCACCTGGCCTCTGTCTCTCCGCCTTTACCTTCTGGAATACCAAGAATCTAGATACGAAGCTAGCCACCTCCGCTTCATACCATACCACCAAACATGCTCTCCTATGTCCCTATACATCATGTTGGCACCTGGATGCATAGAGTAATGAGATCGATGCGCCTCCTGAACAATCTTCTCGTGCAATGCTCCACTCGATACACACAATCTGATACCATGCCGCAATGATCCATCATCTGCAATGCTGAAGTCCTCTGCCAACCATATCTGGACCTGTTCTCTGATGCCCCTCAGAGACTCATCCTCAAACTGTGTGGCTCTGATCTGGTCCATCAACTCTGACTGTACCTGAAGTCCCCACATATGTGCTATAACTCCAAAAACTAATACCTCAATGCCCAAACTATCAAGATCGGCCAATAAGTGTTTGTCCTTCGTAAAGTACATAGACATTGTATACCTACTTAAGGCATCCGCGACTACGTTGGCCTTTCTTGGATGGTACTATAAAGAAATATCGAAGTCCTTCATTAACTCCAACCATCGTCGTTGCCTCATGTTGAACTCCTTTTATGTAAACACATACTTTAAGCTCTTATAATCTATAAAGATCTTTACCCTCTCTCCATACAAGTAGTGTTTCCACAGTTTAAGAGTAAAGATAACCGCTGCCAACTCCAAGTCATGGTTAAGGTAATTCTTCTCATGCGGGCGTAATTGCCTAGAAGCATAGGCAATCACCTTCCCGTTCTGCTGTAACACACAACCCAAATCCTTACCCGATGCATCACTGTATATAAAAAATCCTCATGTCCCTGATGGCAATGACAATATTGGAGCTGTAGTCAACCTTTTCCTTAGCTCCTCAAAAGTAGACTGACAATCCTCAGTCCAGATGAACTCCACGTCCTTCCTAGTAAGTCTAGTCATCGGCTCCGCAATCCTGGAAAAATTCTGAACAAATCTCCGATAATAACCTGCCAATCCAAGAAAACTCCTGATCTCTTCTACTGAACTCGGGGTAGACTATGTTTCAACTGCTGAAATATTCTTTGGGTCTACTGAGATCCTGTCTCCTATAATCACATTCCCAAAGGAATTCAACCTTATCAAGAAAGAACTCACACTTCAAAAGCTTGCCATATAGCTTCTCCTTCCTGAGGGTATCCAGAACTATCCTCAAGTGCTTCTCATGCTCCTCCGGGGTCTTCGAATAAATCAGTATATCATCAATGAGTACCACCATAAACTGATCCAAGTATTGATGAAATACCTTATTCATCAGGTTCATGAATACCGTCGGGGCATTGGTCAACACAAACAGCATCACCAAGAACTCAAACTTCCCATACCGAGTCCTGAAAGCTGTCTTTGGAATGTCTTCCTTCTTCACTTTCACCTAGTGGTACCCCGACCTTAAGTCTATTTTTGAGAATACCTTAGCTCCGCTCAACTAGCCAAACAAATCGTCAATCCGTGGCAACGGATATTTGTTCTTGTTAGTGAGATTGTTGAGTGCCCTGTAGTCGATACACATGCGTACCGACCCATCCTTCTTTGGTAAAAAAAATTCCTGAGCACCCCATGGTGATGAACTGGAGCGGATGAAATCCTTGTCCTGTAACTCATATACCTGCTTCTTTAACTCCGCCAGTTCACTGTTGTTCACTCTATAGACGTACTGTGATATTGGCTCTGTGCTTGGCACCAAATCTATAGAGAACTCCACATCTCTATCCGGTGGCAACCTCAACAAATCCTCCGGAAAGATGTCCATATACTCTACAATCAATGGATGTGGCGGCTCCTGCTCTTCTACCAAAGCTCTGCAGAAGTCGCTTTCGCCCTGCTCTGCTGCTCCCCTGATGAACTCAAACTCTGGCTCTCCTGGCGCCTAAAACAAAACTCTGCCTCCACAATAATCGATACTAGCATGATGCCTACTCAACCAATCCATCCCGAGTACTATATCGTAGCTTGGAAGTGGCATTACGAGTAGACATATGCCCAACTCTCGGCCTCCCAAAGAAACTCTTCGGTCGTTGCAAACATCACTGACTAGGATAATGCCACCCTCGGTCGTGATCTTGCAAGTCTTCGCCAATGGTTCAGACTCAAGACGATGTCTTAGAGCAAAAGATACAGATACAAAACTATGAGAAGCACCGAAATCAAATAAAGCATGAGCTGAAAAAGAATTAAGATAAACTGAACCTGAGATAACATCGCCGACTGGCTCCATCTCCTCAACGGTCAAGGCAAAAGCTTGGCCCTGTCGCTGGGCACCTCTATGCTGCTGCTGGTGCTGAGCGAACGGCTACTGCTGCGGTGGTAGAGATCATCTATGCTATCCCGCTGGTGGTCTCGCGGGTACTCTCTATGCCTGAGCTTCGCCCTGAGCTGGATGAGCTGGGACTTTAGAACAAGCCCTCAACTGATGGTCTCCTGATCCGCAGAATAAGCACTGGCCCAATCTCATCCTTCACGCATCCCATCAATGTCCTTGCTTCTTACAGAAAGTGCAAGAAACAACTAACCTTTGAATCTGGTGCATCTGATGTGCCAGCGCTCTAGCTGGTCCATAATACTACTGCCTTGGATGATGGAAGTGCCTCTGGTGCTGCTGCTAAAAATGAGGCCCTTCATTAGAACCGTGTTGGTACTGGATCCTCCTGTGTCCTTCGACCTCTTAGAGCCAAGCTCTAGATCATCCTCTGTCTATTGTGCATGTCTCAGAATTTCTTCGAAAGTAGCGATAGAATCTCCATTTGTATGGGATTTAACCTCCCGGTTCAGGCCCTTCCTGAACTTTCTGGCTCTCCCTTTGGGGTTCTGCCCCTCCACAAAGCGACAAAGTCGGCAATACTCCGTCGCATATTCATCCACCGACATACCTCCCTGAACAAGGTACTGGAATTGGCTCTCTAGAGATGTTAGAGCCACATTTGGAAAAAACTTTTCCTTGAAGAGCTCTTTGAAAGCTTCCCAAGTAAGTCCTGGTACTAAGATCCTGGGGTCTATCCTGAACCAAGTCAACACAATATCGAACATTATGCACCCCGCTGCCTCTATCTGCAACCTCTTTGGAATCTGCGCCAGCCACAGGTTCTGCTCGATGTCTTCGATCCAATCATCAGCATAAAGGATCCTTTCTATGCCTCTAAAGTCCTTCGGCCCCATCCTCTTGAAGTCTATAATGGTCCCTGGCCTCAGCTGCTGTGGGGTAAACTGAGGTGGTGCCGTCTGTGGCTGGACTAAAGTAGCTCTCTCAACTGCTGTGAGCGCGATCTGGTGAGCATTCTCAATGCTCTACCGCAGGACCTCTGACTGACGTTGCGGTGCCTCCATCATCTGCTGAAAGAGTGCAAATATCTGCGTCTGATCGACTGCGGGTGATAGGGGTGGAAGATCCCCTGAAACTGTCGGCGCTGCCCTCTGCACTGGAGGTGGAGCACCTCCGAAAGCTGCTGCAGATACGCCCACCTGGATCGGTGAAGCTAACCTCCGGAATGTAGGTGCTGGAACATCATTTAACGGTTCTGCCCTCATAGGCGATGAAGTGACTGACCGTGCTGACATGGCACCTGAGCACTGGAAATGCGTCTTCGGCGGCATCCTGAAGATAGATCGAACAAAGGAATCAATATTGAGTAAGATACGATATCATCAATGAAGGACAAATTTTATTCAAAGTAAAGAAAATATTCAAATAGATAAGGATAGAAAAACTAATATTGGAATATTTTCTAGTTGTGATTGAGTAAACTCTCAGCCTAAATCCTATTTCTTAAAGCAGGCTCGTAGCAGTACTCTAGGTGAGCACTACTACGATATCACTCTAATTGCGACTCTAGAGAGCAGAATGGGCCATCACTAAAAATGTGTCATGATTCGCACCCGAATATTCGAGAACGAGTACGTGGGTACATCCCGCCTACGCCGCAGCAACGGTGATAGAACATTTTTTGGGTCAACTCTAACTAACTAATATCTCAACAATATATATATGGTACCTATCAATCATCTCAACTCCAAACGAAAGAATAAAATGGTATCTCACAAATGTAACTAAACTCAATCACAATGCAAACTAAGAAAGATTAAGCACGAATGGAATAACGAAGAAAAGAATGAAGATACAATCCACAAGTCTAAAATAATATACAAGCCATAAATCTCAATAATAGTCTAATACAAGTCCACAAAAATATAAACTAAACCTCCTCAGGCTCTGCAACTAATTCCTCCTGGTCTACAGGAGTATCCTCTAAAGGTATACCGTTCTGTAGCCTGTAGAATGTAGGACACTAATTTATGAGCCAATCATCTGAAAAAATATATCCAGTCAGGATTGGAGCGAAGTACATACCTCTGAAAGCAGTTTTAATAACATAATCGAGCATATAAAATAGATAATAGAAAAGAATACAAGATAACTAAACATATGGATGAAATGATCAAGGGTGAACAAGTAATGTACGAGAATGAAGAACAAGTAATATGAATATCTGCAATATGAAAAAATAGCTAAAATCTAACTAATATGCCTCGGAATACAAGTTCATTATATGATCGATTTGGGTTGAACATGATCAATAAGGTAACTCGATTATAAGTGTGCTATGTAATCGACATGCACACGAATAACAATGGGACTTTGATCACATAATCAACTCCTACTTCTCCATCCTCAAATAATACCAATGGATCCAATCACGACACGTTACGAACACGAATATGACCACTTAACATGAGCAGTGGGTGTACACGAATATAATCATACTGAACACGAGCAGTGTGTGAACACAAAATATAAATAATCAATACCCAATACACACGATGAAATACATGTGCAGGAGTACCCACTGAACACGGTAGGGGATAACATCTCCTGACAGGATCCATGTAGTATCAATCCATGAAACCACTGTGTCATAATCAAGTATACAATTCTAGAACATAAGATATATACACAATTATGAAATAAAAACTAAAAGAAAAATATAATCGCCTGAAGTTCTGAGTAAGATTTGTCTCTCGATGCCCAAGCTGGTGTCACACAGAGCTATATATGGTATATTACATCAATACAAGGTTCTGCAATAAAATTAAGTTAAACTAGTACAATTCTAGGTAATAAAGCCATTTCTAAGTCAAAACAGTCAAACTAGGTCAAACCAGCTATTTCTAGGTCGTATGAGTTCAACTCTAGGGTATTAGGTCCGCACACTATGAAACTAAGCCACACTAGATAATCTAAGATACTATGGGACACACAAAAGACCGTATCATATGATAGGCAAGTTTTTAATATGGAAATAGTAATTTATATACTTATACAAGGTAATACATATAGTATCCTAGCTAACTAATGCAAAGCAGATACCTTGGCCCGAACCAAAGCGTATCTCACTACCTACACACCCATCTCGATACTCAAACCCAATACCTTGAGTATCGACCAATTACCTTGACATAACCTTGGTATCCCAAGGTAAGTCAATCCTAGTGCATATAGCTAATATATAGCTAACCCCAAAATACTAACTATATGCCACTCATAACTAACTATTAAATACTACAACTACTAACATATATACATATCAATACAATACCTACTAACTTATCATCAATATCCATATACATACATAGATATATATAGTTAATATTTTAACTAGTAGGTACATCTATCTAACTATTTAGATAACAAGTATATATAACTAACTATCTAGCTATACTAACTACTAGTTATAATAACTATACTAACAATAAGCTACTAACCCAATTAGCTAACTGATACCTGAAAGCTCCCTGTGTTGCTGATACTGTGCTGTTGTTGCACTACACAGGTATTGCTGCTGCTACTCAGTGTTCTTGCTGACTGCTAGTGCAAGCCTTGGCTTGCTGCACTGTGCTGAAACTGCACTTGTTGTATGCTTCATGTGCTGTGTAGTTGCTCTTCTTGCTGCACTGCCTTGCTCAATTTCCTGCTGCAGTGCCTGCTGCAGTATTCTTGATCACTGAATGCAATTGGTTATTACAGCACTAGAGCTTCCCTTGCTGTGCCTTTGTTGCAACTGTGCTGCAGGGCTTCAGTTGCACTGATGCTACTGCATCCACTTGTGCAGCCCGAGCATGCTGCTGTAGTGGCTCGAGTTGATGCTACTGCACACTGCTTTTCTTTACTGTTGTACTGTGCAGTTGATGCACAAGCTACTGCATCTCCTGCAGTATAAAACTCCTTGTTGTTGCCATGTTCTTCAGGGGTTGTTGTTGTTATTCTCTGTTGATACTGAGAGTTGTTGATGGTTGCTTACTGTAGTTTTACACTGTTCTGATGCTACTGCATCCTCTCTGCTTTGCTGCAACTATTACTGCACCTAAGTTGGTGCCCGACCCCTCACTCACAAACACTACCACCATATGCACACACACACTCACATACGTGTATATATTTACCTATATATATATATATATATATATATATATATATATATATATATATATATATATATATATATATATATATACTCTTAACTATACATATCTAGACATATATATACCACACACATATAAATATAACATATCATACATATATACATATATATACAAACATACATATATTCGGATAGATACACATATACATATAGGGGTATATATATATATATATATATATATATATATATATATATATATATATATATATATATATATAACTATGTGGTTATGTATATATATGAGATATCTATATGCATATTTGTTATGTATGTATATATATATATATATATATACACAAGTCACATAGAATTAAAGAGCAATAAAACAAACACGTGGAGTACACCGCACCCGTATCACACTCATTCTATGATATGCTTGTGATACGGCTCTACCACACAACCAAACACATCTTGAAGCATACGAGTAAGTCTAGAATACTAATTATGCATGATACGAAGAACCAAATGATCAACTATCTGTCCGTGTCAAGATATGACATGCACAAATCCCCGTGTCAGAAGAAAATCTCCAAAAATAATCTGTATCACCAAATTGACGGGATATGACCCACACGTATCAAATTATGGATATGATACTAGTCACACACAATCAAACACATTTCAATTTGATCTATAATTAACCAATTGACAAACACATGATGTGCCAATCTCGAAATTCCTCTAAAATTCACACAAAACATACATAACTTCCTCCATTGGCCTCCTATGAATCTAATTCCAATTCCTATGGGTAGCCTATGCATGTGGGGTGGTTCCTTATGGTTAAATCTTAGATTTAGAGTCTACTAGAAGAGGAAATACTGAAATGTACTTATTGGGAGATGGATTCCCAATAAAAAACTCTAAATGATGAATGTAGCCTCCAAATTTTAGATCTTGGCTCCTCCTTGTAGATCCTTGCTCTTCTCCTTGTAGATCCTTGTTCTTTTAGCCTCCAATAAAGAATAAGGAAGAAATTTAGGAAGAAATTGAGTAGGAAATGGTGAGGGAATGAAGAAATTGGAAGGGGGGAAAATTCTATATCTAATTGGAATAGAAAATAAGAAGAGAGAGACTCTCTCTCCTCCCTTAAGGTGGCCGGCCCTAGCCCCTCTCCCAAGCAAGTATGAAATGTCCAAAACACCCCTTGGGGCCTCTCATGAAGAAATTAATTAAGGAGGAAAGGTTCTAGTCTAATGGTTTCCGTAATTAATTCATCCTCCTAATGCATGGGCCTAATTATTGGACTCAATCTAAACTAAAATTAAATATTGGGTTCATGCATCTAAACTAACTAGTTAGGTCCACTACACAAGTCCAAAATAATCTAGCATCTAACAATAAATAAATAATATAATAAATAAATAATCACACATGCACAATATTTAATATAATAAATCCTAAAATAAAAATACCCATGCCAAATTACCAAACTACCCTTAGTTGAAAATATGAGGGTGACAATCAATTAGGACTGTTAACTTGTTGATAGTCCTAATTAAAACTCTGTATATACCCCTTTAGGATTGTCAATAAGTTGGCAGTCCTATATGATTCTAGGACTGTCAACTGCTTGACCGTCCTAGGACTCTGTCAACTTGACAGTCAAAATTAAAACTTGAAAAGTACAAAAAGTTTCAATTAGAACTGTCAACCAGTTGACAGTCCTAAAGTGATATATACAGAGTTTTAAGTCCTAATTGATGCAAGGACTGTCAACTGACAGTCCTAGTGTCATGTAGAACTGTCAACTTGACAGTCAAAATTGAATCTTGGAAAATACAGAAAGTTTCAATTAGGACTGTTAACTAGTTGACAGTCCTAACATCAATTAGGACTTATTTTCAAGTAAGACTGTCAACTTGACAGTCCAAATTAAAACTTGGAAAATACAGAAAGTTTCAATTTTTCTGTATTTTTCCTGTTTTAATTTGGACTGTCAAGTTGACAGTCCTATATGATACTATGACTGTCAACTTCTTGACAGTCCTAGGACTGTCAAGTAGTTGACAGTCCTAGCATCATATAAGACTGTCAACTTGTTGGCAGTCCTAAAGGATAGGGGTTCAACATTATATAAAAGGGGTTCAACATAATACAAAAGTGGATTTTTCACTAATAGATTTTTTATTTGACTTTTTCACTGTATACAAAAGTGAATCACCATTTTACAAATGTGGTTCAACATTATACAAAATGACAAAATTATACATGAACCAACTAGGTGACAAAATTATACAAAATTTTATAAAAGTGCAAAATATAAATAGCCTACTCGTATCAGTCGATTTGAACATCGAAGTGGCCAACAGGCATGTCTCTAGGCTCCTCCATCTTCAACAACTTCTTATAGATATTTATTTTCTCTATAAAAGGTGTCGTCCAGGCGATCGCTACGTCTAGTACATGTTTATAATAAATTATTGAGGGTGGAGGAATAGGAGAATGACCGATCAATTTTAGCATGTTCAACCTGGTTGGTGGTCACTGTGCTATAATGCTTCACCTTATTCGTCCATGCTAAGACAAAGTATTCTTTATGCTGTTCTAGCCATGTACCTTTGATATAAGAAATGCATGCCGGCTCCCTCGTCTTCCACTTTTCTTTGAATAAGTACCATGCCGCGTCGCAATTGTCTTTCGTACTGGCTCACCATACATGATTTCAATCACTGTATAATTTCTCGAAAATGTCTTTGTTAATTTTTCCATCCACCTTTTCAAACTTTAACTTACATTATGATTGGATATTGCGATTGATATGCCAAGTGCATAGTAGTATATCCGCATGAGGAAAGATGATAGCTATAGCATTAATTATGACATATTCTCTGTCAGTAACAAAATAGACGACTGTCTATGTTTGGTGTAAAGTATTTTTAGTTTTTCCAACAACCATGTGTAGTCCTCGAGTTTCTCACTCTTCATGAAGCAAAAAGCATGTAAAAATATTTTTCCGGTAGAGGTGAAGCCAACAACGTGAAAGAGAGGCATCTTGAACTTATTTGTCTTATATGTACAATCAAGAACTAATACGTCATCGAAGGACCGAGCCAAATGTGTGCAATCGGGATGAGTCCAAAACATTGAAAGGACTTCATTACTCTGTGGATGTCTTCTATGGTACTCCATATAATGATTATCGGCAAGCAACTTCAATACTTGTGGCATCGCCATTCTTATTTTCTTACTATTGGCGTTTGATTTCGCTATTGCGTTGTAGATTGAATTTATTGTTGATTTGTTATTCTCGTCTTCGTGTCGTATGGCTGAATAAATTTGTCTGGGTATAACTCCTGAACTGGACAAATCTTCAACTATCTTCCGCTCAACATTGTTCAACTGTCCGACATCGGGATGGCCCATAAGTGTTTCGGTAATATCATGATTGTGGATTCTATTCTTCACTTGGAATATCCACTTCATATCTTCTATGTTTACAACAGAGATCTTGAATGGACAAACATTTTTCCTCGTACCAACGCTTATGTTTGGAACTTTTCTTTGGAAAACTATATCTTTCTTTCCATGATACCTGAACAAACAACCTCTTTCATATCCAAGCTCTATAGTTTTGCATCCCGGACGGTTTCGGGCCAATCTTGATATCACAATGACTATATTATTTTTTTGATCAACTTCTTTGCACCAATGTAACGCTTATTCGTCTGATTCAAAGCAAATGTCGGTCGAGAATAAATTGCATACATCAACGGCAATTGAAGGAGGTACCACAATATCGAAAGACGATAACCCCTACAAAAGAAATTAAAGTTAATAAAACTGTTTAAAATTGAAGTGATTGCAGGAAATTAGGATTGCAGGAAATTAGGGCAGTCCTCAAAATAATTAGGACTGTAGGGAATGTGACCGTCCTATTATTTTTCAGGACTATAATTTTACTTACAGTCCTAAGAAAAAAAAGGAGTGTTAGTTATTTGACAGTCCTAATTATTTAACAATTGTTAGTCGTTTGATAGTCCTACTTATTTATAGGACTGTCAATTGTTTGACAGTCCTACTACCAAAAATTCAGACAATAAATTGTCAACTTCATTACCGAGGGTGCTTCGGAAGAACCGATGAGTTCTTCGACCGTAGCGGAGAGAGGATTAAGTGTATTAGATGATCCAATTTCTTTAAGATGCATCTCTCCTACATTAAACACATAAAATTTAATATTTATATGTGGACCTAATGTTTGAAAAACCTAATCGTCATAATTAATCGATGACATAACAAATAACTGTTTAATATTGTAACTTTTTGTGTAGTGGGACTATAATTTTGATCTCCAATCTTCACTTTGGTGATAGGATTTTGAGAATTGGTAGAAAGTGGGTTTTGGAAGAAGGGAGCATAGGAAGAAGAGAGCATGGGGAGAAGAGAAAGGTTGGAATCTATTTTTTTATTGGCTTTTATATCAAAATATGGGCTGCCTCAAACAAAATATTTTAGTGGCAAACTTGTAAATAAACTAAAAAAAGAGATTCCCTCAAGCAAAATATGAAGTGCATATAGAAATTGCCAAAAATATATGTCAAATCTAGTTGTTATACACGTTCTCACTCTTTTAATATTTTTTTTTGGGCTCAAACTTGCCTAACGCACTTAGCAAGGATGTGGACTATTATTTTTCTTTCTTTTACCAAATATATAAAAAAAATATAAAATGTAAAAAAAAAAGTACTCGCCCTTGGAGCATCATTAATAGTTGGGACTCTCCAATGCAATTTGGGGTCCAAAATTTCAAAAAAAAATATAAATATAGAATGGTTAGGTTTGTATGGAAATAATAGAAAATGATAAAATGAGCTTTGATCCCAAAGATTATGTGGTCACAAATTAATGTGGAAAAAAAATATAAAATCTAGAATCTAGAAAGTTGGGCTCCAAATTGGGACTTACTATTCTACAAAATGAGTTCCTACAATCTAGAATCAAGAAATTGGGAGGCCCAACCTATGGCTCCCATGGGTGGGATGGGACCCAAAATCAAGATATTGGAACTAGGGATGGAACTTACTATTCTAGAAAATGAGCTCCTACATTTTTAATCTAGAATCTAGAATATGGGATGGACCTTACTAATGATGCTCTTACTAAGGACGTTGACAGTTGGCGGACCCTTTTTTTCTTTTTTCTTTACCAGATTAAAAAAGATTATAAAATGTAAAAAAAGAGAGCAGACGTCCTTACTAAGGACGTTTGTAGTGTGAAATAGTTGGATATAGGCCAAACGCCCTTAGTAAGAGCATTTGGGTTCTCAATTTTCAATTTTTTGAAACTTTTTCTTTTCATACAACATCATTAAACTGTAGTTCTCTGTAGAAAGTGTTTGTTTTAATATCCTAAACTTTAATATGCATCAACTTGATACCCTAAAAAAAAATTACCTTCACCCAACCCCCTCCCCCCACCCGGCTACAACCCCCCCTCGACTGCACTAACCTCTCAAGATGTATAATGGGCCGGGCAGAGGTCCGGTTTGACCGAGTTTGGGTCGGTCCGGGCTCAACCCGGTGCAGAGAGCGGGCCGGGCCGGCCCAGTTGGGTTCACGGTCTAGGTCCGGGCCGGCCTGTTTTTTTAATTTTTTTTTTACGTTTCTTATATTTTTTTTATATAATCTATATGATATAACTTATATGTTAATAAATTCAAGTTAAAATTTATAGGTTTTTTTACTAAGTTAATTTTGTATAATTTAAAATAAGTAAGAAAGTTATTTCATATATATATTTTTATATTTTATATGATATAATTTGAAATAGGTTTATATATATTTTATATATAATCTATATGATACAAGTTATTTGTTAGAAAGTTTTTTTTGTATAATTTATGTAAAAAATTATATAAACATTAAGTAAGAAAGTTTTGTTTGATTTCTTTATTTCGATATTTATATAACTTTAAGTTTAAACTTAAATCTAAAATTTATAAGTTGAAATAATTTGTTATTAGTTATATAAATTTAAATAGAAAATTATTATTTTGATAATTAAAAATTTTAAATGTAAACAACACTAACTAGTCTAAAAAAACACAGCTACCCCTTAATTAAAAAAAATTATTGAAGATAATTTTTAATATATATTATTTTTGTTACATAATTCATGCAATATATATTTGTGTTTCAGCTTCTCGGCCTCTCTTCAAAGTTTATTTGTAATACAGTAAATAAAGTTTCTAGAGAGATTAAAAGCTGAAATTCAAACTTAAGTTACAATTAGGTTTAAATATAACAATGACTTATGTAACAATAATAAAATATACTAAAACCGATACATTTTTTGAAGAAAATACAATAATACTAGATATCCATACACATTTTCAGATGTATGCGTAGCTTCCTTATACCATAATTATGGTCTCATTTGAGTTATTTTCTATAATGCAAGCATTCAACAAGAACTCTATTCGAAGATCTTCTTTCTGTATCACGCTCATTGTAAACACCGCTAAAATGGTGCTAAATTTTTTATTCAAACTCTAGTTGTAGTACCGATTGAGTTTGCGGTGCTGGTTGAGGTTGCGGTGCGGATTGAAGTTACTGATCTTCCAGTTGCTGTGGTGGTTGCTCATTTTCCATGATAGTATATAGTCTCTTTACACGAGATTGCTTCTAAATTTTATAAGAGAGAGGAAAAAAAATTGTGTGGTTACATTTTATTAAGTTAGGCCTATTTATAGGATTTTTGGGATAAAAAATGACCCCCTATGCCCTCAAAATATAATTGTTATAAAGGGATTTTGGTCATTTTTAGCAAAAATAACCAAAATATCCCTCACAACATTCAAAAAACTGTCACAAAATCGGAGGTATTTTGTTAAATCCAAAAAAAAATAAAAATTGGCTGAATCGGGCCGAGCCGGGCTGACTGTGCCAACCCGAATTGGACCCCACCTAGACCGACACTGGGAGCTGGCAGGGCCCGGACCGATTTTTGGACATCCCGGCCCATTATACAACTTGTCCAACCACCCCCCTCCCCGAGCGCGTTACCGTTGATTCGCACGCAGAGAAAGGGGGGGGAGGGGGGGCAGGCGGGTGGGGGCGGGGATGAAGGCAGGTGGGGGGTGGGGTTGGCAACCTGGGGGGGCGATGGTAGGAGAGGGTTGGGTGGAGAATGAGGGGGTAATTTTGTCTTTTTATTGGGTATCAAGTTTAAAATATTCAATAGTTGATGGTACCAAGTTCTCGAGTAAAAATGTTTAGGATATCAAGTTCAGAAATGGAATAGTTGAGGGTATCAACTTGCAATTCAGCCTTTTTTCTTTAAAAATATATATTTTTATTTTAGTTCAACAAACTCATAATTTTAAGACTTAATTTCAACTTGATACCCTCAACTATTCAAAAATTTTTAACTTGGTATTCTAGACTTTAATATTGTATCAATCACTATCATTAACTATTGAATATTTTTAAGTCAATAGGCTTTTTTTTTTGTTTTAACAAAAGTAAATAATATTTTTGACCAAATTATCCCCCATACCCTATGTAGGTATTTGAAGTGATCATTGTTAGGGTATTTTGAGTTGATACCCTCCGTCAATCAATGAGGTATTTTTGTCATTGAATTTTTTTTCTTAACATTGTTAGGATATTAAGTTGTACAATTCATATTAAGTTGTCTAATATTAAGTTAACTATTTCTTCCCGATTGAAACCGAATAAATTGAATGCACCCCCCAATGCAAACCCCCCTATCCCACTGTCACGACCCACACCCGGTGTAGGGGCACAAGTACATGAGCAATGTCTAGCCTACATCGTAACAATGACGTAGAACGCTATCTAGGACAACCATACTATCTAAACATCTCACACAACATATATATAAGGTACCTGTCAGGCCATCTCAATTCTAATTGGAAGAAAAATATGCTATATGATAATTGGTAATCAATACTCAATCACATAATAAAACTAATGGAAGATAAGAGGCACGATATGGAATAGAAGAAGAGAATAAAGAGTCATAATACATCACAAGTCCAAGTCCAAAATCTAATCTCAACACAAAACTCAAATATAGTACATGCCATAAAGTCTAGCTAAGATCAAATACAATATTATAAAGAATAATCTAAAACTCTACAACGGGTGGTACTATATCAAGAGGCTTTACGGTGCAATCTCAACGGCCTCGCCATCCTGTGGTCCGTAGTAGGTGTGACACATCTGCTCTAACCAATCATCTGGAAAAAAATCTAGTCAGGATTGGAGTGAAGTACAACCTAATAGCAGTTCCGATTAATTGATAAAGACTATAAATAGAAATAGAGAATATACTACAAGACGAGAAATAATGAATAATATCATACTATAGTAGAAGAAACAGGTAAACAAGAGCACTATGGTAAACACTGATCACAATAAAATAGAACAAGGCAATGAAATAGAATATGGTAAAAAACTGTAACTATACTAAGTGTTTGAAATACTAGTTAGATATGTGATCGGCTTGGGTTGAACATTGTCTACTTAAACGTTGGATAAATATTATCTAACTTAAATATTGAACATCATCTAGGCTTTGGTCACATACATCGCTAGCACTTCCCCTTTTACGAGACTAGTACAATGGATCCAACCATGACACGTTACGATACAAAATACTCAAGGCATTGTAAAACATTAAACATTGAACATTAAACTTTGAATATTGAACATTGTCTAATATTAAATATTGTCTAATAACCATATGAGAATACAAGGAACAATGAAATAATAAATAACATCCCATGACTGAAAATCCATGTGTATACTAGTCCGTGTACCAATGTGTCAAGAATCAAGTAATACATTTCTAAATACTTGTATTATAGTAATTATCAAATAATGAAAACTATTAGAGAATGTACTCGCCTGGTCCTGAGCAAAAGATGTAACTCGGTATCCGTATCGATGTCTCACAGACCTATATATGAGATATCAAGTCAAAACAGGATTTTGGAATTGTAAACATGCTTTACTAACCTAATACTAGGTTTCCAAGTCACTTCTAGGTCAACTAGGTCAATTACCTATTATTTAGGTTCATGATTACCTATTTAGTGGTCTAAATAGTCATATGAGCTAAAACCATACTATTCTATGTTTTCTAGGCTATACTATTTAGTCATAGTATACCAAGTAAACTAATATACTATATGTACCTATATATACCAATATCAAAACTCTTACCTTAATATCTAGCCATTTACCTTAATATATATACCTATATCATATGTAGCTTGACTAAACACCAATGCCATGACCAATATCCCACTAGTGCCTAATACCTTAATTAAGTATCCCTTACTATATATACCTTAACCACAAACTTACTCATCTCCAATACTTATAGACTTAAATACTTGACACACCCTCTCACTGCCTTCTCCTGATACTACAGGTATCATGATACATAAACCATTGATACTCTCCTTAGTTCTCTTCACCAGTACAGACATCTCTCTCTAATACCTACACACACCAATACAATTGCACATCCACCTCCCTTAGCACACACTGGAACCACAGTGCTACCTCTCTTCCTGACATCTCTCTTCCTACACTTTGCACTACTGAAATACCCTAACCTGGTATTACCTACACCATCACCTGACACACAAGCACCCACACTCCCTTAACTCTAACACCTAAACATACTATTCCTCATCTACCTCTACTTCTACCTAGAACCACACCTCTCCCTCATATAAAACTGGCACTATCTCCTTACCACTAGTGCCCAAGTATCAGATCCCAATGCCCACTGTTCTCAGGAATTGCTACCCTTCCCAGATACTGATACTTCACACTCATCTTAATTACCCACACACATACAAGATTAATACTGAACTTCTTCCTAATACACATAAGAGCTCACATCAATCCCATATCTTATCCTTAACTCAATACCCTGATCAACCACACTTACACTTATATCCCTCTGGTGCAAATACCAACATGAAATACCTGTATGCACTTCTCCCTCAACTTTCCCACTGCAAACTTGCAGTGAGCTATGCTCCTTAACCCAACTGCAAGTTAATTGCATTGCAACCCCTTCATTAAACTGTAACATCAGATGCTCCCACACATACACACAACTAGCATTCTTAACTCACCCTTCACCTTGATATTCATTTATCCCTCACCTGTGTACTGATCTAAAGACACAATTGCAGTATACCAACATCCTTAACCAACACACAAGCAACCCCTTTCAACTCTGTGTGCATTGCACATCCAACCTTGTTGTAGTCCAACTGAAACTAAGCATGTGCATGGATTCAACTACATCTAAGGTTGTTGCCTCATGCCCACATACTGCATAGCAGTAATAGATTTTCCACTTGCCTGCATCAGCAGACACAACACCAATGCAACAGCCACCCGACCATTTGCTGCTTCTCACAACCTCCATAGTGCACACCTGGGCGCACACAAGCCCAGGTCTGAAATTAGTGTGCACCAGGAACACAGACGTACTAACATACTAAATCACAACTCTTCACTCAACCACACTCAAATGCATACACCAAGTATACACACACAACACATTGGCACAAACACTTAAAGTACACTACACGAATACACCCACGCTTCTATGATACTCTATCCAAATCATACCAAGCTCTACCCAAAGATTAAGAAAAACTCAAATATATTAATTAGACTCCAATAGGAGTAATAAATAGCTATTCAAGTGCTTGTGTCAAATTTATGACACGTGTATCACAAGTGTCGAAGAAAAAACTCCTCCAAAATTATCCCGTATCATAAGTATCATGATACGGCCTACTTATATCCAATTATGGACATGTATCTACCCTCATACAACCAATACAAGCCTAATTAACCCTAATAAACCTAATGACAAACACTTGGTGCCTCATTCTCGAATTTCTCCCAAAATGGACACCAAACTCAATGTTAGAGTCATAATAAGGGTCATTAGAAGCTCAAGCTTCTCCCTATGGGTAGCCCTAATGCATGGATAAATTTTAAATGCTTAATTACTTTAATTAGAAGCTAATTAGAGGAGTAATATCAAAATTTATCTATTAGAAGATGGATTTCTAATGCAAACCAAGTTGGACACAATAGGACACAAGCTTATACCCTCAAGGTCTCTTCTCTAAGTGCTCTTGCCAACCTTAAGCTCCTAGTCTTCTTAGATGGTGAGGATGAGTGAATTTGAGAGAAATTTATGGATAAAAGGGTGTAGGGTAAAGCTATTTGGGGAAGAAAACTAATTGAAATTTTTTGGAATGAAGAATGAGAGGAGAGAAAGAGTTCTCCCCCTTGAAATAGGGCTAGCCACTACTCCCCTTGTCCAAGCAATATATAATGTCTAGAATACCCCTATTGGGTTATCATGAAGAGGGGTTTAATTAATGGAATCTACCATGGCTAATAATGGTTTAATCTAATCTCTAATTAATGGAAGGGAAAGGCTAATTTGGTTTCAAAAGTGACTAGTCTAAAATATTGGTTAAAGTTGTCATGTCATGTCTAGTTGGGTCCACTAGTGTTATGTCTAATCAACAGTCTAATCACTACCAATAACCATATCACTCACAATATATACAACATACTTATTTATTTATATATTAAATATAAACAAAAAATTGTAATAATATAAAATGATAAAAATATTCCTATTCTAGAAATATGGTAGTTACACCCTCCATTATGTATTCATTAGATATCTGGGAGATTCTTCTTAAGTCTTGATTAGCTAATATGAATATTATCTAAGTATGTAGTAAAGTACTCCCCAAATAAAACTATAAATATCTATTGTAGCCCACTTCTTCAATACCCATTCCTCAAGGTGCAAGATGGGTCGGGCGGCCTGTAACCCAGCCTGGGCCCGACACGGTCAAGGTCGGTCTGGGCCGGCCCGGACCGGACCCGGTCAACGGACCAGCCCGAACTGGCCCAACCTCCCCCCGGGTCTGGATTGGGTCGGAGAATCCGACCCAGCCCGGACCAGGCCCGGCCCGCTGCATGCTCCGTTCAGTCCGGGTTTTGCCCGGTTAGCCTGGACCGGCTTGGCCCGGTTCAGGACCTGTTCGGCCAAATTATTTTTTTATATAACCCTTTAAGGGTATTTTGGAATACCCCCATTTTATAAGCAGATTTATGACCATTTTAGGGGTATCCATTATAACAACTCTTTTTTGAGGGTATTTGGGGTCATTTGTTACCAAAAAACCTATAAATAGGCTATAATTCATGAAAAATAATCACAACAATATTTCTTCCCTACTACAAATTTCTTACAAAGTTTAGAAGCAAGACAATTAAAAAGTTTAGAAGCAAAGTAATTTCTGGTCTAACTTCTTCTCTCTCAACACAGTTTTTGTGATTTCTTTTGGAGGCTTATAGTAGACGTTATAAGTAACTTTAATATTACATAATAGTTTTATTTATTGATTTGAGATTTTTTGTTTCCTCTCTCTCTCTCTCTTTTCTTTGATAAAGAAATAAATATTTTTGCTCTAAATTTTTTACAAAAAATATTTTCTAAAATATAGATGGACAAGGTTCAAACCAACCTTTTAAAAATTATGATTATTATAATAATATGTTTAAAAATAATTATATTCCTGATTCTGTTCCATTGACACAAATGTCACATCCTAAAGTTAGAAGTAATACTACAAATATTACAAATAGACAAAAAATCAGTTTTATGGAATTATTATGATAAATTATTTATAACTGATATTGAGGGGACACCGGTTTTAGATCCAAAGCATTCAAACAAATAGCTAAAGGTGCCCAATGTAAAAAATGTAAACAAATTTACAAATGGAAAAATAATGATGGCACTGACACGTTAAGAAGACACTATGAAAGTTACGATGGTAAGGAAATACTACAGGCTAGACAAACACAATTAAGTAGCATCCTCGAGGAACTTCTATAGGTAACTTTACCTATTTTGCTGCTCATAACAAAATTGAGTTAACAAAATATATTATTTATGATGAACAACCTTTTACATTTGGTGAGAGTGATTGGTACTACGATTATGCAAGCAAATACCCTTAATCCTGCTTTTACTAAAGTTTCTAGATCTACTACTAGAGCGGAGGCTATAAAAATATTTAAAAAGGAAAGAGAGAGTTTAAAAGAAAGTTTTTGTAAATATTAATAAAGTTGCTCTTACTTCTGATATTTGGATAACTAAAAATAATTACGCTTATATTTGTTTTATGACACATTATTTAGATCCAAAATGGATCTTGCGAAAATGTATTATTTGTTTACGACCTTTAGATTTTTCATATACTGGCACTGTAATTGTCACTCCTCGTTCCCGATATACGTATTTGAAACGTATTATTTCTTGCTTGCATGTTTATTAGGTTGCATGGAGACTAGACCTATTCTTTGGTTTAACTGGCTTTATGGATTATTTGTTTGGGTTGGTTTAGTCATGAGTTGAACCCATGGTCTAAACCTCAAGCCCTATCTATTTAAGCTAACTTGTCATGCCAGCTCCCAAAATACTGGATAAATACGAGGACTGACATGGCCAACCGTACCTTGCAGAATATTGAAGTAAGCCGCAATGTGTTAAGGTTGTCTAGAAGACATATGGGTGAACTCTAGCATGCTATGACGTCAGTTCTAAGGCCGACAAATCATAGTATCTCAATACATCAACACAAGTATAAGAGTATATCATATATGAAAGTAAAAAAGGCATCCTAAATTATATACCACATATGATCATGAAGATAGTGAATACAAAATGCTGCACTAACAAAGGATAATTATACATGATCAAATATACCAGCCATGGTCTAATATATAAATTATGTTGACCAAAGTAAGAGAAATGATCTCAAAATAATGGGCTAACACTGCCTCTTGCTAAAATACCACAAAATGAGATAATACTACGAGGGGTGGAGGAAGGAAACCCACTCGCGATCTTCGGCCGCAGGCCTACGAGTGTGAGCCATCTTACTGGAAGTGCGGTGGATCCTAGTTCTCCTCGGAATAATCTGGCTATACAAAACCAGTAGGGTCAGAACCCCAAGCAACAAGTACCACAAAGAAGCTCAAGATGATAGACCAAACACATTACACCATTAGCAGAAAAGAGACATAAGAATAAATGAAGGTCGAGACTCGTACGGTACCAATGCACTTATCTCAAAATACAATGATAGAACTGATTACAAGTGCTAAGATGAAAGTACGGCGACGAGTGACAAGAAGGCATAGGAAAAACTCTGGATCGGGATCGCAACCCTTACACCAAATAAGGACCGGGGTTGTAGTCCTTCACCCGACAAGGAATTTGTACTCTAACCATGAGTCGTGAAAAAAAAATAGAATAGCAAGATATAATGAAAGTAACATCATTCATTGCACGACCAAACAACTCTACGGTTTGCTACGATTAACTAGCTAGGATTGTCACATGCCTTAATTGCTAAATGCATATTTTAAGAATATTGCTACCATCGACAGACGCTTGTCGATTAAACATAAATGCACATTCAACAACACTACAATTGTCATAAACAGAAATTAGAGCTTTTAAGCATAAACTAAAGCTTGTGAACATAAACTTAAACTTGTGAATCATAAACTTGTCGTATAAATATAAACTTGTCTTGTAATGTATCGTAACACGCATAAACTTGGTCAGTCATGGAGCCCTTGTCTAGCAGGGTGATTCCATACTGCATGAGGCCCTTGGAGATCGGGGTAGCCGGTAGAGCAATATTCTTCCCTCCAATGATCTAGGTGAATCTTATCTTTTTAATCATTTCTAAATTATTTCAAGTTCTCGATTCGTGGACACTTGAGGACTTCCTAGAATGGCGAGTCACGAGTATGAGCTTTTCATAAGTTATCGTATCCATGACACGCGATACATAGGACAATACTCACACTTGATTGCTCGATGACAAAATGTAATAAATTATTATTCACAAACATTTCTACGATTTCGTGAGGATCAAAATCTCGTGTTAATATAAGGAAGCAAAACATCCAACTATGTTCCAATACACAACTGGGCTAAAATAGTTTATTCATTTAAAAAATGATACATTATAGTAAATTAAGGATAACTCTCACATGTGAACTCCAAATGAGGTGATTCAAAAAGATTTGTAAAGGCAAGACAGAGATATACAACTTTTATGTTTTGAGTTTTGTAAGATTCTAGCTAAAAAATAACTTAAATATTCAAAAACTGGAGTTTGGGTCACCATGCCCGTAGCGCACTGCACGACATGAATTATGTGCACGACGCACTACTGCGCGGACATAATTCCATGCGTGATGCACTGTGCAGCAAGGATTGATGCACGTGATACACTGCTTTGACAGAAACTTTATGTGCGGTGCACTGCATGCGATAAGAAAGTGATGTGCAGTGCATCAATACGTGACGCATTGATGCGGCAAGAAAATCCATATGCTGCGTATTGCTGCACGGCAAGAATTCCATTCGTGGCGTACTGTACGCGGCAAGGATTGATACGCGCGGTGCATCGATGCGCGCTGCGAGGGTATGATGCGCGTGGTGCACTGCTTCGGCAGAAACTTTATGCATGTCGCACTACGCGACAAAAATTCCATACGCGACGCACTACGCATGGCAAATGTTCATCGTCCCTGCTTGACAGGTCCGAGAACAAGAGTTTATAACTTATTTTTAGCCATAAAAACTTTAATTTAACTCCAAATTAAGCGATTCAAAAGCCAAAATGCTCGAAATGGAAAGCTCCATCAAATAGAACAACTTGTTTTAGAAAACAACAAGTTTTAATATATCAAACCAAGAAAAACTCATAGAACCCATATAAAATCCTAAGTTGGAACTCAGATCTACACAAATCTATACATCAAAATCTAAAACTCTAAGAACTAAAGTAGATAAGAACATCAAGGAGAATATATTCTATCAAACATATTTTTAATTAACATAAATAAAAAAAATCCAAAATCTATGGCTTCACCATTGAGCAAGATGTACTTGCCTCGAGTGGCCCCTAGCCTCTCCTCCCATGGTCTAAGTGATAACCGTATTAGCTTCCAAGTCCTCTAGGGTTAGGGTTCGGCCTAGGGTAAGGGGAAGAGGAGGAAGAAGGAAAAAGGGGGAGTGAAATAAGAAGAATGAGTGAGGAGAGAGAAAATACTCATATATATACTAATAAGAGAGGAAAATGGTTTAGTCATGGGTTCAATCAAATGAACCGAACCAGGTGTCCATTCTACATACAGATCCTAAACTAGGTCTATGGAAATGTCAATGGATATTCTACTGGTCTCGGGTAGTCTTTCTCAATAACAAGAAAATAATAATAAATAAAATAACAGAAATCAACACTGAGAAATACAACAAGAATACATTATCAGAAAAAATTAAATTCTAGAAATACAAAAAATATCAAATCTGGAATCGGGTGTGACATCTCTACCCTCCTTAGAAAAATTTTATCCTCGAAATTTCACCAAGGCTAATCGAGCTGGAACACACGAGAAAGCTCAAAAAATCACAAGTCACTAATCAAAGGATTATACTAAGCAAATAACTAAATAGAAGAGATAGCTACAAAAATAACTAATAAAAAATGTACAAAACCAACACGCAGGGAAAATGGAGGTATATGGATATATATACCCATGAGTTAGTTAAATAGGAACTCGTCCTTGCTTGTCTATGCTGACTCACAAAATGGACAAGAGCCAAGCCTTGAGGTAATTCGGTACCAACAATCTTGTCAAGGACATGACTCCGATCCATGATGTACCTTTACAGTCGGTTCACATTATAGATATCATGCACCATGAGATATAAGGGCGAAATAGTAGGACAAAAACTTGCCTTTGCTCAACGCAAGGATCGAAATGACTATCATATTTTGAATGCGTCGGAACACGAGATTGTATGACGAGAACCAAAGAATAAGACAAGCTAAAAAGAGATCGAAAATCTTACCCATAATTGTAGCACCTTCGGCTATCAACTGCTCTAGGTTGCCAAATATTTTGTCATGCCAACATTTAGGGGATGTGGCTCTAACTTGCTGCTGGTTCTGTCTTACTGGCAAGGCTTGTTGGACTTGCGCATATTGTACCATATATTGCTGTTGGAACTGCTGAGTCTGTATCGGGAGAGGATGTTGGGCTAATGGTCGAACTGCTAATACTGGTCCTTGTGGGCCTTCAATCGCTACCCGAGGAAGAGCTGGTAACTATCGGACTGAAGAAGCCTCTGGATAGAGAAGCGAGCATAAACCAATCATATGGTCAAATGCCCCACATCTGAGACACTGGCCGTTGGCCCTCCTATACTTATCTCTGGTGTATACTGGCTTATTGCAGTGGCTATATCCTGCTAATACAGACTGCCTGGTAGATTACACTGAGATTACTGTTGAGGTTAGAGGTGCTGGCGGGCGAAGAGTGCTAACTGCTGGTGCTGTATATGATTAATGAATACTGATGCCTCTCATAGATGAGTATAAACTTTTTTGGCCTCCAGTCCTTGCTACTAACCTCTGGCCGACAAGTTCTTGGGACCTAGCTTCCCAGAGTACTACTTCGTTGGTGGTATAATTATGATCCACGTTAAACTGCTGAGGCTCAAGATGTAACCCTTGCTCAAATCTTTTGGCTCGGTCCTCTTCGGAAGCTACCATATGAGGAGCTAATCGGCTAAGTCGGCAAAACTCAGCCGCACACTGGTCGACCGATCTTGTGTTCTGGCGGAGGTTGATGAACTGTTGATAGAGCTGGAACTTGGCGGTTTTGTGGAAATACTTCTCCTGAAAGCGCTCCTTGAACATCTGCCATTTAATGGACTTTGAAAGCGCCATTTCTTGTGCTGTCCACCAATCTCGGGCAAGATCTGATAGTTGTAACTTGGTTGCATCTAGGATGGCCTCAAAGTCCTGGAGCTAAGAATCTGTTAAAACTACATAGAACTTGGTTGGGCGCATGCGACTAACATTGGTCGCCTAATTATGAGTATAACGCCAACTATTATTGAGTGCTACTCTAACTCCCTGACAAAGAGTAGTGTTGGTCTGTTCTTATCCTTGCTGAATCAGCTGGCAGAGTTGGACCATTTTTTGCTGAAGCTGGAGTTGTTGTTGCTGTACCATCATCATCGCTTGGATTATCTCTAACATGGCCGGCGAGCTTGCCTGACCTGGTTGTACTGGAAGAACTGGCAGTACTATCTAGGCTGGCTGGGCTGGTATAAATGGCAGAGCGGGCTAAACTGGTTGTCCCGACAAGACTGGTGGAGCTGATTGTGCTGGTCGGGTTTGTATGACTTATGGAGCCGGCTGATGAAAAGCTACTGACGCTTGCCCTTGGTTCAATTGCAAAATTTGGCCCTGGCCTACTACTGGATCTGCTGGAGTTATCGGTGCTATAAAACCCTCTGAAAGAGGAGCATGTGGGTGTCCCTGAAGGATAAGAACACAAGGATATCAATAAGGGACAAGAATAGAACAATCATATCAAGCAAGCTTGCAGTTTAAGGAGAGCGAGAAGTACAGGTCACAAGTGGAGTTCAATCAAAGTTAATAAAGGATTGAGATCCTATCAAGATGAGTCCTCGCACAAGTCTGAAAAATAGACCTACATGGACCACCATATAAAACTTTATCACGCCCCGCTCCAAGAATACTGGGTAAATACGAGGACTGACATGGCCAACCGCATCTTGCAGACCCCCGAAGTAAGACGCAATATGTTAAGGTTGTCTAGAAGACATATGGGTGAACTCTAGCATGCTATGACGTCAGTCCTAAGGCTGACAAATCATAGTATCTCAATCCATCAACACAAGTACAAGAGTATATCATATATAAAAGTAAAAAAAGCCATCCCAAATTATATACCATATATGATCATGAAGCTAGTGAATACAAAATGCTGCACTAGAATAGTATAATTATACATGATCAAATATACCAGCCATGGTCTAATATATACATCATGTTGACCGAAGTCAGAGAAGTGATCTCAAAAAAAGGGGCTAACACTTCCTATTGCTGAAATACCACAAAATAAGATAACACTACGAGGGGTGGAGGAAGGAAACCCACTCGCGAGCTTCGACCGCAGTCCTATGAGTATGAGCCATCTTGCTGGAAGTGCGGTGGATCCTGGTTCTCCTCAGGATAATCTGGCCAAACAAAACCAGTGGGGTCAGAACCCCAAGCAACAAGTACCATAAAGGAGCTCAAGGTTATATACCAAACATATCACAACATTAGCAGAAAAGAGACATAAGAATAAATGAAGGTCGAGACTTGTACGGTACCAATATACTTGTCTCAAAATATAATGATAGAGCTAATAACAAGTGCTAAGATGAAAGTAAGACGACGAGCAGCAAGAGGACATATGAACTACTCTGGATTGGGACCACAACGCTTACACTAAACAAGGACAGGGGTTGTAGTACTTCACCTGAGCAGGAATTTACACTCTAACCACGCATCGAGAGAAAAAGAAACTAGAAGAGCGAGCAATAATGAAAGTAACATCATTCCTTGCACGGCCAAATAGCTCTATTGTTTGCTACGATTAACTAACTAGGGTTATCACAGGCCTTAATAACTAAATCTATGTTTTAAGAATATTGCTACCACTGACACTACAGTCAACTCGGATAGCCAATGGTATGCTTGTCGAGTAAACTTAAATGCACATTCAACAATACTACAACATGACTAGTTACTTATCACAAACATAAATTCGAGCTTGTAAGCATAAACTAAAACTTGTGAATCATAAACTTGTCTTATAAATATAAAATTTTCTTGTAATGTGCAGCAGCATACATAAACTTGGTTAGTCATGGAGCCGTTGCCTAGTAGGGTGATTCCATGATGCATGAGGCCCTTGGAGATCGGGGTAGCGATAGCACAATATTCTTTTCTCCCATTGATCTAGGTGAATGTTATCTTATTTAATTATTTCTAAATTATTTCAAGTTCTTGAGTCATGGACACTTGAGGACTTCCTAGAATGGCGAGTCACGAGTACGAGCTTTTCACGAGTTATCGTATCCGCGGCACGCGATACATTAGGCAAACCCACACTCGATTGTCCGATGCCAAAGTGCAATAAATTATCATATACAAATATTTTTATGGTGTCATGAGGATTAAAATCTCGTATTAATATAGGGAAGCACAACATCCGACTATGCTCCAATACTCAACTGGGCTAAAATAGTTTATGTATTTAGAAAATAATACATTATAGTAAATTGAGGTTGGGGATAACTCTCACATGTCAACTCCAAAAGAGGTAATTCAAAAAGATTTGAAAAAGTAAGACAGAGATCTACAACTTTCATGTTTTGAGTTTTACAAGATTATAGCTAGAAAACAACTTAAATAGGCAAAAACAGACATTTGGATCACCATGCGCGCAGCGCACTGCGCGTGACATGAATTATGTGCACGGTGCACTACTGCGCGAACAAAATTCCATGTGTGGCGCACTGCGGTATAACCTTTCAGAGATTTCTTAAGGATGCACCACATAGATGGAATTTTACTTATTTAATGTTAAAATCTTCTATTAAATTTAAAAATATTATTGCACAGTATTATAATGTTAATCCTATACGGACCACAAAAGCCTCAAGTATGTCTTCACGCAGAAGGAGTTGAATATAAAGTAATGACAGTGGCTTGAGTTGATAAAGGACTTCAAGATAGAGCTGCGTTATCACCCGAGCAAGGCTAACGTAGTATTAGATGCGTTAATCCGAAAGCCTACGGTGCTATTCTTGACGTCTCAGAGGGAGTTACTCGAGGACTTGCAAGAGCTTGGCATAGAGGTTGTGTTACCTGGATCGGACGGGACACTAGCCAACTTGCAAGTGCAGTCATCGCTAATAGAAAGGATCCGGGTAGCTTGCCTACGAATGCTAGATTTAGGAGGTTAAAAGAGAGGATCGAGGCTGAAGAGCAGATAAAATTGTGCATTCATGTTGATGGGATATTTAAATGTGGTGATCGTCTATATATTTCCGACAAAGAAACTTCGGCAGGAGTTGATCATAGAGGCTCATAGCTCGATATATTCCATGCATCCTGGAGGCACCAAGATGCACCATGACTTACGATAGCACTTTGGGTGCCATGGAATGAAGAGGGAGATAACTCACTTTGTGGCTAAATATTTGGAGTGTAGCAGGTCAAGGCTGAACACCAAAGGGCAACAAGATTTTTGCAGCCACTTCCGATTCCTGAGTAGAAGTAGGAGCACATCACTATGGACTTTGTTACAGGCTTTTCGAAGAGTCCAAGTGGGCGAGATGTTGTTTGGGTGATAGTAGATCGGCTTACCAAGTCCGCTCATTTTTTGCCTTTTTGAGTTGACTAGTCTATAGAAGCTTTGGCTGACTTATACATGAGGCATATCATGAGATTACACAGCATTCCGATTAGCATTGTGTCAGAAAGGAACTCGCATTTGATATCTCACTTTTGGAGGAGCATAAAGGAGAGTGTTGGGACTAGTCTAAAGTTCAGTATGTCCTATCATCCGCAGACAGACGGGCAGTCAAAACGTACTATTCAAATACTAGAGGATATGTTAAGAGCATGTATGTTGGGCTTTGGAGGATCATGGAAGGACCATCTATATCTTATGGAATAATAGCTATCAAGATAGCATCCAAATATCTCCGAATGATGCTTTGTATGGAAGAAAGTGTAGGTCTCCAGTGTGTTGGAGCGACTAGGACAACGTCATATCTTGGGACCAGAGTTGGTTGTCAGCACTATGGAGAAAGCAAAGAGGATACAAGGGACTTGCAATCAGCATAAGACAGACAGAAGCAGTAGGCAAAGCTTCATCACCGTCCTTTAGAGTTTAAGGATGGCTATCATATCTTCTTGAAGATATCGTCGAATAAAGGCACTATTCGATTTGGAGGATGCAGCAAGTTGAGTCAAAGGTACATTGGACCATTTGACATGATAGAGCGAGTTGGAGATGTTGCGTATTGACTGGCACTACCACCATCACTTGAGGAAGTACATGACGTATTTTATGTATCACATTTGAGCATGTTTGCTCTAGCTTGGTGACAATGGTTCAAGAAAGGGCTATGAGATTCCATCAAGGGCTTCATCTCGAGATTATGCGACTAGTTGAAGGACATGACTACCAGACATACGATATCGTATTGATAGTAGCCATGAGATATGAGCTTACCATCCAGAGGTTAGCTTCGAGGACTGGAGGGCATAAGAGGTCTCATGCCCAGAACACATATGGAGGACCAGCATTCTACATTCGTATTCGTGATTTGGCACCACTGGGGCCATTGGTATCAGATGAGACAATGGCAATTTGGTAACAACAGCCGAGATAATATCAACAACGTTCGGAGAATCCAGTAGGATGTACCTATTATGGCAAAATAGGTCACACTCAGGATGTATGGAGGATGGCAAGTGAAAGATGCTTAAGGTGTAGGAGTTTTGACCACATGATAGCTACTTGCCCACAGATGCAGAGACAAGAAGGACCATATCAACAATTTGCATCATTGCCAGCTCCAGGAGCAGTTTCGTATTAAGAGCCAGTTTTAGCAGTACGACTGTTAGCCCAACATCGATGTTGACGCAAGCTTATGTGTTTCAACAGAGATAATATCAGTTTGGTCAGCAGAGACATCCTCATGATAGATTTTTTGTAGCACCGAGATGTGAGCAAGCAAAGTTTTGCGTGGTAGAGCAGGTGTTGGCCCAGGGCGGTCAAATCGAGGGTAAGTTTTGAGCTTCTTTCAATGATATCTTTTGTGTTTTGTATATTCAATGAGTGGAGATGATCTTTCTTCTTACTCTTCTGCCTTCGTATCTCGTGATATATGATGTATGTCATATGTTTCGATAATGAAGGTACATCCTGGGCAGAGTCATGATCTTGACTAAGTCGTTGGCACCAATTTATCTCGAGACTTGATCCTTGTCCATTTTTGTGAGTCAGCATAGGCCAGTGAAGATGAGTTCCTATTTTGACTGATTCAGGAGACATATGTATCCATATGCCTCCAGTTCTTTCTTTTTTCTTTTGATTGTGTGGATTACTTATGCCTTTGTTTATATTGTTGCTGCTTTTATTACATGCCTATTTTGTTATGCTTGGTATTCAGTTAGCTATATTTCATGAGATTTGGTAGTTTATGAGGTTTTATGGATCATGAGTTTTCTGATAGGATCATGAGTCTTCTGCTTGGTCTATGAGTTTTCTTGCTTGGTGATCAGCTCGACTAGCCTAGCGAATTTTGAGGACATAATTTTTTTAAGGTGGGTAGAGATGTCACACCCGTTCCCAAATTTGGTATTCTTGAATTTATGATATTTAAAATTATCCCTGTAGATGTATTCATGATGTATTTAACATGTTGATTCCTGTTAATTATGATGTATTTTATTTAGTTGTATTCCTGTTTATTGTGGGAGACTACCCGAGGCCAATAGTGAAAAATTTGGCAATTGCTATGAACCAGTGCTAGGACCCGTATATAGGATGGATATCTGACCCAGTTCACTCTTGGAACCACTAAGCCTATTTTGGATGGTTAGGATTGCATGAGGATTAGTCATGACTAGAATACCATTTCCTCTCTTGTGTATATATACTTCTCTTTCTCTCTCCTCTCTTTTATTTTTTTATTTCTTTCCTTTACTTCTTTCTTCCTCTTTCTCCTTTCCTCAAGAGCTCCCAACCGAAACCCTAAGCCCTAGTCCTGGACTTGGTTTTAGGAATATGTTTGTTGGTCCACTAAGGTAAGTACATCTTGCTCAAAGTGGTAAAGTCATAATTTTTTTGGATTTTTTATATGATTGGTAAATTAAAATATGTTTGATAGGAAATATTCTCCTTGATGTCCTCATTAGTTTTAGTTCTTGGAGTTTTTGGTTTTGATGAACGATTTTGAGTAGATCTGAGTTTTAAAGTTAGGATTTTCATTGGTTCCAAATTTTCTTTTTTGATCTATTAAAATATGGTATTTTAGAAAAATAGTTTTTTCGGTTGATGGAGAACATTATTTTGAGCATTTTTGCTTTTGGTTCACTTGATTCGGAGTTAAAATAAAGTTTTTATGGAGAAAGTAATTTTTGGATTTTTGGAGCTTTTTCGTCATGGCTGAACTTGCTGTCTGGAGAAGACAAAGTTCTTATGAGGCTGGCGCAATATGTGGCCGAGACTTCCATGTGGTATGATCCTTATGTGGCTAGACTCTTTGTCGCATAGCCAACCAGTATGCGTCCATTTTGTTGGAAGCATGACTGACCATAACACAAATTATTCTGGAGCTAAGTAACAGAACTCCTTGTATTTTATTCGCTGGACAAATGAAAAAATCGCTAAGTCCAAGAGACCTCCATATGGCATCGACCTCCATGCAGCACTGACCCATATGTGGCAAGCAGGCATATGCGGCAAGCAGAGTATGCGACCGCTTTTTCTTGGTCGCATGACTCTAAAACCTTGGCACATCTTTCTATGGTTTTGTCTTTTCTTTCTGACATACTTTATGGCCTGTCACATCTATTACTTCAGTCACTTCTACGACACATTACTTTGACACTTGTCTCTAAGAGTGAACTTTTGTCCGGAATATGCAGCTTGGAGGAGTATGCGACCTGGGATCATATGCGGCCTGGGATCATATACGGCCTGGTATCATATGCCGCCTAAGGTAGCATGCGGTTGACAATCCGTGTGACACCTATCTCATGTGCCAAGTAATGCATGTGGCTTAGCATTTTTTATTTGGAATGTTTCTTTATTATATGTAGTTAGTGTTGACAATTGCTTGTGATTGATCTAAGGAAGAATGGACTTAGTAACCCGACCTTGTGCTAGACATGACCATGTGCTAGAATTTAATGTCATAAGTGACTAACCAGCTATGTGATAACATGAGCAATGTGTCCTAATGTGATAAGGCTCATACAACCAAATTTAAATTTGGTGATTTGACCCAATTTCTTGTATTCGTGCTGATATAATTACTACGTGCTACGTGTACATATGTTATAAGGTGTACTGAGGTACGACCATATCATAATGTGCACTGAGGTACGACATAACTTGCTACGTGCTATAAGATTGTATATTTTGGGTTGTGCATCGAGAATATCCCCTATATGATGCGATATGTGATATTATTATATTAATCCCCCCAGCACGGGCATGGTATGTGGGTCAACTATCAAAGCATGGCTAGGACTTATTTGATTGTTGTATCACGCTCAGGTGAATCTAGTTTGAGCTATCAAGTAATAAAGTGGATTCGTATCTAGCATAGACCTTACTACGGTACGACATATAGGAGGATTGATCATGTAACCACACCATGGGATTTCTAACATAACCATAGGGCTAATTTAGGCAACTAAAATTGGTAGAGGATTGGGAGGGATAAAATCCTGAGATCATGCACATTAGCCACCTCAGACAACTGTCATGGCTTGCAAGGCTAATCCCCATGGATATTGGTCATGTCAACACTAGTGGAAGACAATATCCAAATACTTATATTGTATAATGTGTTCTATGTGATTCTAGCATAGTGGCCTTACGAGGGACCGGTGCATAATATACAATATGCTATACGATTACTATGGCTCAGTTAGCCCTGCTAAATAGCTTACGATCTGAGGATTTCTTTATGCATTCGTTCTGAGATAACTCAAACTCCACATAACAAGCTGTATGATTGATTGGTCAATTTAAAAGAGTATATGCTGGTAGTCTAGGTACATGAACTATTGTGGTACGACGGTTCAACCCTTGTCCATGTTTGGTTGTAGGGTTGCGTCAATGTAACACAATAGGTTATATACCGAAGCTGCATATTATACCTATATCTTAGCTTGTATTATGGCATATAGGTTTTAGATTATATTGATGTGTTGTATCTTTGTTGTGTTCATAATTGGTGAGTCGTACCTTGTCTCAGAATCGTGTGACACCTTTTGTTCTTGTTTGGTTATAGAGGTGTCTTACTGCTCCGATGAAAGGTCATACGCTTGTAGTTATGGAATGGATTCCTATTTTATGTACTTTATTCACTTATGCTCCTTTGTGGTACTTGCTCTCGGGGCCTGACCCTACTGGCTTTGCTTGGCCAGGTTTAGTAGCAGAGCCCGAGGATCCTATTATGTATCTGACCGATAGTCCACACCAGGAGGATGTCCGCTGTCACTACCACATTCCGAAAACAGGGGTATTTTTGACTTTTTATAATATTTAATGTTATGGTAGTTACAATTAATTAATTACAGGATAGTATATTCGATTTAAATAAATATGTGAGTGTGTAATTAAATATAGTATTATATGCAGTGTCCATTTATTTTGAGCTAGTAGACTTGACCTAGAAGCCAGTAGACGAACACCTGTCCGAATTATAAAATTTTGGATTTAATTGTTTTAATTCGATTTATTTATTGGAGATTGTAATTAATTACCGTATTTTAATTAATTTGCGCATTGCCTTTGCTTCGATATTTGGAGCGCTATCCTAACTTTTGTCTTCCAACAAATTTCACAATCTTGTCCTAGACATGCCCGCCTTCCATTCTGCTATTTTTGCAACTTATAATTATGCTCTCTGTATATTATTTTGGGCCGCGCAAGAATTGTCGCGGACGTTTATTTAATAAATTCCTATTTAGTATCGTTGTGCGTTCCAATCGAAAATTGGAGGCAATCTTGACCTATTTTTCGTGCGGCCCAAATTAGGGTAATATTCTGTTCCGAGTCTTCTTTATTATTGGTATTGATGACCTGACCTGATTTTGGCCCCATGTACTCCTAATTAATTTTAGAACACAACTTGCCTTTTATTTCTATTTAAATTGAGGATACTATTTTAACCAATTCTGAAATCCCAATTTAATTCTAGTGCCCTGCAAATTGAGCCCATACTGATCTTACAGCGCCCCCTGACCCTACAAAACACTGGACCCCGAATCGCCTGCCAAATTTTTGTCATTTCTGGTATCTGTGCAAATACCCAAATTTAAGGGGACAAATTTGCAAATTGGCATTTTGTGTCAACACCTCATTGTTTAAAACAATGAGGGAGCCTAATAATAATTTAATTAAACCTCTCACCCTCATTCCCACATGAAAATCCCTCATGACAAATCTGGACCCCTCATTTAAAGGGATCAATCACAACCCTTCATTCCAACACCCTCTCTCCCTATATATTGTCATGTCCCATCAAACCCTTTCCCTAGAAAAAACCCTAATCCCCAAGCAAGCCCCCCCCTCTCTCTCTCCTCTCCTCTCTCCAACGTAGGGAACCAACCTCTTCCCTTCTTCTTCTATTTCTTCTTCTTTTTCTTTCTTCTTTTTCTTTGTTCTTTTGGAATTTCAATTCAGAAGAGAGGGGGGAAACACTGTTCACCCCCATCTCTGCATCCCGGCCGAGACGTCACCCCGACTTCCCTGTGCTCTCCGGCGGCCGTAGCAGTTTCCGACGGCGACGGCTCAGTCCAGCGACCAACCCGCTGCACGACCGGCGGCCCCTCACGATCTTCCTCCGGCTGTTTCTCCACCCATCCACCATCAGCCGACTGCTTCCCCGGCGGCCTCTGCAACTTCCTCCCCTCGCCGCTGCTGTTCCTCCCCGACTGATCCGGTACAGCCACCACCCGCTGCAACTCCCCCTCTTCCCATCAACCCTCCGGCAACGCTGCACCGCTGTCGAGCTCTGACGACTCCGGCATTCCCCTTTACATCTAGCCGCATCCACACAGGAATCAGAGGACATGATTGATGCATTAACAAATGATCCGCAGGAGATAGGTTTGCACTGCTGGAGTTCAATAAATGGATGACGTTGGTCAGTCTCCACACATATATGCCTCGGCAAGGAGCAACCATTCATACAATACATTTGTCGCAAGGAAGCTTGCAGACAGAAATAATGGCCAGATATCAGTTTCGATTCAAGAGTTGCCCAACAGCCATCCACCAGAAGAGAGGTTTTGTGTCCGGTGTGCCTTAATGGAGAACCGTTGGTTTAAGCCAATCTTCTCTACTCGTGGACCCTTGCAGCGTTCCTATGTTCACTCGATGCTTGCAATAGCTGCTGTTTGTGTCATTGTCTGCTTATTTCTTCGCGGATTCCCTCATCGTCGTCGAGCTCCTCCGCCGACGCCGGAAAACCCCGACGTGAGCTCCCTCTCCGATTTCCTTTTTCCCTTTTTCTTCGATTCACTGATTTGGTTCTGTACTTATAAATATATTAGTTAGTTTAGTAGTAATCAGTAGTTAATTTATTTTAGTTATAATTAATCAGTTAATTAATTTTATAATTTGTTAGTTAATGTATATTAGTTAGTAATTAAATGTAATTAGTTTAGTTTAATAATTTCAATTAATGTTTTAGTATCTGTATTGTTATTTTTAATGATGGTATAATACATATATTTTATATAAGCTTTTAGTATACCCTTAATATATAGTATGAACTTAATTTGGTATTAGTATTAGTATATTTAATAATGATGTTGACAATATATATATGTTATAATTCTATTATGAGTATACAGTTATACATATTTTGTATATAATTTTTGGTATAAATATATATAGGTAGATTATATTTTCGTATTGGTATATGTATGTATATCTATATGTTGTATTGGTTTTTAATAAATATAAATGTAAATTGGTATATATATATATAACTACGTATTATAGTATATGTAAATTGGTATATGTATATTTATGCTTTTGTATACATACTTAGTATATTTTAATATAACTTGTAAACGTATATACATGTATTTTGTATACCTACTTAGCATTTTTATATATAAAGTTAATATATATATGGTAAATATATTGTTCAACCTATATATATATATATTATGCATGAATTAAATGGTACATATATATATATATATTGTATATGTATTTATTTTGGTACAAGTAATATTGTAAGTGTTAATGTTAGTTAAATTGGTATAATGTGTTATAGATGTCTGTCTAACTAGATGACCTTAGTTGACCAGTATCATGCCAGGCATAGCCCCTGAGTTAGGTATTTGATTTTGTGTATAGTATAGCATCTGATGCAAATGTTGTATTTGAAATATTTTTAGGACTGTTGGTTCCTCCAGACAATACTCTGGGACAGGACATTGGTATTGACAGCTAAGGACCCAAGGCGAGTACATTCTCTGATTAGTTTTTAATTTATGATATCTCCTATGTTCTCTGTATCTAGTGTAAATATCCATGTTCTTGACACGCTGGTTACACGGATTGGTGTAGACGGATCTCGTCATGAGATGTTATTCCTTATTCATGGTGTAGCTTATTCAAGACTTGTTTCCTTGATATCTTGTGCATGTACAGACACTGATTTCCGGAGAGATTTGCTACCTCTCTAGGGAATCCCGTGCCATAGCGTACCATGATTTGATCTACTATACCAGTCGGGGGTTTTGGGAGTATTTTAGTGTAGATATGTGATCATACCCAACTATCCATGCATCATAGCTCACCCCACATCTCACGTCGGGTGCGGCCTGACCATCTCCATGCTTCATAGATGTTACGTGTGATTAGCCTGACCTCTCCATGCATCATAGCTATCCAACGGTTAGCCTGACCTTCCATGAATCATAGCTAATCACATGTAACCAGCCTGATCAAGTTCCCAAGCCGATCACATGTTAAAGCTAGTACTCACACACTTAGTCATAGGTTTCTTGCTCATTAACATATTGTTTCTTTTCCTGCATTTACTTACAGTATTTCCAGTATTTCTTTCCTTGTTCATTTCTCGTACCTATACATGCATCTGGTATATTTCCATCTAGAACTGCTACATGTTTATGTCATTTATATAGAACTGCTATTTAGAGATGTACTTTGCTCCTTCCTGACTGGAAAATATTTTTCCAGACTGTGACCTTAGTAGACTGGTTTCTGACACACTTGGGGATTGGTTGTTACTGATTTCAGGTATGATTATTTTTGTTAGTAGACTTGTGTTGTATTCTTTTGTTTCTTCAAATTTTTATCGTGCTGTAGTTGTGATTGAGTATGTTGTTCATTTTATAGTGTTATCCGTGTCTCCTTATGGAGTTGGATACTAGCGTGAGATTTGTTTAGATAGTACTTGACCTAGACAGCGTTCTACCGCCGATGCTGCGGCGTAGGCTGGACGTACCCACGCACTCGTGCCCCTAAATCGGGTGTGGGTCGTGACACGTTTTAGTGGTTGCCCATGCAGGTCAGACTTCGCGAGTTGTGCGATGTCGTAGTAGTGTGGCATCCTTGTTATACTACTGCGTGCCTGCAATAAGGATATAGGACGTAGGATACTAGGACGAGAGTGAATACTCAATCACAATTCCTTGAGAGATTCCTGGGATGACCCTTGAGAATCTTATTACAATTTCTAATTTTAAATTCCTTTCCCCTTGTTTTCGTCTGCTCTCGCTTGTTGTTACTGAACTTGATTCTTGTTGATCAGTTATTAAATTAAAATCTTGGTATCATTATTTAGTTTATTCTTGTTGACCAGTTGTTAACTTTAATTCCTGGTATAGTTGTTGAGTTGATTTCATATTGAGATGAATTTTACGGACTAGAATTTATGGTATCATCTGATGACATATATTGATGAGGACAGTGAGAAGGTAAAAACGTCTACTTTGGTTATGGAACCTAGAGTTTATCGCAGCCATATTTGCTGTCGTGACGAGAACGTAGGAACCTAACTTGGATGTACATACTTTAGTTATGAGATTTAGAGTTTCTCGCAGCCATACCGGTTGGCATGGCGAGGATTCTAGATGACATGATTATAGGGTTGCATACCTTAGTTACGGAACCTGTCGTTTATCGCATCTATGCTTACTGGCGTGGCGAGGATTCTGTGTGTCATGATTTCTGACAGACGTGTATGATTATCAGGTTGTATCTTAAATTGGTTCTTAAAGTATCATCTCAAGACTTATCTATTTATGTTATTCCAGGACTTTGTTCCATCGCTTCTTTTCCTTACTAGCAGTAAAGATACCTTCCGTCCTTGATCCAGTTTCTTTTTTGAGCTTATTCTCTTTGAGGATTCCTTGTTAGTATGATAAATAGTGACTTGCAATTTTTGGTTGTGTCTTATATTAGTTGACTGAGTGTGACTTGTGAGTTGTAAGTATTTCCTAGTTGGACATGTGAGCAGAAGGATTTAACCTAGAATTAACCCATAGCATAATACCTTGTAACAATAGTTCTAGGATAAGTGTCATTATAGTACTATAAGTAGAAGGAGAGTATAGAGTATCAGTGATAGTTCTCAGAGTTAGTGTCAAAGCCAATATACCCGTCCTGGATAATCATGATTATGTAATTGGGTGACATATGTAAACAATTAGGTATCAAGGAATTGCGTTAAGGATTAATGGAGCATGACGTCCAATCTGATGATTGATATCGGGCGTATTAAAGTTAAAGAAATTTATATGCATGAGGAGTTATAATAAGGTGTCATGAGTAGAGAAATATCGGAATTAGTAATGAAGATGGTAAAGCGTATCACATATTAGTGTAACAGGCTATGAAAGGTTAAAAGGAAATACCTATACAACCATCGAGATGAGGAACCATATACATGCCCATGAGAGTAAAGAAACATGCGTATTATAGAAGGTACAGGTAAACATGAGTTCTAATGAGCTTGATGAGATGGTCCATTAATGAAGCTAGTAATATAATACCAAGAGTGCTAATGATTCTATATCGAGGATTAGTCGAGAATAACGTTAATAACAGTAAGCACTCTGTGTGATGATAATTAGATGATATACCAGTTGACATAAATTGAAGTCATGAAAGAAAATACAGGTGATGATAACTTTGATCATTGGAGGTAATAGTACAAGTGATTCAGGCAGTACAATTTTAGTACACAATTATAGACACTAGATGCATTGAGTGCACCTTGAGTATCAGAGAATGTGAGCACTGATATGTACATTGTGGAGTTATAAATTAAAAGGTGGAAATAAGATTTTATTTTTAGAATAATTGAGGAGTTGAGATTATATCATTAAATTTTTGAGAATTTCAAATATGAAATCAATAAACATGGTTAAGGCTACAAAGGTATTAGAAGTGATTAAATTTTGTTTCGATGTTGAGTATCTAATTTTGAGGAGGTATATACAATTCATTTTTAAGTTGATCGAGAAGTTAAACCTTGACGATTAATTTGAGGATTAATTTTATGGTAGATGAGAGATATGAATATTAATATACGAGTAGATGATATACATGTGTAAGGATCTGATAACTTGAGCCGGATTAAGATGGCACCGCAGACTGACTTGGGTGTCCATCTAAAGTTGTATTGGAAAGAGCAGTACTTAGTATGGTGTTACACTTGGTGTGCACTGGAGTGATGAGAACAAATAGTATGGACAATTGTAGGAGGAACGGGAACTGACAGAGAGTATGGTACTAAAGAGATAGAGGTATCAAACTTGGATGCATTATTGAACCATGGTTATATTAGAGGTTCTTGGTATCAGATTCTGGTATTAATAGACAGGTGTGTGCAATACGGATATATTCATGGATCTTGTGGATTAATGATTAGTAGATATGGGTACCAGTGTACAGGGATAGGAATTAGTTAGTGAGTGTGCTAGAGTTAAGTGTTTGTTAGAGATAGGAGATACCGCAAGAAATGTGTTAGCAGGTTCTGTCCTTTCCTTCCTTCTGTCCCTATCTATTTGATTGATTGACTGATACCTTAGTACCGTAGCTTGTATGCATGATTCTTGTTATAATGTAGTTAGTAGTACCCCTGATACAGAGACTACAATACCATAACAAAGGACACCATGACCGTACATATTCCCTTTAGGTTGCATGTTGTATGATTATAGGACAAATTTTTAGACCAGGATTATTGGGGTTTGACCATGACGGAGATCTATGACAAGGTTATGACTTGACAAAGGGATAAGATGATTCAAAATTCAAGGATAAGCATTTATTTAAATAAAGAGTTAATGAGTAATATAACAGAATTGATGGAGCATTGATCTTTCGAAGATCGAAGTATGATTGAAATTTGAGGATAAACGTTAATTTAAATAAAGGATTAAAAATTTAAACATGGCAGAATTGATGATTTATTAATTTCAGGAAGGTTGATTATGATATATTGGAAATTTGAGGAAAATTTGGGAAAATTATCATTATATATACTTGATTGCAATATAGTAATTTAAATTTTATTGTTGCAGACGTTGCATTTGAAGGATCCATAAGTGTCGTATTATTAAGTATTTTGAGGAAAAAGAAAACTGAAGAATCAGATCATTGATGGATTATTGGTTGGATTCAGACTTTTTTTTTGGGACGAGAATCAATACATTGATTGAAATTAAATTTGAGGAATAGATATCAAATTCCGAGTATAAATTTTTATTTAAATTCGTGGGAATTGTGAGGAGATGGAATCTGATTTTATTTTAAGAATAATTCAGAAATTTTTGAAAATTGCGAAACGACAAGGCGGATTATTTCAGGATTTTGTGGGTTGTTGAATTTCACTATTTTTGGAAATAATAATGTGTATGAGTAAATACTACTATTGAAGATTTTAAATTTTGAGGACGAAATTCTTTTAAGGTGGGTAGACTTGTCACTACCACATTCCGAAAACAGGGGTATTTTCGACTTTTTATAATATTTAATGTTATGGTAGTTACAATTAATTAATTGCAGGATAGTATATTCGATTTAAATAAATATGTGAGGTGTGTAATTAAATATAGTATTATATGCAGTGTCCATTTATTTTGAGCTAGTAGACATGACCTAGAAGCCAGTAGACGAACACCTGTCCGAATTATAAAATTCTGGATTTAATTGTTTTAATTCGATTTATTTATTGGAGATTGTAATTAATTACCGTATTTTAATTAATTTGCGCATTGCCTTTGCTTCGATATTTGGAGCGCTATCCTGACTTTTGTCTTCCAACAAATTTCACAATCTTGCCCTAGACATGCCCGCCTTCCATTCTGCTATTTTTGCAACTTATAATTATGCTCTCTGTACATTATTTCGGGCCGCACAAGAATTATCGCGGACGTTTATTTAATAAATTCCTATTTAGTATCGTTGTGCGTTCCAATCAAAAATTGGAGGTAATATTGACCTATTTTTCGTGCGGCCCAAATTAGGGTAATATTCTGTTCTGAGTCTTCTTCATTATTGGTATTGATGACCTGACCTGATTTTGGCCCCATGTACTCCTAATTAATTTTAGAACACAACTTGCCTTTTATTTCTATTTAAATTGAGGATACTATTTTAACCAATTCTGAAATTCCAATTTAATTCTAGTGCCCTGCAAATTGAGCCCATACTGATCTTACAGCGCCCCCTGACCCTACAAAACACCGGACCCCGAATCGCCCGCCAAATTTTTGTTATTTCTGGTGTCTGTACAAATACCCAAATTTAAGGGGACAAATTTGCAAATTGGTATTTTGTGTCAACACCTCATTGTTTAAAACAATGAGGGAGCCTAATAATAATTTAATTAAACCTCTTACCCTCATTCCCACATGAAAATCCCTCATGACAAATCTGGACCCCTCATTTAAAGGGATCAATCACAACCCTTCATTCCAACACCCTCTCTCCCTATATATTGTCATGTCCCATCAAACCCTTTCCCTAGAAAAAACCCTAATCCCCAAGCAAGCCCCCACCTCTCTCTCTCCTCTCCTCTCTCCAACGTAGGGAACCAACCTTTTCCCTTCTTCTTCTATTTTTTCTTCTTTTCCTTTCTTTTTTTTCTTTGTTCTTTTGGAATTTCAATTCAGAAGAGAGGGGGGAAACACTGTTCACCCCCATCTTTGCATCCCGGCCGAGACGTCACCCCGACTTCCCTGTGCTCTCCGGCGGCCGTAGCAGTTTCCGGCGGCGACGGCTCAGTCCAGCGACCAACCCGCTGCACGACCGGCGGCCCCTCATGATCTTCCTCCGGCTGTTTCTCCACCCATCCACCATCAGCCGACTGCTTCCCCGGCGGCCTCTGCAACTTCCTCCCCTCGCCGCTGCTGTTCCTTCCCGACTGATCCGGTACAGCCACCACCCGCTGCAACTCCCCCTCTTCCCATCAACCCTCCGGCAACGCTGCACCGCTGTCGAGCTCTGACGACTCCGGCATTCCCCTTTACATCTAGCCGCATCCACACAGGAATCAGAGGACATGATTGATGCATTAACAAATGATCCGCAGGAGATAGGTTTGCACTGCTGGAGTTCAATAAATGGATGATGTTGGTCAGTCTCCACACATATATGCCTCGGCAAGGAGCAACCATTCATACAATACATTTGTCGCAAGGAAGCTTGCAGACAGAAATAATGGCCAGATATCAGTTTTGATTCAAGAGTAGCCCAACAGCCATCCACCAGAAGAGAGGTTTTGTGTCCGGTGTGCCTTAATGGAGAACCGTTGGTTTAAGCCAATCTTCTCTACTCGTGGACCCTTGCAGCGTTCCTATGTTCACTCGATGCTTGCAATAGCTGCTGTTTGTGTCATTGTCTGCTTATTTCTTCGCGGATTCCCTCATCGTCGTCGAGCTCCTCCGCCGACGTCGGAAAACCCCGACGTGAGCTCCCTCTCCGATTTCCTTTTTCCCTTTTTCTTCGATTCACTGATTTGGTTCTGTACTTATAAATGTATTAGTTAGTTTAGTAGTAATCAGTAGTTAATTTATTTTAGTTATAATTAATCAGTTAATTAATTTTATAATTTGTTAGTTAATGTATATTAGTTAGTAATTAAATGTAATTAGTTTAGTTTAATAATTTCAATTAATGTTTTAGTATCTGTATTGTTATTTTTAATGATGGTATAATACATATATTTTATATAAGCTTTTAGTATACCCTTAATATATAGTATGAACTTAATTTGGTATTAGTATTAGTATATTTAATAATGATGTTGACAATATATATATGTTATAATTCTATTATGAGTATACAGTTATACATATTTTGTATATAATTTTTGGTATAAATATATATAGGTAGATTATATTTTCGTATTGGTATATGTATGTATATCTATATGTTGTATTGGTTTTTAATAAATATAAATGTAAATTGGTATATATATATATAACTACGTATTATAGTATATGTAAATTGGTATATGTATATTTATGCTTTTGTATACATACTTAGTATATTTTAATATAACTTGTAAACGTATATATATGTATTTTGTATACCTACTTAGCATTTTTATATATAAAGTTAATATATATATGGTAAATATATTGTTCAACCTATATATATATATATATTATGCATGAATTAAATGGTACATATATATATATATATATTGTATATGTATTTATTTTGGTGCAAGTAATATTGTAAGTGTTAATGTTAGTTAAATAGGTATAATGTGTTATAGATGTCTGTCTAACTAGATGACCTTAGTTGACCAGTATCATGCCAGGCATAGCCCCTGAGTTAGGTATTTGATTTTGTGTATAGTATAGCATCTGATATAAATATTGTATTTGAAATATTTTTAGGACTGTTGGTTCCTCCAGACAATACTCTGGGACAGGACATTGGTATTGACAGCTAAGGACCCAAGGCGAGTACATTCTCTGATTAGTTTCTAATTTATGATATCTCCTATGTTCCCTGTATCTAGTATAAATATCCATGTTCTTGACACGCTGGTTACACGGATTGGTGTAGACGGATCTCGTCATGAGATGTTATTCCTTATTCATGGTGTAGCTTGTTCAAGACTTGTTTCCTTGATATCTTGTGCATGTACAGACACTGATTTCCGGGAAGATTTGCTACCTCCCTAGGGAATCCCGTGCCATAGCGTACCATGATTTGATCTACTATACCAGTCGGGGGTTTGGGGAGTATTTTAGTGTAGATATGTATCATACCCAACTATCCATGCATCATAGCTCACCCCACATCTCACGTCGGGTGCGGCCTGACCATCTCCATGCTTCATAGTTGTTACGTGTGATTAGCCTGACCTCTCCATGCATCATAGCTAACCAACGGTTAGCCTGACCTTCCATGAATCATAGCTAATCACATGTAACCAGCCTGATCAAGTTCCCAAGCCGATCACATGTTAAAGCTAGTACTCACACACTTAGTCATAGGTTTCTTGCTCATTAACATATTGTTTCTTTTCCTGCATTTACTTACAGTATTTCCAGTATTTCTTTCCTTGTTCATTTCTTGTACTTATACATGCATCTGGTATATTTCCATCTAGAACTGCTACATGTTTATGTCATTTATATAGAACTGCTATTTAGAGATGTACTTTGCTCCTTCCTGACTGGAAAATATTTTTCCAGACTGTGACCTTAGTAGACTGGTTTCTGACACACTTGGGGATTGGTTGTTACTGATTTCAGGTATAATTATTTTTGTTAGTAGACTTGTGTTGTATTCTTTTGTTTCTTCAAATTCTTATCGTGCTGTAGTTGTGATTGAGTATGTTGTTCATTTTATAGTGTTATCCGTGTCTCCTTATGGAGTTGGATACTAGCGTGAGATTTGTTTAGATAGTACTTGACCTAGACAGCGTTCTACCGCCGATGCTGCGACGTAGGCTGGACGTACCCACGCACTCGTGCCCCTAAATCGGGTGTGGGTCGTGACATCCGCCGAGGAACTTGTGTGGGTTTCTTCTCCCCCACTATGAGTATTATTTTGTATTACCAATTAGCGTTTAGCCGACAATACTTGTTAGCCAATTTATTTGGACATTAGTTCATCTGCATGATTGTATATTATTCAGACTGTGGCTGACTTACAGTCATGTACTCTTCGTATTATACTAGTGTACCATCATGTATAACTAGTTTCATGATCATTCCGATAGAGCATCAGGGATGCCTACCTGCTTTATCTCATATGCTTATTCTTACTATTTTTTGGTTGACGATGGGGACATAGAGATCCTTGACCCTAGGTGACTTGATTGTAGTATGTACCCCCTTGTCTCTAGACAACCTTAGCACAGTGTGGGTTGCTTCGGTATTCCGTAAGGTATGGTTGGCTGAGTCACTCTTTCGCTATCCAGTTTTCTAGTTCTAGGGTGTGACAAGGTTTTAGTGGTGGCCTATGTAGGTCTGTCTTTTTAGACTTGTGGGGTGTCTTGTTCTAGGAGTCTCAATCAAAACTGTCTCCTTTGATAACCTGAATTTGTCTTCTTCGACACCGAACTTGAACTATCAACAATTTGCTTTCTTGTTCTTTCTTGTCCTGTTATTTGATGTCTTGGTGTCCTTTTTTTCAGGGGCACCTCTCCTCCGCCTTTAAGGGTAGCAGATATGGTAGAACAGTTAGCAGAGCAAGATTCTATTGAGTGCTAGCAAGAGATAATACTTCCTCAAGATCAGCTTCGAGTAGAGCCAATGGGTGGAAAACATGAACCAGAGATCCCGGTACCCCCAGTAATTCCAGTAACACCAGCAACATTTGATACCCTGATACTATTAGAAATTATCAGAGGTATGATGGCTATACAACAACATCAAATAGCAGTACAATAACACCAGCAGCTTCGACAATAGGAGTAGAATGTCCTCTTAAATCAAGGACTGCAAACGACTCCAGAGGAGAGTGAAGAAGAAGATCATGGAACGTCATACAGATTCTGTCGACTTAACCTGAGCTATTTTGAAGGCACAGAGGATGATATTACGGCAAATGCTTAGTTTCAAGATATTGAGACGATCATGGCGACATCTAAGATTTTGGCAGAGGAGTAAGTCAATCAAGTCCAATTACAACTATAAGATCTTGCTCATGATTGGTGGGCAACGGAGGAAGTCGGCTTGAAGCATCCTATCTCTTGGGTCAACTTAAGAAACCAGTTCAGGACCAAGTATTTCAGAGTAGTGGCGCAGTTTGAGCTGTAGCAGAGATTTATTAATCTCAGGCAATCTGGTAGAACAATGGATGAATATGCAGTAGAGTTTTACAAGCTGAGCAGGTTTGCTCCAGCTATAGTAACGACATAGCAAGAAAGGGCTATGAGATTCCAGCAAGGGCTTCATCTAGAAATTCTTCAACTAGTTGAAGGACATGACTACCAGACATTCGATGTCGTATTAGCAACCAGAAGACATGAGCTTACCATCCAGAGGTTAGCTTCGAGGACTATAGGGCATAAGAGGTCTCATGCCCAGAACATAGGTGGAGGACCAGCATCCGACATTTGTATTCGTGATTTGGCACTACGGGGGCTAGTGGCATCAGATGAGACAATGATAATTTGGCAACAATATTCGAGACAACATCAATAATACCCAAAAAATCCAGTAGGATGTACCTATTGTGGAAAAAGAGGTCACACTAAGGATGTACGTAGGATGACAAGTGGAAGATGCTTGAGGTGTGGGGGTTTTGACCACATGATAGCTACTTAACCACAGATGCAGAGGTAGGGAGGACCATATCAACAATTCCCAGCATTGCCATCTCCAAGAGCAGTTCCGTATCAAGGGCTAGTTTTAGCAGTACGGCCGTTAGCCCAACTTTCGATGTTGACGCAAGCACGGGTGTTTCACCAGAGACAACGTCAGTTTGGTCAGCAGAGACATCCTCATGACACAATTTCAGTAGCAGCGAGACATGAGCAAGTGGAGTTTGGCGTGTTAGAGCAGGTGTTGGCTGAGGGCGATCAAATCGATGGTAAATTTTGAGCTTCTTTAAGTCATATATTTTGGATTTCGTATATTCGGTGAGTGGAGATGATCTTTCGTCTCATTCTTATGCCTTCGTATCTCATGATACATGATGTATGTCATATGTCCCGACTATAAAAGTACGTCCTAGGTAGAGCTATGTTCTTGACTAAGTCATTGGTACCGATTTATCTCGAGACTTGATCCCTGTCCATTTTTTGGGGTCAGCATAGGCCAACGAGGACGAGTTCCTATTTTTACTGACTCGGAAGACATATGTATCCGTATGCCTCCAGTTCTTTCTTTTTTCTTTTGATTGTGTGGATTGCTTATGCCTTTGTTTATATTGTTGTTGCTTTTATTGCATGCCCATTTCGTTATGCTTGGTATTCAGTTAGCTGTAGTTCATGAGATTTGGTAGTTCATATGGTTTTCTTGTTCATGAGTTTCCTGATAGGATCATGAGTCTCCTGCTTGGTCTATGAGTTTGCTTGCTTGGTGATAAGGTCGACTAGCCTAAACCCTGAAGAAAGCTCAAAAGCGTTCTGAGGAAAAAAAATTCTAAGGTGGGTAGAGATGTCACACCCGTTCCCAGATTAGGTATTGTTGAATTTGTGATATTTAAAAAAATGTAGAAGTATTCATGATGCGTGCTACATGTTGATTCATGTTAATTATGATATATTTTATTTAATTATATTCTTTTTTATTGTGGGCGACTACCCGAGGCCAGTAGGGAACACCTTGACAATTGCCATGAACCAGTGTTAGGACCCATATGTAGGAAGAATATCTGACCCGGTTCACTCTTGGAACCACTAAGCCTATTTTGGATGGTTATGATTGCATGAGGATTAGTCATGACTAGAATACCCTTTACCCCTCTTGTGGATATATACTCCTCTTTCTCTCTCTCTTCTCTTTTATTTTTTATTTCTTTCCTTTACTTCTTCCTTCCTCTTCCTCCTTCCCTCAAGAGCTCCCAACCAAAACCCTAAGCCCTAGCCCTAGACTTGGTTCTAGGAAGAGGTTTGTTAGTCCACCAAGGCAAGTAAATCTTGCTCAAAGTGGTAAAGCCATATTTTTTTGGATTTTTAATATGATTGGTAAATTAAAATATGTTTGATGAAAAATATTCTCCTTGATGTCCTCATTAGTTTTAGTTCTTGGAGTTTTTGGGTTTTGATGAACGGTTTTGAGTAGATCTGAGTTTTAAAGTTAGGATTTTCATGGGTTTCAAAAGTTTTTCTTAGTTTTTATCTATTAAAACATATTATTTTAGAAAAATAGTTTTTATGGTTGAAGTAGCATTTTATTTCGAGCATTTTTTCTTTTGGTTCACTTGATTCAGAATTAAAATAAAGTTTTTATGAAGAAAGCAATTTTTGGGTTTTCGAAACTTTTCTGTAATGGCTAAACTTGCTGTCTGGGAAGACGAATTTCTTATGCGGCCAGCACAATATGCGGCCGAGACTTCCATGCGGCATGATCCTTATGCGGCATGACTCTTTGCCGCATTGCCAACCAGTATGCGTCCATTTTGTTGTAAGCATGACTGACCATAACACAAAGTGTTCTGGAGCTAAGGGATATAACTTCTTGTGTTTTGTTTGCTGGACGAATGAGAAATTTACTAAGTCCAAGAGATCTCCATGCGGCATCGACCTCCATGCGGCACCGACCCATATACGGCAAGCAGGCATATACTACAAGCAGAGTATGCAGTCACTTTTCCTTGAGCGAATGACTCTGAAACCTTGGCACATCTTTCTAATATTTTGTCTTTTCTTCCTGACACACTTTATGGCCTATCACATCCATCACTTCAGTCACTCCTCTGACACATCACTTTGGCACTTGTCCCGAAGAGTGGAATTTTGTCCGGAGCATACAGCTTGGAGGAGCGTGTGGCCTGGGACCATATACGGCATGAGGTAGCATGCGACTGACAGTCCATACGACACCTGTCTCATGCACCAAGGTGTGCATACGGCTTATCTATTTTAATTGGAATATTTCTTTGTTCTATGTGGTTAGTATTATCTTGTGATTGATCTAAAGAAAAATGGACATAGTAACCCGACCTTGTGCTAGAATTGACGATGTCATAATAGACTAACCATCTATGTGCATAACATGAGCTATGTGTCCCAATATGATAAGGCTCATACGACCAACTATAAGTTTAGTGATTCGATCCAATTTTTTGTATCCGTGCTCATACAATTACTATGTGCTACGTGTACATATGTTATAAGGTGCACTGAGGTACGACCATATCATAATGTGCACTGAGGTACGACATAACTTGCTACGTGCTATAAGATTACATATTTTGGGTTGTGCATCGAGAATGCCCCCTATATTACGCGACATATGATATTATTATATTAAATTCCCAGCACGGGCATGGTATGTGGGTCAACTACCAAAGCATGGCTAGGACTTGATTGATTATTGCATCACGCTCGGGTGAATCTAGTTTGACCTATCAAGTAACAAAGTAGATTCGTATCTAGCGTGGACCGTACTACGGTATGATATATAGGAGAATTGATTATGTGACCACGCCATGGGATTCCTAACATAACCATAGGGCTAATTTAGGCAACTAAAATTGGTAGAGCATTGGAAGAGATAAAATCCCGAGATCATGCACATTAGCCACCTCAGACAACTGTCATGACGTGTAAGGCTGGCCTTCATGGATATAGGTCACATCCGTACTAGTGGACGACAATATCCGAATACTTATATTGTACAATGCTTTCTATGTAATTGTAGTACTGTGGCCGTACGAGGGACCGATGCATAATATAAAATGTACTATACGATTACTATTGCTCAATTAGCCCTACTAAACAGCTCACGATCTGAGGATTTCTTTATGCATCCGTTAGGAGATAACTCAGAATCCACATAACAAGTCGTAGGATTGATTGGCCGATTTAAATGAGTATGTGCTAGTAGTTTAGGACATAAACTATTATGGTACGATGGTTTAACCCTTGTCCTTGTTCGGTTATAGGATTGCGCCAATGTGTCACAATAGGTCATGTACCAAAGCTGCATATTATACCTATATCTTAGCTTGTATTATGGCTTGTGTGTTCTGGATTATATTAATGTGTTATATCTTCGTCGTGTTCATAATTGGTGAGTCGTCGTACCCTGTCTCAGAGTAGTGCGACACCTCTTATGCTTGTTTGGTTGAAGAGGTGTCTTACTGCTCTAATGAAAGGTCATACGCTTGTAGTTGTGGCACGGATTCCTATTTTATCTACTTTATTTATTTTTGCTTCATTCACTTGTGCTCCTTTGTAGTTCTTGCTCTTGGGGCCTGACCCCAGTGATTTTGCTTGGCCAGGTTTTGTAGCAGAGCCCGGGGATCATGTCATGTATCTGACCGATGGCGCACACCAGGAGGATGTCCGCCGATAAACTTTAGTAGGTTTCTTCTCCTCCACTATGAGTATCATTTTGTATTACCTTTTAGCGTTTACCCGATGACACTTATTAGCCGATTTATCTGGATATTAGTTCCTCTACATGATTGTATTTTGTTCAGACCGCGACTGACTTACAGTCATGTATTCTTGGCATTGTATTAGTTTACCATAATATATAACTAGTTTTATGATCATTCTGATAGAGCGTCAGGGATGCCTAACTACTTTATCTTACATGCTCATTCTTACTGTTTCTTGGTTGATGATTGAGACATAGAGATCCTTGAACCTAGTTGACTTGATTTTAGTATGTACCTCCTTGTCCCTAGATAACCTTAGCATATTGCGAGTTACTTCAGTATTCCATAAGGTGTGGTTGGCTGAGTCACTCCCACACTCTCCATTATTCTGGTTCTTGGACATGATAATATATATATATATATATATATAGGCTACCAAAACCCTAACCCTAACTCTTCCCCTCCTCCACCATTCCGACCTCTGCCCGCCGCCGCCGTCGACCACAGTGCGCCGCAAGATTTGGCAGACCGACCGTACGCCCGCCTGACATCCGCCCATGATCCCGAACCTCTCTCTTCAAGGTACCATATCTCTCTCACCTCTAGTTTTTTTTGAACGGTTTCTTCGTGCTTATAGACAACCTAACCCTCTAGGAACCCCTTCAATTAAAATAATTTTAGGTGCCCTGGATTGATCAAAAAGTCGATCAAAAATTGGACAAAAAACTGTTCAAAATAGTTCAAAAATTTAGTCCAAGTACCCCTGTTCATGTCCAGTTTTCTACCAACTGTTAAATATTTTCAAAATTTATTTGAAAGGACTTATTTACAAATATATCCACGATTATTTCTATTCTTTTAGTTTTTCTTAGTTGGCCTTATTTGTGAAATTATTCTATTTCCAAAATGACCAAAAACTATATTTTTAAAATCGAAAATTGTATGATTCAGAGTGCGTCCTGCCAAACGGGACCACCTCGTCGTATGCCAATTATACGAAAAGATGAGTATGGTATTTCCTAACGTGTGGTCTTTCACAAAAGTTGATTTGGTCGTGTGTCCAAGCCGAAATTAACCCTTATCCGTAAAAATTCTCCCGTATCAGTATTTTGTAATTTTTTAAATTAGTTTATGATTGTTAATCAGATCATAACGAAACTTATGCCATTGAACTTGCAACGTTTGACAGTCGATAAATCGCTGTTTCGTGGGCCCCACTGTAACATCCCGTTCCGCTCAAGTGGACTGCCGATTCAAACGGCAAAAGTGCAACGTCCCGACCTGCTTTGCTCAGGCGAGAATACTCGTTCGAGGCAAAGGATATCCCGACTTGTCCCTTTAGGAGTTTTGGCTTAGGCTTTCAGAGGCTCGCTCGGAGTATCGCTCAACCGAGGTAAATCATCGCTAAGGTGGGTGGCTACGATGAACTTGTCTTTACTTAGCCAGCACACTTAAATTATGGACGTTTTATGCTAGTCGCAAGATGAATCACCCTCTGCATGCTAATAAGAATACAATGCACCTAGCTAATGGAATAATCCCAACTTGTAATGCTTATGCTAGAACATGGAAATAAAATATTGTTTATAATTCGACCCTCGCATGCTACCTTTGCCTTGTGCAACTAGACTCCGCTATGCCTCAAGTAGAAAAATATACATATATTTTGTAGTGCATTGTTCACTTCCTACACTGCACGACCCCAGATTATGTTGCTCAGAAAGTTCCTTTACGGTTTTACTTCTCGGCTTACCTTCGGGCCCGAGCCAACATGAATGCTTATGTTTATATAAATGCATGCTTGCCTGCTTATATATTACCTCATTTCAATGCTTATCACATAAACTATGCCTAGACCGTGTAACACTATGCATGTCATGCATTCATTTAGGCTCTCCCCGAAAGACTATCTAATAGATGTTCGTTTATGAATGAACCTGAAAGTATCCGAGACCGTTAGGTCGCTAAGGCAGTTCCCGAGGCAGGAAATTTGTACCAAGTCAATGATCCAAGAATCACAGCTCGTGGAGCAATACCGTCCTGTACTGAATTAAATGGATCGTGGAGTCGATACTCATATTATGAACAATCCTGACTCGAATATGTATCCGATATACATATCCTGCCTCAAACATGTACCTGATATATTCCTGCCTGAAACATATTCCTGATATATATCCTGCCATAAACTTGTTCCTGTGTTTGACTAGAGATCTAGAAGATTGAGACTTGCATGGTCACAGGACAACTTGGAAACAAGGTTTTAGTTCCGCGGACGGTTGCTAGGTCACTGACACCAATCCAATCCGGACGAAACTCCTGATAGTCGCCTGCTTCGGACGGAGTGGCCTGTGACACCTCATATTTCTTACGTCACATGTTATTTCATCCCCAGACTAAAAATGTCTATTATGGCGCCGTGCCAGTGACCTCATGTTCATATAGATAAGTTATCCTCTCTTAGCGGCTATCTGCGCGCGAGTCATTATATCGCATCAAGAATAACTGAAACACCTGAACGATCTTGAGTATAACATTGTAGATATCGTACACTTGAATATCTTATACAACACACCTGATCATCCGAGTAACTTATGCATCCGAAACATAGTATCGTTCACAACACAGTGTTTGCATATGCTATTGCCCTGAATGTTTATACCTGCTCGTGCTTGAATTAACATGGTTTTCCTTGGACAGGGAAGGACAATGGTAAGTTGGTAACTCTTGCCGTGTTTCCTCTTATATCGCACAGCGCACTGCCACGCAAGTTAGGCTACTCAAATCTATACCATAAAACTGATCCTAAGGCAACTAGAAAGATAATATAATAGTTGGTGCACGGAACCTATATTACGTGTTTGACTTTGTCAAGCGGGCGAGTAGCCTACCCACTAGTGCATTCATGTTTTGATAATCCACCAGATTGTTTGCAGGGTGCAGAAGAACCTCGTTCGGTGCGGATGCCTCCTTCGTGCGTGCTAAGGCGTGGAGTTCACTCTGAAGCCTTGGAGCATTGCGTCCAGAACTGAAGCACATATACAAGACATAATATTGGAACATCACCTATACTTTATTCCACAATTATAGCCACTTGGCACACTTTTACTGATTCAGAGAGAGAGGCTCGAGCGACTTGTAATCTCAGCCTAGCGCCTCATGTAACACTTGTTTATATCAATAAAGAATTTATCTTATTTCAACTTGTGTCATTCAATGCTTCTGCTATTGTCAACACTATAAACTTGTTACCAATTGCCTATATATTTATAGTTTCGCGGTACTCGGACAATCTATATGACTCTCTTAGACCTCTTACCCCAAGCCAATAAACCATGGTCTTGCACAGGCGCGGCTCACGCTTGTGTGACATCACGTTCAGATGGGCCAAAGCGATCGTCCCGCGGGAGCGCTGGCGCGGTGATTCTCGCCTAGCGGGGACGACTGATTATCCTGCGGAAGATCAAGACATGACAAATTGATATCAGATCTTGGCTATACGCCTTTGAACTTTGTTTCAATTTTCTCAGTTTTGAAAGCTCGTTCGTGGGCTATGTGCACACTCTCTCTCAATGTCCCAAACAGAATATTCCAAATAATAAGTCTAAATACTTTCAAAAGTGCATTTGAATGATGTGATTGCTTGTACGAAATTGTGATACGATAGGACTTTGTGCCAACCTGTGTTGGTTCTTTTGGGAATAGACTCGTGCTAGAACTTTTGCGTTATGTGCCAACCCGATACTTATACATGTTTGCCCAACTGGTTAGTACAAAATTGAATATTGCCCAAATGGTTAGCTTTGCACACAGCCTTTCGGCTAAGTTGTATAGAGTATCGTGCGCCAAGACTCTTGGTACAGGCTAGTTGCAACAAGATTTGGATATCGTTCAGGAATAAGGCAAGTCAGACTTAGATTGCCAACCGATAAAAATTTTATTATCAGATTTATCGCTTAGACGAATATAGAGAATCGTGCATGGATTTTTGGAAAATAGCTCAAACGATATTTCTTATCGGAAGATACAAATCGATTGAGAATTTGATTGGATGACTCAATTCCGAGTGGTGTATGGATCATTTAAAAATGTCCAAACTGATTCGTAGGTCTCGTGCGATAGTCGGATTGAATGGATTTGAGAATGTCTTGAATAAATGACAAGGCTTATATCGAATTAGGATTCACAGTAATGGAAATCAATATCTCGGTTAAGGAAACTTGTTGGAGACTTGAGGATTGTGCAAGCAATTTTGGATTTGAAACGAACGGATTGAACTTGAAAACAATATTGCTCGAATAGAAGTTAATCCTAAAAGAATATTGTGGTTCGATGAAAGAGATAAACGATAATGGATTTGGCTTGGAGTTTAGAAGAGTAATCTTAAAATCAAGTTCGAAAGGATAACATTCGAAATCAGTCCCAACGGGAGCAATTATCCCGCGGGAGCGCCGACGTGGTAATTTCATGTACGGCGGGGATGATCAAACTCACGAGAATATGTTCGATGATTATTCCAAATGAACTCGATGAATGGAACATATCAAAAGATAGAATAGACTTGAGTTTGAATATTTGAAACTAGTTGCTTGTGGAATGCTAGGGAGTAAGACTATGGAATTATCGAACGGTAACATTAAAGTTAGATGATTTTGCTAGACGAATTATAATCACTGCATGAATGGACTTGACTCGATGGATATATAACTTGGATGGAGAAAAGTGAAAATATAAGGTGTCTCATCGTGTCGAAGATAACCATAACATTCCAACGTTCTTGTCTTGTGCGAGCGTAACTCTATGCTTGTACATGTATCACGCCCGGATTAGGACGATTATCCAGCGGGAGCGTTAGCGTGGAGATCTCACATCCAACGAGGGTGATCAAACTTGTGGGAGACCGGAGCATGAAAACTAATAGATCGTCTTGACTTTTGGTTTGACACGATAAGACGAATCTGGAAATGCAAGTGAATCGAAAATATTTTGAGGATAAGTTAGCCTAGAATCTGAAATAATTCATGCTTGATGGTTTCGTGAACGGATACATAAATCAGGTTGGACGACTTGGATTATAAACTAAAGGTTTAGAACTGAATCTTGGCTTAGTGGACTGGACTTGAAATGGATAGGGATTCTATCAAAGCATGTTTGGAGAGAGAGACTATGCAAATCACTAGACTTATCCTGCAACTTGGATATGATAGGATTTGACTGAACGAACTCGAACTCCCGTACAAACGAACGTGTTATTGTGTGTAGGATAATCTGTGCTCGATGTTTAGAATTCTGAGTAAAACGAACTTGGGTAGAACACCCCATGCAAATGAACAATGGTTTGACCCTAGGAATTAGGGCGAACATCGTGCGACAAATTTGTATGATGAATCATGTGCTTGAACTTATACCTATGACCTTGTGAGCTAACCTAGCAATTAGGCAGACGACCCTGTGCAGAGTGAATTAACCTGTATAACCGACTTTACCACATTTCTTGAACAAGCTATAGAACTAGACAACAAGACTTAGGGTTAGACTGGGAACGATAACGTGTATTATGTTTGACCCGAACGAATGAATGCTAGTCGGTTAAATCAGATAGATCGTGCTTAACGTTAGTGCAAATACTTGAATTGAGATAGAATAGAAAAAAAGCTTGGATTTTGATTGACCCTATCGGAAGTATCCTTGTGATTGATAAATGAGACTCATAAGATTTTTGCAAGTAGCTTGTTCAATTTTACTATCTCTAAGTTTGGTTGAATGCATATGTTTGAGGGATGTCTTGAACGTGTGCACGATCCAAGACTCAATGAGATGTAAAAATCGAGTGCTAATACTTCGCTATCGCTAAGTTGGTTGACATGCATATGTTTGAGGGGCACTTCGAATATGTGCACGATCCAAACTCGCGATATTTTAATCTCAAATGCTAGTGCAAGTGAATGTCTGCATGAACAAGTAAAACAACTTGTGTAAGTTTGCCTCAACCTTAGATCGTTAATCAAGATCGATTAAAACGTATTCCACGTTAAGAAATATGTCCCGCGCTAAGGCGCAAATGAGACTGACTCAAAACATACTCAATACAACGTAAGAATCGAGTAGGAGATTATGTTCTAACATATTTGTAGTACCAATTTCTACGCTTGGGATAGATTCGATAGAGCGATAGAATGGCCCGCGCTCAGTAAGTCTCGAGGACGAGACTTTTTCTGAGTGGTGTATGATGTAATACCCTATTTCGCTCAAGCGGATTGCTGATTCAAATGACAAAAGTGAAATGACCCAACCCGCTTTGCTCTGGCGAGAATACTCATTTGAGGCAAAGGATATCCGGAATTGTCCCTTCAGGAGTCTTTGCTTAGCCAGTACACTTAAAATATGGACGTTTCATGCTAGTCGCTAGATGAATTACCCCCTGATGCTAATAAGAATACAATGCACCTAACTAAGAAAATTATCCCAACTTGTATTGCTTATGCTAGAACATGAAAATGAAGCATTGTTTATAATCAGACCCTCGCATGCTACCTTTGACTTGTGCAACTAGACTCCGCTATGCCTCGAGTAGAACGATATACATATATTCTGTAGTGCACCGTTTACTTCCTACACTGCACGACCCCAGATTATGTCGCTCGAAAATTCCCTTTACGGTTTTACTTCTCAGCTTACCTTCGGGCCCGAGCCAACGTGAATGCTTATGTTTATATAAATGCTTGCTTGCCTGCTTATATATTGCCTCGTTTTAATACTTGTCGCATAAACTATGCCTAGACCGTGTAACACTATGCATGTCATGTATTCATTTAGGTTCTTCCCGAAAGACTCTCTAATAGTCGTTTCGTGCATGAATGAACCTGAAAGTATCCAGGACCGTTAGGTCGCTAAGGCAGTTTCCGAACCAGGAAATTTGCACCAAGTCAATGATCCAAGAATCACAGCTCGTGGAGCAATACCGTCCTGTACTGAATTAAATGGCTCATGGAGTTGATACTCATATTCTGAACAATCCTGCCTCGAACATGTACCTGATATACATATCCTGCCTCAAACATGTACCTGATATGTTCCTGCCTAAAATATATGCCTGATATGTATCCTACCGTAAACTTGTTCCTGTGTCTGAGCAGAGACCCAGAATATTGAGACTTTCATGGTCACATGACAACTTGCAAACAAGGTTTTAGTTCCGTGGACGGTTGCTGGGGCACTGGCACCGATCCAATCCGGACGAAACTCCTGATAGTCGCCTGCTTTGGACGGAGTGGCCTATGATGCCTCCTATTTCTTGTGTTGCACGTTATTTCATCTCGAGACTAGAATTGTCCATTATGGTGCCGTGCCAGTGACCTCATGTTTATATAGATAAGTCATCCTCGCTTAGCGGCTATCCGCGTGCGAGTCATTGCATCGCATCAAGAATAATTGAAACACCTGAACGATCTTGATTATAACATTGTACATATCGCACACTTGAATATCTTATGCAACACACCTGATCATCTGAGTAACTCGTGCCTTCCAAAACATAGTCTCGTTCACAACACAATGTTGGCATATGTTATTGCCCTGAATGTTTATACCTGCTCGTGCTTGAATTAACATGGTTTGCCTTGGACAGGGAAGGACAATGGTAAGTTGGTAAGTCTCACCGTGTTTCCTCTTATGTCGCACGATGCACTGCCACACGAGTTAGGCTACTCAAATCTATGCTATAAAACTGATCCTAAGGCAACTAGAAGGATAACATAATAGTTGGTGTACGGAACCTATATTACGTGTTTGGGTTTGTCGAGCGGGCGAGTAGCCTCCCCACCAGTGCATTCATATACTGATAATCTACTATATTATTTGCAGGGTGCGGAAGAACCTCGATCGGTGCGGATGCCAGCTTCATGCTTGCTAAGGCATGGATTTCACTCTGAAGCCTTGGAGCATTACGTCCGGAACTGAAGCACATATACAAGACATAATATTGGAACATCGCCTATACATCATTCCATAATTGTAGCCACTTGGCACCCTTTTATTGTTTCAGAGAGAGACTCGAGCGACTTGTAATCTCGGCCTATCGCCGCCTGTAATACTTGTTTATATCAATAAAGAATTGGTCTTACTTCAACTTGTGTTATTCAATGCTTCCGCTATTGTCAATAATGTAAACTTGTTACCAATCGCCTATACGTTTATAATTCCGCTGCACTCGGACAATTTATACGACTCTGTGGCTTAGACCTCTTACCGCCAGCCAATGAACCACGGCCTTGTACGGGCACGGCTCACGCTCTTGCGACATCACGCCTAGATGGGCCGAAGCAATCGTCCTGCAGGAGCGCTGGCCCGGTGATTCTCGACTAGCGGGGACGGCCGATTAGCCTGCAGGAGATCGGGGCATGACACCCACGATTTTGTGATCGGCCCGCCAGAATCCAAAATTGGACATATACCGTTGAGTTCGTATCGTCGAATATGATTCATTTGAACTATAATTTATCCCATTTAGAGACCTTTATCCCTAACGTATTTTTCGGTGCAAAGTGGTCCACAGGTGGATATCACATTGACCCAAAATTATCGTTTAGCCCATGTGTCCAATTGGATAAAAGGGTAGTATTTTTTGACTATCTTACTGATTCTAGAAATAATGGTGACGTTTATTTCAGCATCCGAAGACGTTCATTTAGAGTTCCTACTTTCTGGTTCCTTGTGCTTGTCGTCTGGGCGTCTATACTACATTGATTGCTTGCCAGACAAATATACCTTACCACAGTACTGTTTAGTTACATTCATTTTTGCATATTTTTTTTTGTTTATTTCTATTTATTTTTCTATATATAAAACTGCGCATCCAAGAAATATGGGTGCAATGACGGTTGCGTCGTCTTTTGTCTTTTATTTTTATTATGCATGTTGACCTAGTTTTTACGAGACTACCCCATAATTTTGAGGTATCCTTATATTTCATTTGGCCGTGACACAACTGTTACACGAGTTGTGAGTCTCATGTAGGACACAAATTTTCGTATTAGGTTGGCCACATGTACATAAAAGTCGTACGACGGATAAGGAATAACTCTAATAGAAATATCATGTTTTAGCGGACTTAGTAGTTAATTAAGGTGTTTGCGTGTTATGGATGTGACACGTTAGTAGCATTGGATGGGAAGAATAATGAGTAAATGTATGCGACTCCTTTAAACTTTTTTTATTTGTTGTATTGCCCCATTTTCCATATTCGGGGAGCGCGGCTGAGAAATACTAGGTATCGTTCGATCGGGACAGATTGAATCAAGATCCTTTCCTCGTTATGGATTGGTTTCTTCAAAATCAGGTCCCACATTCAACGGATCGTGCCTCAAGGACGGACTCGGCGGCATATTCGAGAGGGGCCTTTTCTTTGGCGCTGGTTTTCTTGCCCGTTTTTCGATGCCGCTTGGTCGCTTTCTTGTTGGTTTTGTGACTTGCATTTTCTTGAACGGTTTTAATGGATTTTATTGTCGTCATTCTTTAGATTTCGTATTTCGTATCGAATCCTTAAAGACCAAACAGACGATATTGATCATCTGTTGGTGCATGCAGGTGATTGTGTAGGCGACGCACAAGCGGAGTCTTAAAGATCGCTCTTTTCTTTCTCCTGATTCACCAACTTATGAGTGGCCTTACTCCCAAATTTGCGTCCTTCATCCAAGTCTTCATTCCTAATAAATTGACACATTTGTGAATTCCGATCAACGATTCCAAAAGAATAAAATTGAGTCAAGATAAAAGAAGAAGTAGACTTAAAACGATTATTGTTGGTCACCAAAAGTCACTATATGATAGCTTTGTTGTGAACTTGTCTGCTATACATATGCTTAGTGTCACGACCGGCACCCGATGTAAGGATGCAAGTCAGAAACAACGCCCATCCTACGCCACAAAATTGGTGATAGAACACTGTCTGGATAATCTATCTAACAATATAATGAACCACCAACAATGATAATATACTCAATCACAGATCTAAAATGGAAACGAGCACGAATAAGATAAAGAATGGAATAGTCACATATAACTCATGAGTCTAAAATAATACATCAATGAGTCTGAAACAAACTAAACAGATAAGATGAAGACAAATCCAGTACAAGAAATACTAAGAAGGTATTAATCCCGGGTCATCTGTCTCAGTCGGGATAAGTCCCACCTAAGCCAGGGTCTCTGACTCTAAGCCCACAATATCCTGAGGTCCATAATGTATAGGGTACCACTTCTCAGTGTCATCTGGGAAAAATATATCCAGTCAGAAAAGGAGCAGAGTACATCTCTAACAGCAGTTCTAATGAATGATAAAAACTATGTAACAGTAAATAGATGTGAATATACAAGATGCACAATAGATACGAGAGATATACAATAAGGAAATACTAGAATGAATACAATAATAAATAATATGACAATGAACAAGAATACTAATGACTAATTGTGTGAGTACTAGCTTTAACATGTGATCGGTTTGGGAACATGATACAATATATATGGCCTGGCTAATCATACGGGCGGTATATAATTAATACTATTCAATGAACAATACTTGATACAATGAGAGTATGATCACATATCACACTAAAGTACTCTCCACCCCAACTGGTATAATAGATCAAACCACGGTACGCTATGGCACGAGCTTCCCCAAGAAGATAGCTAGTCTTTCCGAGAATCAGTGTTTGTACATGTACAAGATAATCAATGAAATAATGCTTGTACAAGATACACCATATACCAAGGAATAATATCTCATGATGAGTGTTACGACCCACACCCGAAATTTGGGGCATGAGTCATGGGTACGTCCAGCCTACGCTGCAGCATTGGCGATAGAACGCTATCTAGGTCTCAATAATACTAAACATAAATCATAACCTGTCAATGATATCATCTCCATAAGGAGTACAATAGAATAAACATCTCTCAACAGCTCATAATATAACTCAATCACAGCTATAAGAAATAAATGGCACGATAAAAGATAAGAAGTAATGACATAAGTCAAATATAACGTCTCAAATAGAGATAAACTACAGTCTAGTTGTCCAACATAAAAGTCTCAACAAGTCTCAAAAACTCAACATAAGTCTCAATATAAGTCTTAACATAAACTCAAATGCATAAATAATAACTGTCTAAATAGCTGCAGGTAGTGTCTCATCTAAAAGAAGAGACTATTCTAAGCTCATTGGTATGTAGTCTCCCTCTACACCTGGTCCATAATGTGTAGGACAAAAGTCCTCAAGATCCTCTGAAAAAAAATATCCAGTCAGGATTGGAGCGAAGTACAAGCACTAACAGCAGTTCCATGTATATTGACAAAACTATAATACAGTGTAAAAAAATACAAGATGGATATAAATATTGGCCATAAGGAATACTGGTAAATATGAAGTACTGGAAATAAGAAATGCTGGAGCATATATCATCATCAATGGTACAACTAGAATGAACAGAAATACAAGTGCATGCTAGAACAATGAACTGGAATATAAGTGAATGCTAGAACTATAAACTGGAAATACATGAATAGAATATCTAGCTAAGTGTGTGAAACATCAGTATATCATATGATCGGCTTAGGACTAATCAGGCTTATTATATATGATTAGCTATGATTCATTTAAGGTCAGGCTAACCATCCAGTTAGCTATGATACAAGCAATAGTCAGGCTAATTATACATAACAGGCTATAATGCATGGAATGGTCAGGCTGCACCCGACATGAGGTATAGGGTAAGCTATAATTCATGTAGAGTGGGGTATGATCACATAATCTACTAATATCTCCCCGTCCCCAGCTATCATGATGGATTCCAATCAGGACTCCTCGTGACAGGTCTCGATGATGCTAACTCGTGTATCCATAGTGTCAGAATCATGTACGCTATACAACTAGAATCATAGAGATGATCAACATAATAAAAACTGTCAGAGAATATACTCGCCTATGGTCCTCTGTTGGCAATACCAATGTCCTATTTTTGAAGTCTTGTCTGAATAATCCAACAGTTCTATAGACATCATTTAATAATAGTATAGCATCAGTCGTTACACTAGCATATACACAAACACAATTATTTTGAACTCAGAGACTACTCTAGGGGTGGTACTTGTCATCTAACAAGGTCAAGTGTGCGTCTAACTGCACGGATGTCACGTCTTCAAATGCTATACATAATCAGACAGTCAACTCACTAACACATGTCTAAGCCAGTAAGTTTGTGTACACAAGGCAGTCAATTCACAAATTCTCAGGGTCATACAGTCATATGCAATTATACGGGATATTCGTAGTTATTACCTAGGGTCATACAGTCAATATATTACAGTCATAGCTAGTACTAGCAATTAATTTCTTATATATATATATATATATATATATATATCAAAATAATATTATATGCATACACGCACATGCATACGAGTTTTTTAGGTTTACTTGCATGGTGTCTTGCAATCAACATCTAACAAAACTTATCATGAAACAATACGCTAAATCCTAACATTATTCACACATGCACATAAAATCACAAGAGAAGGAACTTCGAACCTTGGCCTCGGCGTGCACGTGCAAGAGGTCGAGGGTGTCGACGGGTGATGGTGCTGTCACAGTGGAGGGCTCGGCTCAGGCTGTGTCTGCTGCTCAGGCTAGGGCTCGACTGAGTCTGCTGCTCAGGCGGAGGACTCGGCTGCTGGTGGCGATGTTAATGGTGATGATGATGATGAAGGGAGGCGGTCCGGCGTGCTGTCAAGGTAAACCACGGGTTGTTCGGGATTGCTCCGGTGGTGATTAGGCAGGGTCTGCAATATCGTCGAGGAGGGGCTTAGGTGATCGGGTCGTCCAGGCGAGGGGAGACGCAACAATTTACGGAGTCATTGACGACGGGGATGTTAAGGGAAAGTCGGGATCGGGTTCAGGCGAAGTCGGGTGGAGGAGATCAGGGTTAACGGGGAAGGAGGCAGGGTCACTGTCGCTCAGGCGGTCGGAGGTCTGGGCTCCGGCGAGTTTGGAGGTGGACGAGATGGAAATCCGGCAGGGGTATTAGTTTATGGGGAAGAGATATATTCGCCTAGGGTTGCACTGGTGATGGTTGATAAAATAATAAAGAAAAAGTTGTATATATATGTAGAGAAATATGGTTTAATGTTGACCTAGAAAGTTGGGCCGGTTTGGCACTCCTTGGGATTGGGTTTCTTTCTACATGTAGAAATTTTAAAGGGCTATGATGGTTTTATTTTAAAATGGGTGGCTAAGATTGATGAAGGAAGATGTTGAGTATTGTACACTCCAAAATTATGGAGAAATTCACATGACCGGTCAATGAAGAAAAATGGGTGTTTCTTCATGTGTTTGGTCCAATGGGGTGTGGACACCTCAATGCACTTTTGCATAAAAGTCTCCAATAATTGGAAAATTGCACCAAAAGTGAGAATTAAAATAAATGTCTGGGACGAATATTGTGCGACTAAAATAAAGCACAAAAAGGTATATTTATGAGTTACACAAAGATCAAAATAGAAGGCTGGCACGTCTAGGACAAGAGTATAAAATTTGTTGGAAGACAAAAGCTAGTGTAGCGCTCCAATTATCGAAGCAACGGTAAGGTACAACAATCAAATAAAATCACAACAATTAAATATAATCCCTAATATTAAATCATAAAAATTCTAATTAATGTTCATAGTCCTATAATTTGGTCAGAGGCTCATCTAGTGGGTTTCTAGGTCCAGTTCACTAACTCATGCATTTATGGAACACTATAAATAATACATAAATATCATGCAATATATTAACATATTAAATTAAATAGATAAAAAGATGAAAATACCCCTATTCTGGAATGTGGTAGTGACAAGTCTACCCTCATTAAAAAATTTTGTCCTCAAAATTGAAATAAACTAGCACAAGAACAAACAATCAGACAAAGAATTATACCTCAAGTCTCGAAGAGATAAGGATACTGCTTGCGCATTTCGTCCTCTCTTTTCCAGGTTGACTCACCTGGAGAGTGATGTCTCCATGCAACACGAACCAAGGGAATAGTCCGGTTCTGTAATACCTTCTCTTTACGATCCAAGATCTCTACGGGACGTTCGGGATAGCTGAGAGTCGGTCCAACCTCAATCTCCGAGTGATCTAGTACGTGACTAGGATCTGCCATGTACCGTCTCAGCTGTGACACGTAGAACACTTCATGCACTCCTTCTAGTGCAGGCCGCAAGTCCAGTCTATTAGCTACTACACCGACCCTTGCAAGGATACCGAAAGGTCCGATGTAACATGGACTAAGCTTTTCGCCTCTACCAAAAAGAATCGTGCCCCGTGTTGGAGAAATCCTTAGGAACACCAAATTGCCAACCTAGAACAAACAATCTTAACACGCAATCTAAAACAAAACAATCACAAACCAAAATAACCAAAACCTATACCTGAAACTCTAGGGGTCTACGGTGGCTATCGGCCAAATGCCGCTGTCTGTCCTGCAGCACTAGCAGTCTATCGCTGATAAGTTTTACCTTTTTTGCTGCATCAACGACCATTTCTGGTCCTAACAAGGCTCTCTCTCCGACATTATCCCAAGATAATGGCGTACGACACCTTCGTCCATATAGAGCCTAAAATGGTGACATCTCAATGCTGGCCTGGTAGCTGTTGTTGTAAGCAAACTCTACTAGGTGTAGATGATCCTCCCAAGAACCTCCGAGATCCAAAATGCAAGTGCGTAGAATATCTTTGAGAGTCTGAATAGTCCTTTTAGACTGCCCGTCTGTCTGGGGTGATATGTGGTACTGAACTTGAGCTGAGTGCCCAAGCTAGCCTGCAAACTCCTCCAGAAATAGGAAGTAAAATGACTATCCTAATCTGAGATGATGCTTACAGGAACCCCATGTAATCTGACAATCTGCCGCACATAAAACTCTGCTAGCTTCTCTGTCGATGTACTCACCTTAAAAGGTAAGAAGTGGGCTAATTTGGTCAACATATCCACGATAGCCCAAATTGCGTCCTTTTCTCCTGGAGAACGTGGAAGCCTTGAAACGAAGTCCATAGTCACGTGCTCCCACTTCCACTCTGGATTGAGTAAAGGTTGAAGCAATCATCCTGGCCTCTGTCGATCTGCCTTTACCTGCTGGCACACTAAACATCGGGATACAAAGCGTGCTACCTTGCGCTTCATACCATACCATCATACGTGCTCCCTCAGATCTTGATACATTTTGTTCGCACCAGGATGCATCGAGTACTGAGAGTGATGTGCCTCATGCAAAACCTCTTTGTGCAGCTTTCCACTCGGCATACACATCCTCGTGCCATGCCGTAAAGATCCATCATCCACAATAGTGAAGTCATCTGTCAATCCTGTCCCAACCTGTGCCCTGATACTCCTCAAAGTCTTATCATCATACAGTGCAGCTTTAATTCTATCCATCAGCTCTGACTGTATCTGCAATCCCCATATCTGAATCTCTATACCTGGAACTAGCACTTTAATTCCTAAGCTCTCGAGATCGTCCAATAAATGTCTATCTGTCGTCAAGTACATAGCCATCAGATACCTACTCAAGGCATCGGCGACTACGTTGGCCTTTTCTGGGTGGTACTGTAATGAGATGTCAAAGTCTTTCATCAACTCCAACCACCTTCTCTGCCTCATGCTCAGCTTCTTTTTGTGTAAACACGTACTTCAGGCTCTTGTGGTCCGTGAAGATCTCCACACGCTCTCCGTATAGATAGTGTTTCCATAGCTTTAGAGCGAAGATAACCGCTGTTTGTAGATAAACAAAAGAAGGTTTGTACGAAACCTTTTTGCTTACAAACGAGAAAAGAGAAGAGTACAATTAATCCTATACGAGAATATTAAGTACAATAAAAAAGATTCTAGGAAAGTATTGCTATAGAAGTCTGATCTGCAGTCGATCACGTTGTTCCTTGGACTATACGATGATGAAGAAGTGCTGTAGAAGAAGCTTCAAACTTTCTCTGAACTGAAGGCAAAAGCCAACAAAAGGAAAGTTGCAAGTAGTATCGAATTCCTGTTGCCAAAGTTGTCAGCCAAAACTCTCTGTCTGTGCTTTTTTTTTCTGATCCCTCTTTTTCCTGATCCCCTTCCCTGTAACCAGGGATCTCTATTTATAGAGATCAGTCAAATAACTATCTAGTTGGCGTAAAAGCCAAATAATTGTCTTGTTGGCGTAAAAGGCCAAACTGTGAAGAAGATTGTATCTTTTACGCTGTGGTTATGACAACTGCTACCCATGTTCAAATAATCTTCTGAATCTGCGTATGACACGTGTCCCTTTATAAGGTAACACGTATAACTGCTTCTTGAAGATCATGGCATGCAAGCCACGTAGGTAACTGCCCCTGTGTAAAAATGGTTGGCGTAAAAGCCAAATAACTGTCTTGTTGGCGTAAAAGGCCAAACTGTAAAGAAGATTGCCTTCTTTACGCTGCGGTTTTAACAACTGCTACCCACGTTCAAATAATCTTCTAAATCTGCGTATGACACGTGTCCCTTTATAAGGTAACGCATATAAATGCTTCTCGAAGATCATGGCATGCAAGCCACGTAGGTAACTGCCCCTGCGTAAAATGATTGGCGTAAAAGCCAAATAACTGTCTTATTGGCGTAAAACTTGATGATTCATGAATAATAGATAACCAGCGTAAAATAGCCAATTATCCTTTACGACTGAGGTCTTGAGCGTATTCTGGGCTAAATAGCCTTATCAACGTACCTTTGCAAATATAGCCGAGTTGGCGTATTTCGAGGAGATAGCATACGACGTAATCCTATAGTTAAAAATAGCCTGGTTGGCATAAAATGCAAGGATGGTGATGTGAGCGTATTAGTTACAGTTTTAGCTTTCCCAACCATGACAAAAAGGATAAAATCTCGTACATTAAATGCAGAGATATGCCTCCATCTCGTGCATTAAATGCAGAGATATACCTCGAGATCTGTACAAGAAATAACTTTTGATGTGGCATCTGATTTTGTCTTGTCTTGAGCGTAAAAACTTATTTCTGTCAATGTAGAATAGGCAGCGTATTCTTTGAATGCGTAAAAAATGACTTGTATCAAAAATATGTCACTAAATGACAACCTGGGTCTCTATGCAAAGTCATCATAACAGCCGTCCTCTCGATCATCGTGCAGTACTTTTGTCAGATGTCAGGTTCACTGATTTGTCTGACAAATTCATCCGAGGAATACGAAGAGTTTCTCGTACAACTTTACGCTGTATTAAAAACAAACGTATTTTAAACTTTACGCAGGAAGGTATAGCAACATTTTACGCAGAACAGCCTTTAAGCTCTTCTTTATGCGGACAGCTCTGAAGCTCTACTTTACGCCAAACAGCCTTGAAGCTCTTTTTTATGCGGGCAGCTCTAAAGCTCTACTTTATGCCAAACAGTCCTGAAGTTCTGTTTTACGCCAAATAGTCTTGAAGCTCTGTTTTACGCGGACAGCTCTGAAGTTTTATTTTACGCCAAACAGCTTTGAAGCTCTATTTTACGTGGAGAGGGACTTCATGTATTTGGGGGTTTTGACTATATAATACGCGTACAATTCCCCAGCATATTTTATGCTTCTACAAGACCCCCTTCAAAGTTTTCAAATTCCTCATAATTTGAAATACTTTAAATAAAGCATGAAATGGTCAAATTTGACTCGTTCTTCAAGGCTAATTTTTTGGCTATGTTTAAGAAGTCGTTGGAACTTGTATGTTCTCTTCTGCCTATATAAGGGCAAGCAAATAAACTTGGTTTTCCATACTTCCTTCACCACAAAGATGACTGTTGAGATTCATTGGGTTGAACTAAGAAACAAGAAGATTATGCTCTTCCAGCATGTAAGGAGTCGTACAAAGAGACATCTTCGAGCAAATATTCTCTGCAATGATGGACCATGGAGGGATATCATAGCTTTCTTTGCTCGAAGTAATCAGCAATTTTATATGGCAATTCGTCAAAGAGAGAGAAAGGATCGTATTAGACCACACAGCTTGCTAACTGTATTTTCCCCTATTATGAAGCTGGATCCTGGGGTGCAGCTTGGCCGTGTCTTCCAGTATTGTGTTGGGTCTGAATCCCAAATCACAATTCTAAGCATGGTCGCCGATGACGTATGGAGGGTGGGCTTGAATAAAATAGGCCCAGTTCTGTATCCTCCCGCCATTAATCATTTTCTTGGCACCCGGAGTATAGGAGCTGAAGAAGTGCTGTAGAAGAAGAAATGAAGATCTCCATCAGACGAGAACCTAGCATAATAGATTCCCGTCATATGTAATCGTGATCTTGAATATTAAAAAATCCTTTATAAAAAATAAATTTTTATCATATGTAATCATGATTAATAAACTTGTCTTCTTTTACGCACTATTGATTTGCCATATTGCTGTGAGGAAGTCTGGTAATATGCAGCTTCAACACGCTTGAGTAATTTTTATGCAGACTCTGATAAATATGCATCCGGTCATATTCCAACTTTTATGCATAAAGGAAGATGCGTAAAAACTCTTTAGCATTAATTTACTTGAAAATCCAATCGTCATGCTGTTTTTGACGAGGAGTCACATAGAATTCTGAACTGTCATTTCTCCTTTATAAATACGAAGAACATCTATTCAGAACATCATCTTCAAAAATGGCTTCTCGAAAGATTCTCGAGACAAGAGAAGAAATGTCCGCCGAACAGGCCATCCCAGAACTAGATGTAAAAAATTCTAGCTAAACTTCGAATGAACTATCAATGACCAAGGAAGAAAAGTCATCTCCAATGAAGATAGACATTTTCAAGGAACTCCTTGGCCCTTCATTTGATGAAGTCCTCTCGATTGAAGAAGAAGAAGAGAAGTTACTGAATACTCGTCGCTGATATTTGCGTATTTCAGGCCCTTGTAATGGAATCAAAGAGCATTTTCTGCGTAAACTCTTGTAACTGGCTTTTTCAAGCATAAAACTCAGATTACTAATACGCGATATTTGATGATAAACAAAAAAAAATGAAACTAGGTTTATATGAAACCCTTTCTTTGTTTACAAACACGAAAAAGGGTACAATTAATCATATACGAGGATGTTAAGTACAATAAAAATAATTCTGGGGAAGAATTGCTATAGGAGTCTGATCTGTGGTCGATCACTTTGTCCTTTGGACCACACGATGATGAAGAAGTGCTGTAGAAGAAAAAAAGCTTCAAAGATTGCAGGTGGGATTGAACTCCTGTTGCCAAAGTTGTCAATAAACACTCTCTGTCCGTGCTCTCTGTCTCTGCTCTCTTCTCGATCTCTTCTCCCCCTGGTCTTTGTCTGTGTCTGTTTTATCGCCCCCCCGGGTGTCTATTTGATCCTTTGATCGATCCCCATCCCCTGTGACCAGGGGTCTCTATTTATAGAGATCAGCCAACATAACTGTCCAGTTGGCGTAGAAGCCAAACTGTGAAGAAAATTGTATCTTTTACGCGACGGTTATAATAACTGCTATCCACGTTCAAATGACCTTCTGAATCTGCGTATGACACGTGTCCCATTATAAGGTAACGAGTATAATTTATTCTCGAAGATCATGGCATGCAAGCCATGTAGGTAACTGCCCCACACGTAAAGATGGTTGGCGTAAGAGCCAAATAACTCTCTTGTTGGCAAAAAAGCCAAATTGCTGTCTTGTTGGCGTAAAAGGCCAAACTGTGAGGAAGACTTCCTTTACGCTGCGGTTATGATAACTGCTACCTACGTTCAAATAATCCTCTGAATTTGCGTATGACACGTGTCCCATTATAAGGTAACGCGTATAACTGCTTCTCGAAGATCATGGCGTGCAAGCCACGTAGGTACCTGCCCCCGCGTAAAGAAGGTTGGCGTAAAAGCCAAATAATTGTCTTGTTGGCATAAAAGTCGAACTCTGTGTAAAACTTGATGATGCATGAATAGTAGATAACCAGCATAAAATAGCCAATTATCCTTCCTAACTTAGGTCTTGAGCATATTCTGGGCTAAATAGCCTTATCACATACCTTTGCAAATGTAGCCGAGGTGGCATATTTCGAGGAAATAGCATAAGGCATACTCCTATAGTTGAAAATAGACTGATTGGCATAAAATACGAGGATGGTGATGTGAGCGTATTAGCTATAGTTTTAGCTCTCCCAGTCATGACAAAATCTAAAGAATAGAACCAAATCTCGTGCATTAAATGCAGAGATATGCCTCGAGCTCTGTATGAGAAACTGCTTTTAACGTGGCGTCTGATTTCGTCTTCATCTTGAGCATAAAAACTCAGTTTTGACCATGTAGAATAGGCAGCGTATTCTTTGAATGCGTAAAAATGACTTGTATCAAGAATATATCACTAAACGACAGCCTGGGTCTCTGTGCAAAATCATCATCACAGCCTTCCTCTCGATCATCGTGCAGTACTTTTGTCAGGAGTCAGGTTCGATGTTTTGTCTGACAAATTCATCCGAGGAATACGCAGAGTTCCTCGTACAACTTTACGCCGCTGGAAGGTACAACAACCTTTTACGCCGACACTCGTTAGCCTTGAAGCCCTGGTTTATGCGGACAGCTCTGGAGCTCTATTTTATGCCAAACAGCTCTGAAGCCCTATTTTACGCATATAGCTCTGAAGCTCTATTTTACGCCACACAGCCTTGAAGCACTGCTTTATGCGGACTTCATGCATGTTGGCAGTTTTGACTGTATAATACGTGTACAACTCCCCAGCATATTTCATGCTTCTACAAGGCCCCCTTCAAAGTTTTCAAATTCCTCGTAATTTGAAATACTTTGAATGAAGCATGAAATGGTCAAATTTGGCCCGTTTAATGGACATTTTTAGGGAACTCTTTGGCCCTTCGTCTGATAAAGTCCTTTCGATTGAGGAAGAAGATATACGCGTATTCTACTATCTGATCTGTCCGGCGTAATTTAAAATACGCGTAGCATAGATCCGCAGCTTCTGAGCGTAAAATCTTCTGAACGTAAAATCGTAGAACTGTAGCTTCTGAGCGTAAAACCATGGATCTTTGCCCTGCGCGTAAAATCATGGATCCGTTATGCAGCCTGACTGTCCTCCTTCATTTTTAAATGATCTGCTGACGTGGTCCTAAATCATAACTGATCAGATAAGATCAGATTTGGTTAAGGATTCGAAGAGTTATCAGAACTCTATAAATAGCCCATGTCGTGAGAGAGAAAAACCCTTCGCCTCTTTGTGAAAAACTCTTCGTCTCTTTCTGAGAAACTCTTCGTCTCTTTTATGAAAAACCTCAGATTCGCCACGGCACCAAAACAGGCCTCCGTCGCTAAGGGAAAGAAAGTCGCTTCATCATCTCGCTCCACTGCTCAAGCACGAGCGACTCCTACTAGGCCAAGCGAGCCTCATTCTGAACGAAGTGCTCCACCGTCTAGATGTGCACCAGACATCACGGGTAAAGACTTCGAAAGGAATAAAACCCTTCGCACACGTTGTACGTGTATGCGCAAATATGCCCACATTCTTAATGTGTCAGCGTAAAACTCTATATTTTTGCAGTCTGGCGTAAAACTCAGATTATCAAATTTTGGCGTATACTGTAAACCTTGTGTTTTGCACACTGGGAGTAAATTCTAGCATAAAACTCTATATTTTTGCAGTCTGGCGTAAAAACTCAGACTATTAGGTTTTGGCGTATACTGCAAACTTTGAGTTTTTATGCACTGGATGTAAATTCCAGCGTAAAACTCAAATTTTTGCAGTCTGGCGTAAAACTTAGACTGTCAAGTTATGGCGTATACGGCAGGAGTGTAGCACCTTATGTTTTACGTACTGAAAGAAAATTCTAGCGTAAAACTGACTTTTTCTTTTGATTTTTTTGCAGTGGACCTACAGATCCCCCCTCTGGCTGAAGTGATGGGCTCTGCTGCTGAAATACTGAATTCCAACTACTTTGAGGACTTGTCCCATGTGACTTTCCCTATCTCTGGAAACGAGTATCCTCAAGAGACGGGAACTCTGATCTCGGCCCAAGGAGAAAGAATGTTGCTGAGTATGATCAGTGGAGAACCCCTGACATACATAGATGGGACTGAGTATAAGAAACCAGCTTTCTTATTTGGGGATGTGATTGATAAGCAATCCCAAACGAAGCCCAAGAAGGAAGGTTAGGTATTTTCTACTGAGGGCAAGGTCATGTATCTGCCAAAGATGCCCAGAGATTACCCTATCTCTGTATTCTTCCATGCCACACATCCAAGAAAGATGGTATGGACTCTGACTCCTGATCTTCATGGCCAGTCAGGGAAGATCTTTTATAAGAATAGATTAAACCGAGGATCCTTTGTAAGCAGTCCCTCAGGCCCTGTCATGCCCTTCAGAGGATTACTGCCGGGCAGCGTCCCGAGTGAAGACACTTCACTGATCCAGCCGCTTCAAATAGCAACTTTCTGTAATAACTTTATGGGGTGGGGAGGAGTATACCCCAAGGTTAACCCTCGCACCAGTGGATGGCTTAGCCCCCAGAATCTTCGATGGGCCAGTTTAACTGCATGGGCCCTGACGCACTTTCAGATGGAGCTGAAAAGTATTGGCTTGTTTGCGGCTGTGAGTGCTACTAGTGTTGGGCTGCCTCTTAACCCCAACTTGTTCTTAGATTTGATGGAGCGATATAACTCGCTCACTGGGACTTTCGCCACTCCGATGGGTGATTTGGGCCTGGCACTTCATGAGATGGCAGACATCTCAAATCTACCAATGGGAGACACTCCTTATGAAGAGTACGTTCCCACAAATAGGGAGCTGAAGGAGACCAACCCTCGGGCAGTGGCAGTGTACCAAGAGCTGATGAGTCACTACCTTGCATGCACCACCTTCTACAAAGAGCCATCTAATTTGGCTCACATCAACAAATGGGTATCCTACCTCTTCTTCCATCAGGCCAGAAATGCCAAGCAGGACAAGGTTGTAGATAGCAAAGATAAACCCTTGAACCCCTTGAGTATTCTTAATGCCAACACAATCGACGATCTTATTGAAGATGCGGGGGCTCAGATTGTGTTCTCAATGAAGAGATAGGGGGTTATCCTGCAAGAACCAAAGCCTACAGTTATATGAGGCATTGTCGAAAGCCTCTGTCAAGAGAAGTTCAACTGGCTGGCTTTCTTTCTATCTGGCTACGCCGATGGGTGGTTCCTGGCATCGCATCTGCGGATCGCATTCATCGTAACACCTTATGGCCCGTAATGCGTTTGGTGTTTGGAGCAAGATTGGGCCTGCTCCCTGCCATGGTATGCAGGATTCAAGCTGGCCTGAGGGCCATTACTGATGGACTGTTGGCTGATGATACACAGCGTGAAGGATATCCCAGAGTGGAATTGCTATTCTTATATCTGATGGGATGGTTAATCCTTCACAACACTAAATTAATGTCTCCCGGATCAGCCAGTGGTTCGGGCAATAACTTCCTGTTGAATTACAGGAATTATTCTTGGAATGTGACTAGCGTCATAGATTGTCGGCTAGCACTAAATTTTGCCCATAGTTGGAAGTTCTTCTGCATCGTCCACCCCGTACATATCAATCAACAGGGGACTAAACTTCAGGATGCGGGTCAGAGGAAGACTATTCTTTCTCCTGAAGCCTTTTACTGGTTGGTCTACATTAGACCTTCGCACCTGCTGTACAGAAGCGAGAACCACTGCTACTTGGAGCCTTATTTGCCTAGCCATTTTGCCAGGCAATTTGGATATGATCAGTTGCACGTGGAGAATCCCATCACCAGCTTCAAATTCAAAGGTGGACTTATTGACGGGGCTAGAGGATGGCGGTATTTCATCATGGGTTATACTGGAGCAACCTTTGATGTTCCCGTAACTTCTCTCTCCACGGAGTTACGCATTCTTCATTTGTATGCACAATTTTATGCGTCCATCAATACCTTCCATCGTGATTTTGATGTTCATGGAAGTTTCAGAATGCCCTCCCATAAGTCTACTGGAAGAGATGAGATACCCTCTGTTTCCTATGATGAGGGTGATGAAACCACCGGTGCAGATGATTATTTGTTGATTTTACCGAGAGGTGTAATAGCTCCGCTAGGAGAGCCTCTCATAATCTCCAGTAAACGAAAGGCTTCCACTCTAAAAGAGTCTTCTCCCCGCAAGAAGAAGAAGCAGATTACCAGAGGTCCTAAAAAGACTTCCACTAAGGGGGCCTCTTCCAGGAGTGGGCCTATTGTTTCCCCTGTTGGGGATGATTCTTTGATCAGGGGTCCTTCGCCTTTAGAGAGGGAACCTCCACAGTTCCAGCTGACAGTACTGGATAGTCTTTGCCCGCGACTGCTGCTGTTGCCACCGTTACTAGTAGTGCTTCTACATCGCCTTCGAGGCCGAGCGTAATAAGAATCATTATACCTTTACCAAGACAAATAATGGGACTAGCCCCTCCTTCGTCGGTAAGTATCTCAAGAGAGATTCTACCCAATGAACCTCGAGTGGATCTGGGTGACGACTGGGATGACTACCTTCAAGTATCAGTTGGTGTAGCCTCATCTCCAGGTATGAAAGCTTATTTAGCATCATTAAGAAATGATTTAGCTATACAGGCTGCATATGACATATACATACCATCGACAATTGGTAAATATTGTCTTTACGCTTTCTTCAAGAAAATTTAACATTAAATTAATATTAACTTTCTCTTATCTTAGTTTCAGGCGAAGACATTTCTGGGGAGGGTAGAGCGGAAACAATCTCTGATTTTGTTGAGGATCCAGCTAATGCAACGGCGGTGACCATCGTCGAAGAAGCATAACTTGAAGCCGTTGATCTCCCATCCGCAACATTCTCATACAATATCCCGCCAGCAGCAGTTCAAATAATATCAGAGGTGGATGAACCCACCATCTCGGCTATGCCTCCTTCGTCGAGCATGCCAGCAACTTCAACTGTTGTTGGTGTCTCTTACTTTGTCACACCATCTGTTAAAGTGATGACTGTGGCAACATCCCCTACAGTCATTCCAGAAAGGAGGTTTACTGATATTGCGGCCACCCTCAGCGTCCATTCGATCTTTGCTATGCTAGTTGAACAATACACTAGCATATTCTACCTCACTTTGAAAGAATTGATATCCATGGTGCTGGAGAAGAATCTAGGCTTTGATGCTCTGAAGACGTCCTCTAAGCTCACTATAGCGCCGATTAGAAATTTTAATGACGTTGAAAGAGCTGATGCGCTAGAGCAAATAGTTAATTGTTTAGAACAACCCATTAACGAATATTTGCAACTATCCCGAGGCAACATCAATAACTTGGTTCTGGCTGAGTACGACTCACTAACTACGAAACTTGCTCAGCAGACATAATCTTTAAACAAATCCATCCAGGAACAGCAACAAGAGATGGAGAAAGAGCAAGCAGTATTGGTGGAGAGTATTCCTCAGCTCGCTCAGTGCTATACAGAATACGAGGGATATGAAGTGAGGGTTCGAGAATTGGAAGCTGAACTTGCTCAAACAAGGGAAAGGCTTCTCAAGGCATCGCTAGTTCGTGATGTATTGAAGGGCCAAGTGAATACAGCTCAGCAGAACTTTAAAAATATGGGTGTCATCCACACAAGCTTTGTTGATTCTCTGTCCGAACTATCTCTCTTGAGCAATGACGAGGCAAGACTGGAACGGACTTGCACTAACATTTTAAACTCCAGGAATGAGAGGATGGCTGCTTTGGCGCAACAGATCAAGGATTTAACTACTCCTCCCCAATGATGTATTTTTTACTTTTTTGCTCCTCATTTTCTCAAAGATAATAAAGATATATTTTCTGACTTTGTTGACCCATCACTTTAGAATATAAATGATAGGCTAAGATGAAAGTGATATCAGAGGTAATATGAACATGATATACTTTCGGTAAGGTTTTGTTGAATGTAAAAATATAAATCTATTCAGAGGTAATATGAACCTGATAGAATATAATCCAACTAAATTTGTACACAAAACACTATCAGAGGTAATATGAACATGATAGGTTTACAAATTAGTTAAGCATATCTATTAAGAGGTTATATGAACCTGATAGAATATGATTCAGCTAACCTTTGTACGTAGTATCGCCAGAATAAGATCTTCATCATACTCCATTAAGAAAAGGAGATCAATCATAGTACTTCTTCGAGAATTTGCAGTTGATAGGAGCCATTATCAAATCTTCATTAGGTTTGGCTAATCTGTAAGCGCCATTTGAGAATGTTATTTCAATCACATAAAGGCCCTCCATTTCTTTACGTTTGTTGGTGTGAACTTCGGATATTGTACCAGAGGTAATATGAACGTAGTACAATACCATGTTTGTTGAGGACATCCCACTGGGGGATCTTTGGTGGACCTATTATTTGTTGCGCACGTTAAGTGCAATAATAAGTTCAAAACAAGCCCTATCAGAGGTAATATGGACATGATAAGTTTTGTAGCTAGTAAAAGGCATCCCGCTGGGGGATTTTTGTGGACCCATTACTTTTTGCGCACGAGAGTGCAAGTAATGGATTTGAGACAAGTCTTGGCAGAGGTAATACGGACGCTGTAAAATATGACTCTGTGGGGATAGTGGAGAGACATATTTCAGATGTAATATGAACATGACTTGACTTTTTCTTTGCTGGGGAAAATGAGGATAGTTCAAAGGTAATATGAACATGAACAATTTGTTTCCATTGTGGGCATACCACAGGGGAGGTTTTTGGTGGACTTATTACTTCTTGTGCACGTGAGTGCAAGTAATAAGTTTAAGACAAGCCCTACCAGAGGTAATATGGATGTGGTAGTTTTTGTGGACTTAACACCACTGGCATACTTAGAGTTAAGTACGGGTGTTAAGTTGAGATGACAACCGATATCAGAGGTAATATGGACATGATAATCGATAGCCGAACCCGGAAGGTTTGTTCAGAGGTAATATAAACATGACAAAATCAGTCTAAGAGGAATATTATGACAGCAGTTCAGAGGTAAAATGAACGTAAACTAATGTCCGAAAAATCCATTGAGGAGTAATTTATTGAGTATGGTCTATCCGAACATGAAGATAGACCAAAGGATCATTCCGCTGGGGAGATTGATGGGACGATAGCTCAGAGGTAATATGAACATGGCTAGCGTCTAACGAGATTGGTTTGAATAGTCACTGTGGGAGTGTGCGAGTAGACCTAAGGATTGCTTCGCTGGGAAGATTTTGAGGATCCATCGTCCATTGCGTACCCGGGACTCTCGGATACGGATGATGGCTTTTTACAAGAATTTATAGCGAAGGAGAAAATGTTGCACATAGGCACTTGCTGGGGATACCAAATTTGTAAACATATCTATTCAGAGGTCATATGAACATGATAGAATATGATTCTCGATCTTCGACGATCAAAAAAATATTGCACATAGGCACTTGCTGGGGATGAAGAACCAAGAGTCAATTTGTATATCTGGGTTGTGGACTTATTACCCATAGCGTACCTTAAGTACAGATAATAAGCTGAAATGACTAGCACTACCAGGGGTTATGCGAACGTGATAGTAGAAAGTCGAAGAGCAGAACTTTACTCAGGTGGTATGGACATGAAAAAAAATTCTAAAACTATCTTACTCAGAGGTAATGTGGACGTGGTAAGATATGACTTTATGCGGATAAAGAAAAAATAGGACAAAGGTAATATGGAAGTGACCATTTTTGTGGTGATAGATTTACTCTGCCGGAGAAAGTGGAGAGGCGTAGTTCAGAGGTAATATGGACGTGAACGAATGTCTAAAAAAATCACTGGATAATGATTTGCTTAGTGAGGATAGACCTGAAGGTTGCTCCACTGGGGAGAGTTTTAGGGATTCATCATCCGGCACTTTTTGAAGGAGCAAATTGCCACGTGGGAGTGAGATCAATTTGCCATGACCGTCATCTTATTTATAAATGTAAAGTGATAACTTTGGCGTCGATCAACTCCTGGATTCTCCTTTTTAGTACATAGCATGCCTTTGTGGGGTGATGAATGTACCGACGAAAGAGACAATATTCTGTGTCATCGACCTTGCCAGCCCTTTCAGGGTATCTGATGTTGGGTAGCCGAAGCTTGTTTTTCTTCATCAATATATTAAAGATTTCAATGATGTCATCCTCATTGAAGGAGAAAGTCCCCTTTGTCTTTCGGGCTTCTGATACCTGAGTCGTACGGTCCTTAGGGAAGATGGTCCTAGATGCATCATCTTCAGACTCATAGGGAATTCTACCCCCACCTTCGGATGCTGCTATATTTTGTCGAGGGAGACTACCCCCAGACATGTCGTTGTTTGGCTCCTCTTCTTCTTTTTGTTTGCCTTTGTCCACAGAAGTTGATTTAGAAGGACCTTTCTCTGGTATTACAAGATCAGACTCTGGAGGTTTGGAGTTTGCAAGAGATGCGGTATACCCTAACCCAAAACGAGTTTGTTGACTGTAATGATCACCTTACAACGATATTCGTCTGCCTTTTCCATAATTGAGACCTTGCGTCAACTTCAAATCATAACCTATGTTTTGCATAATCTTTAAAGCTTGTGGGCTATATCTGTGGATTTGCATTTTCCCAACATCAAACTCGTAAGAATCTTCTAGTACAATCGTTCTATTCCGTATTCGACCAAAGACTATTGGATGCTGATCGTTGTGAGTAGGTGGAACAATAAATATAGATTTTGCATGTGGCCCATATGTCATGACGACATTAGATGTTGATGCTACTTCCCACATGATCTCCCCACGCTCTTAATTTTGACCCCTGTCTTTGCGTTTCTGGATCAAAAAATCACGCAAATCAGGGAGATTAACAGAAGAAGAAGAAGGCTTATTCTGCCTTTTCACATCAGTGGGAATGTGTAGATTAGGAATCATAATCCTTTCTCTGCCATAGGAATACAGCAGTTCGCCCATGTGAGTAGCATATGATCCATCATCTGTCTGAGGAGCGTCTCTTCCTATAAAACGAGTATTCTTTACGCGGACAAATCTGTCCTGGCATAATTTGGATTTTTCTACAGGTTCAGGTAAAACAGGGAAAGTCCGCGTAATCTGAAGAGTGGGAACTTTCTTCTCTTCTGGGCGTAAAAGCCTAGAGGTTGGAAGATTCGCCACTTGTTTTCCTTTGATGTGATCAAAGGGTACATCTGTCTCATCATAGATGAGAGATGTAGTTATACGCACAATGCGTGTTTGAATTTTCTAGATTGGCACTGAGGCATTGCCAGAAGTCTTGTCTGCCACATCACAGACGGGAGACAAATTTTTATGCACATGGCATGTTTGAAACTTCTGGATTGGCACTGAGGCATTGCTAGAAGTCTTGTCTGCCATGTCACAGACGGGAGACAACATTGTACGTGCAGGGCGTGTAGGTTGTGTTGTCACAACCTTGTTGATCAGAGAGTGAGAGCTTGTAGGAAGGGTAGAGGACGTCTTATGCATCCACACTTTACGCAGCTTCCTGTTGTTCTGGACAGAGAAGGAATGAGAGCTACCCCCTGCATGAAGCATGTCTTCATAAGCAGATTGGTCGAATTGGACGACCAAAGTCTTCTTCGTCGATCCGATAGATACAACATCGTGTTGAGCAATTGCTTTCTCGTCAGATGAGAAAGTCCTCCCCAGCAGAGTCTCCATCTTGTATTTGATGATAAACAAAAAAAATAAAACTAGGTTTATACGAAACCCTTTCTTTGTTTACAAACACGAAAAAGAGTACAATTAATCCTATACGAGGATGTTAAGTACAATAAAATAATTCTGGGGAAGAATTGCTATAGGAGTCTGATTTACGGTCGATCACTTTGTCCCTTGGACCACACGATGATGAAGAAGTGCTGTAGAAGAAGAAGAAGCTTCAAAGATTGCAGGTGGGATTGAACTCCTGTTGCCAAAGTTGTCAATCAACACTCTCTGTCCGTGCTCTCTGTCTCTGCTCTTTTCTCAATCTCTTCTCCCCCTGGTCTCTGTCTGTGTCTGTTTTATCGCCCCCCCGGGTATCTATTTGATCCTCTGATTGATCCCCATCCTCTGTGACCAGGGGTCTCTATTTATAGAGATCAGCCAACATAACTGTCCAGTTGGTGTAGAAGCCAAACTGTGAAAAAAGTTGTATCTTTTTTACGGCGGTTATAATAACTGCTACCCATGTTCAAATGACCTTCTGAATCTGCGTATGACACGTATCCCATTATAAGGTAATACGTATTACTGCATCTCGAAGATTATGGCATACAAGCCACGTAGGTAACTGCCCCTCGCGTAAAGATGGTTGGCATAAGAGCCAAATAACTGTCTTATTGGCGAAAAAGCCAAATTGCTGTCTTGTTGGCGTAAAAGGCCAAACTGTGAGGAAGACTTCCTTTACGCTGCGGTTATAATAACTACTACCCACGTTCAAATAATCCTCTAAATCTGCGTATGACATGTGTCCCGTTATAAGGTAATGCGTATAACTGCTTCTCGAAGATCATGGCGTGCAAGCCACGTAGGTAACTGCCCCAGCGTAAAGAAGGTTGGCATAAAAGCCAAATAATTGTCTTATTGGCGTAAAAGCCCAACTCTTCGTAAAACTCGATGATGCATGAATAGTAGATAACCAGCGTAAAATAGACAATTATCCTTCCTAACTTAGGTATTGAGCGTATTCTGGGCTAAATAGCCTTATCACATACCTTTGCAAATGTAGCCGAGGTGGCATATTTTGAGGAGATAGCATACGACGTACTCCTATAGTTAAAAATAGCCTGATTGGCATAAAATGCGAGGATAGTGGTATGAGCGTATTATCCATAGTTTTAGCTCTCCCAGTCATGACAAAATCTAAAGAATAGAACCAAATCTCATGCATTAAATGCAGAGATATGCCTCGAGCTCTGTATGAGAAACAGCTTTTGACGTGGCGTCTGATTTTGTCTTCATCTTGAGCGTAAAAACTTAGTTTTGACCATGTAGAATAGGCAGCGTATTCTTTGAATGCGTAAAAATAACTTATATCAAGAATATGTCACTAAACGACAGCCTTGGTCTCTGTGCAAAATCATAATCACAGCCGTCCTCTCGATCATCGTGCAGTACTTTTGTCAGGAGTCAGGTTCGCTGTTTTGTCTGACAAATTCATCCGAGGAATACACAGAGTTCCTCGTACAACTTTTCGCTACAGGAAGGTACATCAACCTTTTACGCCGACACTCGTTAGCCTTGAAGCCCTTCTTTATGCGGACAGCTCTGAAGCTCTATTTTATGCCAAACAGCTCTGAAGCCCTATTTTATGCGTATATCTCTGAAGCTCTATTTTATGCCACACAGCCTTGAAGCGCTGCTTTATGCGAACTTCATGCATATTAGGGGTTTTGACTGTATAATACGTGTACAACTCCCCAGCATATTTTATGCTTCTACACACGTATTCTACTAACTGATCTGTCCTGCATAATTTAAGATTTTTATTTTGCGCGTAAAATCATAGATCCGTAGTATCTGAGCGTAAAATCATAGATCCTTGGCATCTGAGTATAAAATCATAGATCCTTTCTCTGCGCATAAAATTATAGATATTTGGCATCTGAGCGTAAAATCATAGATCCTTGCTCTGCGCATAAAATCATAGATCCGTAGCATCTGAGCGTAAAATTATAGATCCATAGCATATGAGCGTAAAATCATAGATCCGTAGTATCTGATGGATCCTTTACGCAGCATGACTATCTGTCTTCCTTTCCGAACGACGTGGTCCCAAATCATAACCGACTATGATAAAATTAGATTTGGTTAAGGATTCGGAGAGTCATTTAAACTCTATAAATAGGCCTAGGTCATGAGAGAGAAAAACCCTTCATCTCATTGTGAAAAACCCTTCGTCTCTTTCTGAAAAAACTCAGATATGCCATGGCACCGAAACAGACCTCCACTGTTAAAGGAAAGCAAGCCGCTTCATCATGTCGCTCCTCTGCTCAAGCACGAGCGACTCCTACTAGGCCAAGAGAGCCTAGTTCTGAACGAAGTGCTCCGCTGTCTAGCTGTGCACCGGGCATCACAGGTAAAACTTTGAGAGAAATAAAGACCCTTCGTACACGTTATACGTGTATGAGCAAATATGCCCGTATTTTAATGTGTCAGTGTAAAACTCCATATTTTACAATCTGGCATAAAAACTCAGACTGTTAAATTTTGGCGTATACTGCAAACCTTGCGTTTTACGCACTGAAAGTAAATTCCAGCGTAAAACTCCATATTTTGCAATCTGGCATAAAAACTCAGACTGTTAAATTTTGGCGTATACTGCAAGACTTGTGGTCATCATTAATTTTACGCGCAAATTTAACACCTTGCGTTTTACGAACTAAAAGTAAATTCCAGCGTGAAACTCCATATTTTGCAATCTGGCATAAAAACTCAGACTGTTAAATTTGGCATATACTGCAAGAATGTAGCACCTTACGTTTTACGCACTGAAAGTAAATTCCAGCGTAAAATTGTCTTATTCTCTTGCTTTTTTTTACAGTGGACCTACAGATCCCCCCTCTGGCTGAAGTAATGGGTTCTGCTACTGGAATGTTAAATTCTAACTACTTGGAGGACTTGTCCCATATAACTTTTTCCATCTTTGGCAACGAGTATCCTAAAGAAAGAAGAATTTTGATCTCGGCCCAAGGAGAAAGAAGGTTGCTAAGTATGATCAGCGGGGAACCCTTGACATACATAGATGGAACCGAGTATAAGAAACCAGCTTTCTTATTTGGGGATGTTATTGATAAGCAATCCTAAATAAAGCCGAAGAAGGAAGATTGGGTATTTTTTGTTGAGGGCACTGTTATGTACCTGCCAAAGATGTTCAGAGACTACCCCATTTCTGCATTCTTCCATGCCACACATCCCAGAAGGATGGCATGGACTCTGACTCCAGATCTTCATGGCCAGCCAGGGAAGATCTTCTATAAGAAAGGATTAAACCGAGGATCCTTTGTAAGTAGTCCCTCAGGTCCTATTATGCCCTTCAGAAGTTTACTACTAGGCAGCGTCCCTAGTGAAGACTCTTATTTGATCCAGCCATTTCAAATAGCAACTTTTTGCAATGAATTCATGAAGCAGGGAGGAATATATCCCAAGGTTAACCCTCACACCAAAGGATGGCTTAACCCCCACAATCTCCAATGGGCCGGATTAACTGCATGGGCCCTGGAGCACTTTCAAATGGAGCTAGAAAGTATCAACTTATTTGAGGCTATCAGTGCTACTAGTGTTGGACTGCCTATCAACACAAATTTGTTCTTAGCTTTGATGGAGCGATATAACTCGTTCACTGGGACTTTCGCCACTCCAATAGGTGAGTTGGGCCTAGCACTTCATAAGATGGCAGATATCTCAAAACTACCCATGGAAGACATTCCCTATGAAGAATACGTCCCCACCAACAGAGAGTTGAAGGATACCAACCCTCGGGTAGTGGCTGTATACCAAGAACTGATGAGCCACTATCTTGCCTGGACCACTTTCTATAGAGAGCCTTCTGACTTGGCTCATATTAACAAATGTATATCTTACCTTTTCTTCCATCAGGCTAGAAATGTCAAGCAAGACAAGGTTGTAGATAGCAAATACAAACCTTTGAACCCTCTGAGCATCCTTAATGCCAATACAATAGATGACCTTATTAAAGATGCAGAAGCTCCAGATTGTGTTCTTAATGAAGATATAGGTAGTTATCCTGCAGGAACCAAAGCCTACAGTTATATGAGGCATTGTCGAAAGCCTCTGTCAAAAGAAGCTCAACTGGCTGGCTTTCTTTCTATTTGGCTATGCCGATGGGTGGTACCTGGCATTGCGTCTGCAGATCGTATTAATCACAATACCCTATGGCCCACAGTGCATTTGGTATTTGGAGCAAGATTGGGCCTACTCTCTGCCATGGTATGCAGGATACAAGCTGGCCTGGGGGCTATTACTGATGGACTGCTGGCCGATACTACTCAGCGCGAAGGATATCCCAGAGTGGAATTACCATTCTTATATCTGATGGGATGGTTAATCCTTCATAACACTAGAGTGATATCTTCCGGATCTGCCAGTGGTTCGGATAATAACTTCTTGTTGAATTACAAGAATTCTTCTTGGAATGTGACTAGCGTCATAGATTATCGACTAGCACTGAATTTTGCCCATAGTTGGAAATTTTTCTGTACCGTTCCCCCCGTACATATCAATCAGCAGGGGACTAAACTTCATGATATAGGTCAGGGGAAGTCTATTCTTTTTCCTGAAGCATTTTACTGGTTGGTCTATATTAGACCTTCACACCTGTTGTATAGAAGTGAGGGTCACTGCTACCTGGAACCTTATCTGCCTAGCCGTTTCACCAGGCAATTTGGATATGATTAGTTGCACGTGGGAAATCCCATCACCATCTTTAAATTCAAAGGTGGGCTTATTGATGGAGCTAGAGGATGGAGTTATTTCCTCATGGGTTATACTGGAGCAACCTTTGTTGTACCCGCGACTTCTCTCTCCATGGAATTGCACATTCTTCATTCATACGCACAGTTTTATGTGTCCATCAATACTTTCCCTCATAATTTTGATGTATATGGAAGTTTCAGAATGCCCTCCCATAAATCCACTGGAAGAGAGGAAATACCATCTGTCTTCTCTGATGAAGGTGATAAAACTACTGGGGCAGATGATTATTTATTGATATTACCGAGAGACGTAATAGCTCCACCAGCAGAGCCTCTAATAATTTCTAATAAACGAAAGGCTTCTACTCAGAAAGAGCCTTCCCCTCGTAAGAAGAAGCAGACTACTAAAGGTCCTAAAAGGACTTCCACCAAGGGGTCTCTTCCAGGAGTGAACCTATTGTTTCCCCTGTTAGGGAAGATTCTGTGATTAGGGATCCTATATCCCCTCATCGTCCTTCGCCTTTTAAAGAAGGAGCCTCCACAGTTTTAGCTGAAAGTGCTAGAGATTCTTTGCCAGCGACTGCTGTCGCGATTACATCTACCACCGTTACTGGTAATGCTTCTATATCGCCTTCGAGGCCGAGCTCACTAATAATCACTATACCTTTTACATGACAAATAATGGGACTAGCCCCTCCTTCATCTGTAAATATTTTAAGTGAGATTCCACCCGATGAACCTCGATAGATTTGGGTGATGACTGGTATGACGATCCTCAAGCGTCAGTTGGTGTACCCTCCTCTCCAGGTATGACAGCTTGTTTAGCATCATTAAGAAATAATTTATCTATACAGGCTGTAGACGCAATATACATATCATTGGCCATGGATAAATGTTGTCTTTACACTTTTTCCAGGAAAATTTAACATCAAATTGATATTAACTTTATCTTATCTTATTTTCAGGCGAAGACATTTCTGGGGAGGGCAGAGCTGAAACAACCTCTGATTTCGTTGCGAATCCAGCTACTGAAATGGCTGTGGCCACCGTCGAAGAAGCGTACCACAAACCGTTGATCCTTCATCCGCAACATTCTCAGATATAATCCCGCCAGCAGCGGTTCAAATAGAATCTGAGGTGGATGAACCAACCATCTCGACTGTGCCTCCTTCGTCGAGCATGCCAGCAACTTCAACTGTTGTTGGTGTCTCTTCTTATGTCGCACCATATGTTGAAGCAACGACTGTGGCAACATCCTCTGCAGTCATTTTAGAAAGGAGATTTACTGATATTGCGGCCACTCCCAGCGTCCGTTCGAGCCTTACTATGCTAGTTGAACAATACACTAGCATATTCTACCTCACTTTAAAAGAATTAATATCCATGGTGCTAGAGAAGAATCTAAGTTTTGATGCTTTGAGTACGTCTTCCCAGCTCACTCTAGCGTAAATTAGAAATTTTAATGACGCTGATAGAGCTAATGCGCTAGAGCAAATAGTTAATGGTTTAGAACAACCCATTAACGAATATTTGCAAATATCTCGAGGCAGCATCAATGACTTAGTTCAGGCTGAGTATGACTCACTAACTACAGAATTTGCTCAGAAGGCAGAAGTCTTAAACAAATCCATTCAGGAACAGCAACATGAGATAGAGAAAGAGCAAGCAGTATTGGTTGAGAGTATTCCTCAGCTAGCTCAGTACTGTGCCGAATGTGAGGGATATGAAGTGAGGATTCAAGAACTTGAAGCTAAACTTGCTCAAACAAGGGAGAGGCTTCTCAAAGCATCGCTAGTTCGTGATGTATTGGAGGGCCAAGTGAATACAGCTCAGCAGAACTTGACACATGTGGGTGTCATCTATGGAAGTTTTGTTGATTCTCTGTCTGAACTATCTCTCTTAAGAAATGACAAAGCAAGACTGGAACTGGCTCGCACCAAAATTTTAAACTCCAGGAACGAGAGGATGGCTGCTTTAGCACAACAAATCCGTGATTTAACTGCTCCTCCATAATGATGGATTATGTACTTTTTTAGCTCTTTCTTTATTCTCAGAAATAATAAAAATATATTTTCTGACTCTATGGACCCATCACTTATTATTAAAATATAAATGATAGGCTAAGATGAAAATAATATCAGAGGTAATATGAACATGATAGAATATGATCCAACTAAATTTGTATTCAAAACAATATCTGAGGTAATATAGACATGATAGATTTTAAAGTTTCAAATTAGTTAAACATATCTATTCAGAGGTCATATGAACATGATAGAATATGATTCAGCTAATCTTTGTACGTAGTATCATCAGAATAAAATCTTCATCACACTCCGTTAAGCAAAGGAGATCAAGAATAGTACTTCTTCAGGAATTTTCCATTGATAGGAGCCATTATCAAATCTCCATTAGGCTTGGCTAATCTGTAAGTGCCATTTGAAAATGTTGTTTCAATCACATAAGGGCCCTCCATTTCTTTACGATTGTTTGTGTGAACTTCGGATATCGTACCAGAGGTAATATAGATGTAGTACAATACCGTATTTGTTGAGGACATCCCACAGGGGGATCCTTGGTGGACCTATTATTTGTTGCGCATGTTAGTGCAAGTAATAGGTTTGAGATAAGTCCTGACAGAGGTAATATAGACGTGGTGATCGATAGCCAAAACTCGAAAGGTTTGCTCAGAGGTAATATGGACATGACAAACTCAGCCTGAGAGAAATATTATGACAGCAGTTTAGAGGTAATATGGACGTAAACTAATGTCCAAAAAATTCATTGAGGAGTGATTTGTTGAGTGTGGTCTATCCGAACATGAAGATAGACCAAAGGATCGCTCCACTGGGGAGATTGATGGGACGATAGCTCAGAGGCAATATGAGCATGTCTAGCATCTAACGAGATTGGTTTGAATAGTCACTGCGGGAGTGTGCGAGTAGACCTAAGGATTGCTCCGCTGGGAAGATTTTAAGGATCCATCATCTTTTGCGCATCCGGGACTCTTGGATACGGATGCTGGTTTTTTTACAAGAATTTGTAACGAAGGAGAAAATATTGCACATAGGCACTGCTGGGGATGAAGAACCAAGAGTTGATTTGTACATCTGGGTTGTGGACTTATTACCCATGGCGTACCTTAAGTACAGATAATAAGCTGAAATGACTAGCACTACCAGGGGTTATGCGAATATGATAGTAGAAAGTCAAAGAGCAGAACTTTACTCATAGGTGATATGGACATGAAAAAGTTCTAAAAATATCTTACTCAGAGGTAATGCGGACGTGGTAAGATATGACTCTGTGGGGATAAAGAAAAACAGGACAGAGGTAATATGGAAGTGACCATTTTTGTGGTGATAGATTTACTTTGCTGGAGAAAGTGGAGAGACGTAGTTCAGAGGTAGTATGGATGTGAACTGATCGATAGCCAAAACATGGAAGGTTTGCTCAGAGGTCACTTGGACATGGCAAACTTAGCCGGTGAAAAAAATATTTGGACAACAGTTCAGAGGTAATATGGACGTGAACCCATGTCCAAAAAACTCATGGGGAGTGATTTGCTGAGTGTGGTCTATCCGAAAGTGATAGACCTGAAGGTTGCTCCGCTGGGGATATTTCAACCATATGACATGGTTTACATTTTGAATTCTTCTTAGACTTAGCTTTAGCAGCTTTAGTCTCTTCCTCAATTTCTGATACTAGATCAGGGTGAACCCACATGATCTCTCCATGTTTGGTAGTTAGGAGCACTAAATCATAATTTTGACCCCTAGTAGGAGGGAGGTTAACAATATCCATCATTACCCGTGGAATACGTACCACACCATCCGGTACTTCTTGAGGGGAAAAATTGCCAAATTTGAGTAAGATCATATTTACAGTGACCGTCTTCTTGTTATTACTCAAAGAGATGGCTTTAGCGTCGATCAACTCCTGGATTTTTCTTTTTAGTACATAGCATGCCTTTGTGGGGTGATGAATGTACCGATGAAAGAGAGAATATTTTGGGTCATCGACCTTGCCAGTCTTTTCAGGACATCTGATGTTGGGTAGCCAAAGTTTGTTTTCCTTCATCAATATATTAAAGATTTCAATGATATCATCATCATTGAAGGAGAAAGTCCCCTTTGGATTTCAGGATTCCGATACCTGAGTCGTACGGTCCTCAGGGAAGATGGTCATAGTTGCATCATCTTCGGATTCAGAGGAAATTCTACCCCCATCTTTGGATACTGCTCTGTTTTGTCGAGGGAGACTACCCCTAGACATGTCGTTGTCTGGTTCTTCTTCCTGTAATGACAAAGAATAGTTCAATCGGTCGAAAACTGACCGTTTTGCTTTAGAACAGCAACAGTTAATTACAACCTTACAACTATTACAATAATGTTCTCTAGGGGGTGTAATAGACATATTAGGAGATCCCCTATCTTTGCGTTTCTGGATCAAGAAATCACACAAATCAGGGAGATTACCAGAAGAAGAAAAAGGCTTATTCTGCCTTTTTACATCACTAGGCATGTGGAGATTAGGAACCATAACCCTTTCTCTGCCATAAAAATACAACAGTCCACCCATATGAGTAGCATATGATCCATCATCTGTCTGAGGAGCGTATCTTCCCGTGAAACGAGTCTTCTTTACGTGGACAGACCTATCCTGGCCTAATTAGAATTTTTGCATAGGTTCGCGTAAAACAGGGAAAGTCCTTAAACGACCTTCAACGTCACGCGTTATCTGTAAAGTGGGAACCTCCTTCTCTTGTGGACGTAAAAGCTTAGAGGTTGAAGCATTTGCAACTTGTTTTCCTTTGATGTGATCACATGGTACTGTCACGACCCGTACCCGGAAATTCAGGCACGAGTGCGTGGGTACGTCCAGCCTACGCCGCAGAATCGGCGGTAGTACGCTGTCTAGGTCAAATCCACACTTACTAAACTAGCTCATTCACAAATAACATAAGCAAGATAATAATGAGAATGGAAACTTAAGATTGCAATTGAAATAAATGTGACAACAGATTCAAATGTTTAGTACAAAAATTCAGAATGAAGTCGGGGACAAACCCGATTTATAAGATAAGAAATAGGAATAAAGATAGCTAATGCTAACTACTCTACAGGAGTAGTCTCCTGGGTGGGAACCGACTCTGCAACTGTATCACCTGCTGGCTCATAGGGTCCATAGTAGGTAGGGGCAAGGTTCTCATCATCGCCTAAACAACGTATCCAGTCAGGAAAGGAGCAAAGTACACAGTGCACAACAAGACTAAACTAAATATTTTTGACAATTAACTGAGTATCATATTGAGAAATTGCATAAAGGAAATATCAACATCTCAGAGTTTAATGCTATAAACAGGAATATGAGAAAGCAGGAAATAAAGTGAAACAGGAAATGAAACTACAATAGTCAGTAAGAACTATAACAAGACTAGAACTATCTGTGTGAACTTGTGTTTATTTTAGAATACATAGTTGGCATGTAGGGGTTTATAAGGCTAATCTGGCCGTCATAGACGACTATTAAACAATACAATCGAGATCTGGCTGATGGACAGTCGTGTACCAACAGCTATTAAACAATACATGGGGAAGGGTAAACTACATGCCTCCTAGTATTCTCCCACCCGATATGTAAACAAGACATGAACTCCAATATTCAAGACATGAAATACAGTACTTTAACACTACGTGTAATCAGCAAGGGTACTAGTAGAGCAGGGAATTAATTATCACAATATAAAGATTAACTTGAAGTGCAGGTACTTGCCTGTTGTTTGGATCTGATTAATTTGGTTCTTGGGGAAAATTCCAGAGATGAGTCCAGAAGCTGAAATAGACATTACCGTCACGCTCAGAAGATATCAAATAGATGGAAACACCTATCCTTGGGTCCAATTTGGAGACAAGGGCAAAAACGGCAGTTTCGGGTCAAAACGGGGTCCGCCGTTGGGCCCGCTTTGCACCGAAAAACGTGTCCGGGTCAAAAGTCTCCAAATTCACCAAACTTAGTGTCAACAGGTCAGGAACGCTGATACGAACCCAACGGAACTTCCAGATTTGGATTCCGATGAGCCGAACACAAAATCGCCCGTCGAGCGGGGCCTGTGGGGCCCACGACACGCGATTTTGTCAACGTTCTCAGAATAGAACCAAACTTGACCCACAGGACCAGCGTATCGCTACGAGTCCGATGGCGCAAGTTTCGTCTCGATCTGACGAGTGTGCACGAAGTTAGGGTGAATTGCCGAAAAGGCAGATACGGGGCGATGTCCGCGGATACGCGTTGATTCCGGTGTGCACGCACACCCGAATCAGCTTCCACGAAGACTCACACGTCCGTATCGATGATGCGCACGTATCTGTGAAGACCGCACGCGACCAAGTCGTCCCGTTTGGCGGGACGTACTCGGTTCCGGGGTGAAACAGGGTCTGGTTTTTCCTGTTTTTGGATCGCGGTGTGCGATCACCACAGGACGCGGTGTCCCGAACAGTTTGTCCGGACACCGAGAGGGTCATATAGGCTTCATAACGTAATTTGCGGAATTGAAAACAGAGCTACGAGGCGAAAGTTACACATACCTGAAGGGGACCCGAAAACAGGGTCGAAATCGTGTCCGAGTCGTGTCAGACACTGTGTCCCGTATCCGACACAGGAACAGAGATTAGGGTTAGGGTTTGGAGATGACGGCGGCACGCGGCGGAGCGGGGCTGCTGGACGGCCGGCGAGGGCGGGGGGTTGTTCGCCGGAGCGAGGCCGACTGACGGCGGGTCGGTGGCGGCTCGGGGCGGCCGGCAGCGGCTGCTGCTGTGCTGTGCTGCGGTTGCTGGCGGGGCTCCGGAGGGCGGAGACGGGAGGAGGAGGCGCTGGCGGTGCAGGGGAGGAGCTGGGCCGGTCGACGAGGCGGCGGCGAGCAGCGGCGGAGCGGGGCTGCTAGGGTTAGGGTTCAGGGAGTTGGAGGAGGTAGACGGTGGGGGGGTCGGGGTATTTAAAGGAGGGCGAGGCGGTTGCAGGGGGCCGAGGGGAGCGGTGGTGAGGCGACGTGGGCCGCGGGGAGCGGCGCAGCGCGCGGGGGCCGGCGCTGCGCGCGGAGGGCGGCGGAGGAGTCGGGCAGCGTGGCTGGGGGGGGGAGAACGTGCGGGTCGGGTCGGGTGGCTAACGGGTCTGAACAGACCCGCCCGACCCGCAGGGGAAATGGGCTAGGGCTGCTGGGCTGCTGGGTGTTGGGCTCGGCCCACTGGGCCGGGCCGGGCCCAAAAGAAAAGGAGAAAAAGAAAAAAAATAAAATAAAATAAAAATAAAATAATAATAAATATATTAGTTATTTAAGTAATTTAAAAAAAAATAGTTTTGAGGTATTTAAAAATAGGTCTGAGGCCCAGAAAAATCCAGAAAAATTACCCTAAGTCCAATTTTCCATTCTACACCCAAAAATATTATTTACATGACATTTTAATATTATTTATTGCAAATTAAAAATTATTTATTAATTGAAAACCTTGATTTTAATTACAGAAAATTCCCAGAAAATTCCCGAAAATTGGGAAAAATCCAAGATTTAATAATTTGAAAATTCAGGGGGTTTACAACCTACCCAACTTACAAAAATTTCGTCCTCGAAATTTAAAATTATAGCAGGGTTCTCTCTGTCCAATCTCACTTGATTGCGGTCACTACCCAACTTAGAATTTTACCCATATATCATCTAAGGCTGTACAACTAGTAAGGCTAGGTCTCAACTTAATAAATCATGGTATTGAATCTTTAAGTCTGCAACATAAAACACATCACCTAGGGTATTGCCTTAGTCATAAAGGGTTATCATCTAGCACTACAAATCAAACTTACACCAAACACAGGATTCTGTCTTTCCGAAGTAAGGTAAGACGAGGATCAATAATAAAGAGTTTAAGGGCGAGGTGGTAGAACAGAGGTACAGGGATCAAGGCGTTTTAAAGAATTCTAATGGGGATTGTCAGGCGGTTTATGGATTGAGATTCTATTCTGGTAATCATTTATTCGCACGCTCGTATTAGTACGGTTATGTAACTGATACGATATGCTCGGGCATGTTTTAGGGGCAAGTATACTAGTCACTATATCTCTCAATCCACGTAAAGTAGTCGTGCGAAGTGCGAATCAAAATGCACTAAGGTTGATCAGACCGTAGTACACTGATTCTGAGTAGACACTTGTATTAGTGGGGTTGATCAGGCCTCAGTAATACATATATCCTGAACAAGCCCGATAAAGGTAAGCTTGCAAAACTAAGCTATAAAATAGCAACATATGTCAAGTTCAGCAAAATTCAAGTGCGCTAGATAATGATGAAAGGAGGTACAAATTTGAAGTTCACAAAATAACACAAAATAAGCACAATAGAAAAAGTCCCTAAAACAGTTATCAAATTTTAAAAGCATACCAGGTTATTTAGCAAGTTCAAAATTACTAGGTTGAGGCTGAGGTCACGAACCAATAGGCATGAGCTAAACAATACTAGGAAAGGTATCTACGAATCACTTACGCGCATTAGCTGCTTCCAGAGTTTGCGCGTTCTCCACGGTCATCACGTAAGCTTGTCCGCGTCTTGGAGTAGCGGGACAGTCCCTCACTTGATGTTCTGTTGAGCCACAATATAGGCAGGCACCTAGTCTCTTCCTACAAACTTGCCAAGTGTGGCCCGGTCTTCGGCAAAAGTTACAAGTAGCAGCCTGTTGGTTCTGTCCTTGAGCCTGGTGTTGGGGTGCTGGAGCTCGAGGGAGAGAACGCTGGGTTTGCTGCGGGGACCTCTGTTGTTGTTGTTGAAATGGACGTTTGTTGGGTCCCGCATTTCCGGTATCTCTTTCTCGCTTTAGCTTATGCCCCAGGTCTCTCTCAACGCCTTGTGCCACGTTTAAGATTTTCTCATAGGTGCGGGCTCGGCTGGTGGTGATAGCAAGGCGAATATCCGGAGACAACCCCTTCTTGAATCTACGGGCTCTGTCCTCCGGGGTACGAACCATGCACTCCGTAAAGTGACTTAACCTGCTAAATTCAGCAGTATACTCATCAACAGATAGGTTACCTTGTTCCAGTCTCTCGAATTGGCTTTCGAGAGCTTCCCGAGCCACTTCGGGGTAGAATTTCTCCTTGAATAGTCTCTTGAAGTCATCCCATGTGAGGTCAGGAGCAGATAGTTGGGGTTCGTCTCTAAACCAGGTTCGAGCTATATCGAACAGTTGCAGGCTTGCGGACTCCACTTTGAGGTCATCCGGGACCCGGGCAGTCTTCAGGAGTCTCTCGACATTCTCTATCCACTCATCGGCATAGAGAATGCCCTCAGTTCCATAGAATTCCAGAGGCCTAAGGTTCTTGAAGTCTTTGGCACTCCCTGGCCTCTTGAGTGGCGACTCCTGGGACTTAATAGCTTCTGAAAGGCTGGTCCGCAGAAGTGCAGTTTGTTCTTTCTGGGATTCCACCAATCCCTGGAACACTCCTAGCAGTTGTGCCCCATCTAGGGTAACTGCCGGGACAGATGGAGGCGGCGGGAGTGCAAGGGTCTGGGGCACATTCTGCTCAGCTGGTTCTGATGTGCCTCCTACTGTGTTCCTGGTCTGGACCATTCTGAAAGATTAAGGGATAGGAAGATCAGAATAGAAATACTTGGAAATCAAAGGCGATAGGAAAAATTGAACAGCAATGATATCAAGAATTGAAATAAGGACGCTATACTGTGAATGAGCTTTTCCTAGAATCCTCAATTTTATTCCATACCCTGTCCTAGGGTATTACCCTATTTTAGGATAGGACCTGCATGGGCCACCATAAAAACGTGTCACGACCCGTACCCGGAAATTCGAGCACGAGTGCGTGGGTACGTCCAGCCTACGCCGCAGAATCGGCGGTAGTACGCTGTCTAGGTCAAATCCACACTTACTAAACTAGCTCATTCACAAATAACATAAGCAAGATAATAATGAGAATGGAAACTTAAGATTGCAATTGAAATAAATGTGACAACAGATTCAAATGTTTAGTACAGAAATTCAGAATGAAGTCGGGGACAAACCCGATTTATAAGATAAGAAATAGGAATAAAGATAGCTAATGCTAACTACTCTGCAGGAGTAGTCTCCTGGGTGGGAACCGGCTCTGCAACTGTATCACCTGCTGGCTCATAGGGTCCATAGTAGGTAGGGGCAAGGTTCTCATCATCGCCTAAACAACGTATCCAGTCAGGAAAGGAGCAAAGTACACAGTGCACAACAAGACTAAACTAAATATTTTTGACAATTAACTGAGTATCATATTGAGAAATTGCATAAAGGAAATATCAACATCTCAGAGTTTAATGCTATAAACAGAAATATGAGAAAGCAGGAAATAAAGTGAAACAGGAAATGAAACTACAACAGTCAGTAAGAACTATAACAAGACTAGAACTATCTGTGTGAACTTGTGTTTGTTTTAGAATACATAGTTGGCATATAGGGGTTTATAAGGCTAATCTGGCCGTCATAGACGGCTATTAAACAATACAATCGAGATCTGGCTGATGGACAGTCGTGTACCAACAGCTATTAAACAATACATGGGGAAGGGTAAACTACATGCCTCATAGTATTCTCCCACCCGATATGTAAACAAGACATGAACTCCAATATTCAAGACATGAAATACAGTACTTTAACACTACGTGTAATCAGCAAGGGTACTAGTAGAGCAGGGAATTAATTATCACAATATAAAGATTAACTTGAAGTGCAGGTACTTGCCTGTTGTTTGGATCTGATTAATTTGGTTCTTGGGGAAAATTCCAGAGATGAGTCCAGAAGCTGAAATAGACATTACCGTCACGCTCAGAAGATATCAAATAGATGGAAACACCTGTCCTTGGGTCCAATTTGGAGACAAGGGCAAAAACGGCAGTTTCGGGTCAAAACGGGGTCCGCCGTTGGGCCCGCTTTGCACCGAAAAACGTGTCCGGGTCAAAAGTCTCCAAATTCACCAAACTTAGTGTCAACAGGTCAGGAACGCTGATACGAACCCAACGGAACTTCCAGATTTGGATTCCGATGAGCCGAACACAAAATCGCCCGTCGAGCGGGGCCTGTGGGGCCCACGACACGCGATTTCGTCAACGTTCTCAGAATCGAACCAAACTTGACCCACAGGACCAGCGTATCGCTACGAGTCCGATGGCACAAGTTTCGTCTCGATCTGACGAGTGTGCATGAAGTTAGGGTGAATTGCCGAAAAGGCGGATACGGGGCGATGTCCGCGGATACGCGTTGATTCCGGTGTGCACGCACACCCGAATCAGCTTCCACGAAGACTCACACGTCCGTATCGATGATGCGCACGTATCTGTGAAGACCGCACGCGACCAAGTCGTCCCGTTTGGCGGGACGTACTCGGTTCCGGGGTGAAACAGGGTCTGGTTTTTCCTGTTTTTGGATCGCGGTGTGCGATCACCACAGGACGCGGTGTCCCGAACAGTTTGTCCGGACACCGAGAGGGTCATACAGGCTTCACAACGCAATTTGCGGAATTGAAAACGGAGCTACGAGGCGAAAGTTACACATACCTGAAGGGGACCCAAAAACAGGGTCGAAATCGTGTCCGAGTCGTGTCGGACACTGTGTCCCGTGTTCGACACAGGAACAGAGATTAGGGTTAGGGTTTGGAGATGACGGCGGCACGCGGCGGAGCGGGGCTGCTGGACGGCCGGGGAGGGCGGGGGGTTGTTCGCCGGAGCGAGGCCGACTGACGGCGGGTCGGCGGCGGCTCGGGGCGGCCGGCAGCGGCTGCTGCTGTGCTGTGCTGCGGTTGCTGTCGGGGCTCCGGAGGGCGGAGACGGGAGGAGGAGGCGCTGGCGGTGCGGGGGAGGAGCTGGGCCGGTCGGCGAGGCGGCGGCTAGCAGCGGCGGAGCGGGGCTGCTAGGGTTAGGGTTCAGGGAGTTGGAGGAGGAAGACGGTGGGGGGGGGGTCGGGGTATTTAAAGGAGGGCGAGGCGGTTGCAGGGGGCCGAGGGGAGCGGTGGTGAGGCGACGTGGGCCGCGGGGAGCGGCGCAGCGCGCGGGGGCCGGCGCTGCACGCGGAGGGCGGCGGAGGAGTCGGGCAGCGTGGCTGGGGGGAGAGAACGTGCGGGTCGGGTCGGGTGGCTAACGGGTCTGAACAGACCCGCCCGACCCGCAGGGGAAATGGGCTAGGGCTGCTGGGCTGCTGGGTGTTGGGCTCGGCCCACTGGGCCGGGCCGAGCCCAAAAGAAAAGGAGAAAAAGAAAAAAAATAAAATAAAATAAAAATAAAATAATAATAAATATATTAGTTATTTAAGTAATTTAAAAAAAAATAGTTTTGAGGTATTTAAAAATAGGTCTGAGGCCCAGAAAAATCCAAAAAAATTACCCTAAGTCCAATTTTCCATTCTACACCCAAAAATGTTATTTTTATGACATTTTAATATTATTTATTACAAATTAAAAATCATTTATTAATTGAAAACCTTGATTTTAATTACAAAAAATTCCCAGAAAATTTCCGAAAATTGGGAAAAATCCAAGATTTAATAATTTGAAAATTCAGGGGGTTTACAGGTACATCTGCCTCATCATAGATGGGAGATGTAATTTTACGCGCAGGGCGTGTTTGAAATTTTCGGATTCGCACTGAGGTATTGCCAAAAATTTTGTCTGCCATGTCACAGACGGGAGACAAAGTTTTACGCACATGGCATTTTTGAAACTTCTGGATTGGCACTGAGGCATTGCTAGAAGTCTTGTTTACCATGTTACAAATGGGAGACAAAGTTTTACGCACATGGCATGTTTGAGACTTCTGGATTGGCACTGAGACATTGCCAAAAGTCTTGTCTACCATGTTACAAACGGGAGACAAAGTTTTACGCACAGGGCATGTTTAAGACTTCTGGATTGGCACTGAGGCATTGCCAGAAGTCTTGTCTACCACGTCACAGACGGAAGACAAAGGTTTACGCATAGGGCATGTTGGCTGTGTTGTCACAACTTTGTTGATCAGTGAGTGAGAACTTGCAGGAAGGGTAGAGGACGTCTTAGGCATCCACACTTTACGCATCTTCCTGTTGTTTTGGAAAGAGGAGGAATGAGAACTACCCCCTGCATGAAGCATGTTTTCTTAGGCAGATTGGTCGAACTGGACAACCAAAGCCTTCTTCATCGATCCGATGGATACAACATCGTGTTGAGCAATTACTTTCTCTTAGATAAACAAAAGAAGGTTTGTACGAAACTTTTTTACTTACAAACGAGAAAAGAGAAGAGTACAATTAATCCTATACGAGGATATTAAGTACAATAAAAATGATTCTGGGAAAGTATTGCTATAGAAGTCTGATCTGCAGTCGATCACTTTGTTCCTTGGACTACACGATGATGAAGAAGTGCTGTAGAAAAAGCTTCAAACTTTCTCTGAACTGAAGGCAAAATCCAGCAAAAGGAAAGTAGCAAGTAGGATCGAATTCCTGTTGCCAAAGTTGTCAGCCAAAACTCTCTATCTGTGCTCTTTTTTTTTTTTTTTTGATCCCTCTTTTTCCTGATCCTCTATCCTGTAACCAGGGGTCTCTATTTATAGAGATCAGTCCAATAACTGTCTAGTTGGCGTAAAAGCCAAATAACTGTCTTGTTGGAGTAAAAGGCCAAACTGTGAAGAAGATTGCATCTTTTACGCTGCGGTTATGCCAACTGCTACCCACGTTTAAATAATCTTCTGAATCTGCGTATGACACGTGTTCCTTTATAAGGTAACATGTATAACTGCTTCTTAAAGATCATGGCATGCAAGCCACGTAGGTAACTGCCCCTGTATAAAAATGGTTGGTGTAAAAGCCAAATAACTGTCTTGTTGGCGTAAAAGACCAAACTGTGAAGAAGATTTCCTTCTTTACGCTGCGGTTTGGACAACTGCTACCCACATTCAAATAATCTTCTGAATATGCGTATGACACGTGTCCCTTTATAAGGTAATGCGTATAACTACTTCTCGAAGATCATGGCATGCAAGCCACATAGGTAACTGCCCCTGCGTAAAATGGTTGGCGTAAAAGCCAAATAACTGTCTTATTGGCGTAAAACTTGATAATTCATGAATAATAAATAACCAGCATAAAATAGCCAATTATCCTTCACGACTGAGGTCTTGAGCATATTCTGGGCTTAATAGCCTTATCAACTTACCTTTGCAAATATAGCCGAGTTGGCGTATTTCGAGGAGATAGCATACGGCGTACTCCTATAGTTGAAAATAGCCTGGTTGGCATAAAATGCAAGGATGGTGATGTGAGCGTATTAGTCAGAGTTTTAGCTTTCCTAGCTATGACAAAAAAGGACAAAATCTCGTGCATTAAATGTAGAGATATGCCTCCATCTCGTGCATTAAATACAAAGATATGCCTCGAGCTCTGTACAAGAAACAGCTTTTGACGTGGCGTCTGATTTTGTCTTGTCTTGAGCGTAAAAACTTATTTCTGTCAATATAGAATAGGCAGCATATTCTTTGAATGCGTAAAAAATGACTTGTATCCAAAATATGTCACTAAATGACAACCTGGGTCTCTGTGCAAAGTCATCATCACAGCCGTCCTCTCGATCATCGTGTAGTACTTTTGTCAGATGCCAGGTTCACTGATTTGTCTGCCAAATTCATCCGAAGAATACGAAGAGTTCCTCGTACAACTTTACGCTGCATTAAAAACAAACGTATTTTGAACTTTATGCAGGAAGGTATAACAACCTTTTACGCAGAATAGCCTTGAAGCTCTGTTTTACGCGGACAGCTCTGAAGCTCTACTTTATGCCAAACAGCCTTGAAGCTCTATTTTATACGGGCAACTCTGAAGCTCTACTTTATGCCAAACAGTCCTGAAGTTCTGTTTTACGCCAAATAGTCTTGAAGCTCTATTTTACGCGGACAGCTTTAAAGTTTTATTTTACGCAAAACAGCTTTGAAGCTCTATTTTACGCGGATAGGGACTTCATGTATTTGGGAGTTTTGACTGTATAATACGCGTATAATTCCCCAGTATATTTCATGCTTCTACAACCGCTGCCATAGGCAATTACTTTCCCGTGCTGCTGAAGAACGCAACCCAAACCCTTTCCTGAAGCATTACTGTAGATAGTGAGTCCACCTGTCCCTGATGGCAACGTCAAAACCGGGGCTATCATCAATCTCTTCTTTACCTCATCAAATGCGGCCTGACATTCCTCTGTCCAGACAAAATCTATATCTTTCTTGGTCAACCTAGTAATTGGTTCTGCAATCTTGGAGAAGTCTTGTATAAATCTCCTGTAGTATCCTGCTAGTCTGAGAAAGCTCCTGATCTCAGCTACCGAACTGGGGGTAGCCCATGACTCTACTGCCTCGATCTTCTTTGGGTTAACTGAAATTTCATCACCCATTACTATATGCCCAAGAAATTCAACCTTGTCAAGGAAGAACTCATACTTTGAAAGCTTCCCGTATAACTCCTCTTATTTGAGAGTCTCTAAGACCATCCTCAGGTGCTCTTCGTGTTCTTCTGGGGTATTCGAATACACAATAATGTCATCGATGAACACAACTATGAACTTGTCAAGGTACTGGTGGAATACCTTGTTCATCAAGTTCATGAATACTGCTGGTGCATTGGTTAAACCAAACGGCATTACCATGAATTCAAACTGGCCATATCTGGTCCGAAAAGCTATCTTCGGTATGTCTTCTCTCTTCACCTTCACCTGGTGATAGCCTGACCTCAAGTCTATCTTTGAAAGTACCTTCGCTTCGCTCAACTGATCGAAAAGATCATCTATCCTCGACAACGGGTATTTATTCTTGATAGTGAGGTTGTTCAGAGCTCTATAATCGATACACATGCGTACCATGCCATCCTTTTTCGGTACGATCAATACCGGAGCTCCCCATAGCGATGAACTGGATCTAATTAAGCATTTGTCCTGCAGCTTCTCAACTTGCTTCTTCAGTTCTGCCAGTTTGCTGTTGTTGACTCTATAGACGTGTTGCAAAATGGGATCCGCACCTGGTACCAAGTCTATAGATAATTCAATATCTGTGTCTGGCGGCAAGCCTAGCAACTCCTCTGGAAATACATGCAGGAACTCCACTATCAGAGGATGTGGCAACTCCTTTTCTTCCTTCCTGGCTCCGCAAAAAGTGCCTCTGCTCTGCTTTGCTGCTCCTCTGGCGACCTCAAACTCTATTTCTCATGGCGGTCAATATTACTCTGCCTCCGTGACAATCTATAGTAGCATGGTGTCTACTCAACCAGTCCATTTCGAGTATAATATCGTATTCCGGAAGTGGCATGACGAGTAACCTCATGCTCAACTGTCGGCCTTCCAATGATACTCTCCGATCCTTGTGCAATAATTACGGACTAGGATAATGCCTCATCCAGTCATGATCTTGCAAGTCCTATCTAATGGTTCTGTTTCTAAATGATGCTTAAGAGCATAAGATATAGATACGAAACTATGGGAAGCGCCGAAATCAAATAATGCAAGTGTTGGAATAGAATCGAGAGAAACTGAAGCTGAAATCATGTCTCCAGCTGGCTCGGCCTCCTCGATCGTCATGGCATATGCGCGTCCCTGGGGTGCACTTTTCTGATGCTGCTGGTACTGGGAAAACCTCTGCTGCTGTGGTGGAAGTGGAGGTCCCTTCTGCTGGCCTCCTGGTATAGTAGGTACTCTGGCTGGTCCCCTCTGAGCAGCTGCTCCACCCTAACGAGTCTGAATAGATGGATAGCCCCTCAGCTGATGGGCTGACGATCCACAAGACAAGTATGTACCCAACCTCTTCTTGTAGATGTCTCTAGTATGTCCTATGTTCCCGTAATACGTACACTGGGCAGCGGGCTGAGTCTGCCTCTGTGGCTGCTGCTGCTGGATGTGTCCTCGAACTGGTAATGTTGCTGGTACGACCTCTGTTGCTGCTGAAAGTATGGGCTCTTGGTTGTTCCCGTACTATTACTTGTTCCTGCAGAAGTGTCGCATCCTCTCTTGGGCCTGAGATCCAAGTCATCCTTAGTAATCTGGATATCCATCAGAATACCCTCAAATGTAGCAATGCGACGTCCCGAAGTACTAGACTTGATCTCTCTAGTCAACCCCTTCCTGAATTTCTGGGCTCGGTCTCTGTCACGCCCCGATCCCGAAAGGGTCAATCGTCCTCGCTGGATCCTTCACGGAACCGATTCGTCCTCGCTTGGGGCGTGATGCCGTACGAGCCTGGAGTTGCGCTCGTACAAGGCAAGAACTTGCAGTTAAAGGAACCCACTTTTGAAACACAATTCAGAAACACAATCACAGAGATTTGAACACAGTGCAGGAAGAAATATGCTTTTTCATTGATAATTCAGAGTAATTACATAGAGTCTACATTGATGCGCCTTCTCGGCTACTTGAATTGCATTACAAAAAGATAACTCAAAATGCAGGCGCCGCTCCATCAGATAGTCCCCGTCGTCCATACATTACGCCCTTGTATAGATTGAAAGTCCAAGCCTCCAAAATGAACTGACTCCAACTATACTTCAAAAGTAGAGGTGCTTCTAACGCCTTCTCGTCTAGCCACTAGCGTTGCACCGTCTGAGTGCCTGAAATAGTTGCCCACAACGTGGGTCAGTACTCAACTTGTACTGGTGAGCGGGATGAATCCCACTCGACTAAATCAACACTAGCTTATTAGGGGCGAGCATGCATTAAGATTACTTCTATAAAGAAGCAAGTGACTTCAATTCATATCAGTTGCATGTTTTGATATAAATGAACATAGCATTGAATCCAACCAGTGCATCGATTGCTTACTCAACCGATGCACACCTTCCCTGCAATGAAACACAAGTATACTTACCATCTGCACAAGACAATAAATTAGCATGTGTTCTATTCTATGCGGTCATTGGTGTGATCGACACCTTAGGGACATATTTCTCCGCCTTAGCGGCGCGCCCTATCAGCCCGGGTAGCAAGCCCTGCTGAAGGTCCCGCTAAGCATCGTGACTAGCACGAATCGAATATTTCCCTCCGGATCGATACGGTTCCAGTGCCCCGGAAACCGTTTCGAGGAAATGCCAAACCTTGTGCACAAGTTGTCCCAGACCATGCGAATGCATGAATATTTCACATCTCATACAATGCATCGAATTAAACAGAAGAAGTAAAGCAGCAATATATATCTTATGCAACAGTTCACATTTTCTCAATGCGGTGTTCCGATTTTGTTATCCCATGGGTCCAAATTCTATCCGAGGCACCAGGCCGCAGCCAACGACCAAATTCCCTTTCCAACCAACTCAAATTATAAGTTGTGCAAGCATATAGTAAAATTAGTCTATAATTCCCATGTTCCTTTCTTAGTGGCTGGCATGCATGTGGCTAAGCATTTCCCTAGGCGTCCAACCGGGCATCATCGAGTGAACGTTTGAAACTTTAAGATGTTGGCATGAAGAAGTAGGAAAGAAGGGACCAAACCACTCACTGGTTAAGGGAAAAGTTGCTGAAACACGGAATCCCGCCTAGCGACGATCAAACGTCAGTTACGCGGACCTGCAACAGCACGAGCACCGAGTTAGATTTCTTGCCTATCCTTCCTTGCCGAACTCCCCAAAATTCAAGCTCCAATCAATAAAACCAGCAGCGAAAACCAAGCAAATCGAAAGCAACACCAAATCCAAATCCCAAAGCGGCAATCAAGAAAACCAAGCAACCAAACACGAAAACTATTGGACTCGTTTCAATAGAGGCCTTTCCATGAGTTGGAAAGGATCATCGCATTTCGTCCGAGGCAAGACGATGCCGAAGATCTAAGCATACTCTGACGGACTAGCCACAAGCCCAATTATATAGTGCACATCCCGGTCGGATCGGGATTTGAGGCACTACATAATATACCACTAAGAAAAAGTTTCGTCCCGAAACTTAAGAACAAGGTCCTACCTCCGACTGAGTGAACAACGAAGGATACTTCTCCTTCATCTCCGATTCCATCTCCCAAGTTGATTCCCCAACTGAATGGTTCCGCCACAGCACGCGAACCAAGGACATCGTACGGTTGCGAAGTACTTTTTCCTTACGATCCAGGATCTGCACCGGCTCTTCTGAGTAAGATAAATCTGTACGCAGTTCCAACTGTTCGAAGCTCACCACATGACTCGGGTCATGCACGTACTTCCGAAGCTGAGAAACATGGAACACGTCATGCACTTCAGCCAAGGCAGGAGGTAGTGCAATTCGGTATGCCACAGCTGCCACTCGTTCCAGTATCTCGAAGGGGCCGACAAACCTGGGACTCAGTTTGCCCTTCACGCCGAAACGCATCACCCCACGCATCGGCGTCACTTTCAAGAAGACATGATCCCCGACCATGAATTCCAAAGGTCTACGATGAGCATCGGCATAACTTTTCTGTCGGCTCTGCGCCGTGCGGAGTCTTTCCCGAATCAAACGAACTTTCTCAACTGCCTGTTCTACCAGCTCTGGCCCGAGTACTTGCCGCTCGCCGACTTCATCCCAACAAATTGGAGATCGACACTTGCGCCCATACAGTGCTTCGTACGGTGCCATCTGGATGCTCGATTGGTAGCTGTTGTTGTACGCGAATTCCGCCAACGGAAGATGCGTGTCCCAACTAGTCTTCAAATCGATTGCACACAGCCGTAACATATCTTCAAGTATCTGATTTGTCCTTTCTGTTTGGCCATCAGTCTGGGGGTGGTATGCAGTACTGAACTGTAGCTTGGTTCCCAAAGCAGCCTGTAGGCTTGTCCAAAAACGAGATAAGAAGCGTCCATCACGGTCAGAGACGATTGAGGCAGGTATTCCGTGTAATCGAACAATCTCATTTATGTACATCTGTGCTAACCGATCGACGCTCCAAGTAACTTTCATAGGAAGAAAGTGGGCTGATTTGGTCAAGCGATCAACTATGACCCAAATCGCATCATGCCCCCGCGGCGTCTTCGGAAATCCCACAATGAAATCCATACTGATGTTGTCCCATTTCCACTCGGGAATAGCGAGGTTCTGCAGTTCCCCGCCGGGCCTCTGATGCTCAGCTTTCACCTGTTGACAGGCCATGCACTGTGACACAAAGGTCGCCACATCCCGCTTCATACCTTGCCACCAGAAGGTTCTGCGTAAGTCTTGGTATATCTTAGTGCTCCCCGGATGTAACGAATACTTCGCATAGTGTGCTTCTGCCATAATTTCCCTTCGGAGTTCTGGGTCGCTAGGAACACATAGCCTTCCCTTCATTTGTAAGACCCCATCTTCGCCTGCCACAAAGTCAGACGTCTCCCCCGCCGAAATCAGTTTGCGTGCCTTCTCTAGGAACTGATCGCCCTCCTGAGCTGATTTGATTCTATCACGCAAACTCGGTTCAAGATGGAGTGATGCCAGCTGCACTCCTTGATGCTGAACCCGTAACTCGATGCCCATCGCCTCAAGATCTCGAAGTATGTGGTTGTTTATAGATAACGAGCCCACGTGCTTCCGACTCAAAGCATCAGCAACGACGTTTCCCTTGCCCGGTGTGTAAGCGATCGTCAAATCATAGTCTTTTATCAGTTCTAGCCAACGCCGCTGTCGAAGGTTCAGTTCCCGTTGGGTGAATAGATACTTGAGGCTCTTGTGATCTGTGAAGATTTTGCAAGCAACACCATAAAGATAATGCCTCCACAACTTCAGTGCAAATACAATTGCCGCCAGTTCCAAGTCGTGCGTTGGGTAGTTTTTCTCGTGCGGCTTCAGTTGCCTGGAGGCGTACGATATTACCTTATCCCTTTGCATGAGCACACATCCCAAACCGAGTCCTGAGGCATCACTATATATCTGAAACTCCTCTACCCCATCTGGAAGAGCAAGAATCGGAGCTGAAACAAGACGCTGCTTAAGTTCTTGAAAGCTGGCTTCGCAGTCATCACTCCATTTGTATACAATCCCTTTCTGAGTAAGACGAGTCAAAGGCGAGGCCAGTTTAGAGAAGTCTTTCACGAATCTACGGTAGTATCCCGCTAGGCCCAGAAAGCTTCGAATTTCACTAGCTGACGTCGGTTGCTTCCAGTCCACCACCGCCTCTATTTTCTTCGGGTCTACAGCGATGCCTTCCGCCGAAACGACATGACCAAGGAATGCCACACTGTTCAACCAGAACTCACATTTGCTGAGCTTAGCGAACAACTGATGCTCTCGTAATGTCTGCAGCACGATCCTTAGGTGTTCCTTGTGTTCCGCCTTGTTCTTGGAATAAATCAGAATGTCGTCGATGAACACGACCACAAACTTGTCTACGTAAGGCCGAAACACGCGGTTCATCAGGTCCATGAAAGCTGCAGGGGCGTTCGTCAAGCCGAACGACATCACGAGAAATTCATAGTGTCCGTATCGGGTCCTGAATGCAGATTTTTGAACATCATCTGGTTTGATTTTCAGCTGGTGGTACCCTGACCTGAGATCAATTTTAGAGAAAACTGTTGCACCTTGCAGTTGATCAAACAAGTCATCTATCCTTGGCAATGGGTACTGGTTCCGCACGGTCACCTTATTTAGTTCTCGATAGTCAATACACATCCGCATGGATCCATCCTTTTTCTTCACGAATAGCACCGGAGCACCCCACGGGGAAACGCTTGGACGAATGTATCCTCGGTCCAACAGATCTTGTAACTGAATCTTAAGTTCCTTCAGCTCTGCTGGGGCCATTCGATATGGTGCCTTCGATATCGGTCGCGAATCCGGAAAAGTGTCAATGCTGAATTCGATCTCACGATCTGGAGGCATTCCAGGCAGCTCGTCCGGGAAAACGTCGAGGAAGTCTGCTATGACTTCAGCCTGAGCTGCATTTGCACTTTCCTGTCGGGTGTCTCGAACAGAAGCTAAGTACCCTTCACAGCCCGAATGCAACATGCGCCTAGCCGAAATTGCTGATATTATCATTGCCGTCTTCGGTGCAGCGCTACACGAATAGTAGAAGTCTGCCTCGCCGGGTAGACGAAATACGACTCGCTTCTCCGCGCACTCGATTGTTGCATGACAAGCACCCAACCAGTCCATCCCGAGAATAATATCGTAATCCTTTATGTCTAATACAATGACATCTAAGGAAAGCTTCCTGCCTCCGATGCAAATATAACCATCCTTACAGATCGCATGGGCGGGCATGTCGACTCCCGAAGGTGTGCTCACACAAAGATTCATATTTAAGGGAGTAGTAGCTAATTTATGCTCAACAATAAAATCAGCAGATATGAAACTATGCGTAGCACCTGAATCAAATAAGACTCTAGCAGGCAGTTCTCTGAAAAGTAAGGTACCTGTCACGACAGTTTCAGAGGCGAATGCCTCATCCCGAGTCAGTGCATAGACTCGTCCTTGAGCACCCTGGCGTTGTGGATTCACTGGCACAGCATTGGCATCACTTGCTGGAGGCCCCCTGTTGTGATTCCCGTTGTTCCGGTTCCCGTGGTGCTGGTTCCCATTGTTATGATGCCCGTTGTTCCGATTTCCGTTGCCCTCCGGACATTGCATGTGTTTGTGGTCCAGACGGCCACATCTAAAACACCCTTTAGCTTGGCATTCGTTCCTTCGATGCCCCACTCCGCCGCACCTATGGCAGTGCTGTGCCTGGGATGGACCCCTATTTTCCGATGTGTGCGGACGTTTTTGTGCTCCATACCCTCCCGTCTCCTGAGGTCGCTTATTATTGTTGATACGGGGGGTTTGCACGTCGGTCTTTGGTGGACAGCGCCCAAAGATCCGCTCGCTATTCAAGGCTGCTTCGTAGCACTCCCTGTATGTTTGGCACCTCTGGTTGATGACGTCCCTACGCAAATCGTCATTCAAACCCTTCTGGAAGCGATAGCACCACGCCTGCTGGTCAGGCAGGAAGTGCCCAGCGAACTTGGCCAGCTTAGCAAATACTGAGTCGTACTCATCAACAGACAAATTCCCTTGCACCAGATTGCTGAATTCATCTTCCTTCTGTTGACGCACGGCCCGGGGAATATATTGTTCAATGAAGGCAGATTTGAACATTTCCCAAGTAATTTTGCAGTTGGGATTGACAGCATAAATCCCTTGCTTAGTGGCCTCCCACCAATCATGCGCACGCAGTTCCAGCTGAACCGATGCACAGACAACTCGCTTGGATCCCCGGATGCCGACCAGATTGAAGAGTCCCTCCAGCTTAGCAATCCATCCCATTACCACGTCCGGTTCTGCCCGTCCGTTGAACGTTGGTGGATGCATTTTTGTGAACTCTGCAGCACGGCAGTTGTTCCTTGCTGGAGGCTGTGTTTCTTCGGAATCATCCTCTACCGCCACAGCCGGCGGTGCAGCAGGCGGCGCTGTGGCTCCCCCGTTGTTGGGCACCAAGGATGCAATCAGTTGCATCATGGTGTCTATCTGCTTTTGCTGAGCAGTAAACTGCGCCTGTTGAGAAATGGCTTGTTGCTGCTGCATCTCCATGAGATGCATAAGCCGTTCGGACATATCGGTTGAACCCGCTCCTCCGGATTCTCCAGAACTTGCATGGTCGCTCTGGACGGGTTAAGCACTGCTTGCAGCGGCAGTATTTTTCTTAGCCATTGCTACAAAAGAGAGTAGCTTGTTAACACTCCAAAAACGATAGATTTTGTATCTATGGGCTCATTGTATAGGCGACTCATCCCATGCAGCGGACGCCGAATGCAACCCAATTGAGAGGCGCATCAAACTCTTTTATAATCTTTTGAAATCCCACGAATGTAAAGCCTAAGCTCTGATACCAATATGTCACGCCCCGATCCCGAAAGGGTCAATCGTCCTCGCTGGATCCTTCACGGAACCGATTCGTCCTCGCTTGGGGCGTGATGCCGTACGAGCCTGGAGTTGCGCTCGTACAAGGCAAGAACTTGCAGTTAAAGGAACCCACTTTTGAAACACAATTCAGAAACACAATCACAGAGATTTGAACACAGTGCAGGAAGAAATATGCTTTTTCATTGATAATTCAGAGTAATTACATAGAGTCTACATTGATGCGCCTTCTCGGCTACTTGAATTGCATTACAAAAAGATAACTCAAAATGCAGGCGCCGCTCCATCAGATAGTCCCCGTCGTCCATACATTACGCCCTTGTATAGATTGAAAGTCCAAGCCTCCAAAATGAACTGACTCCAACTATACTTCAAAAATAGAGGTGCTTCTAACGCCTTCTCGTCTAGCCACTAGCGTTGCACCGTCTGAGTGCCTGAAATAGTTGCCCACAACGTGGGTCAGTACTCAACTTGTACTGGTGAGCGGGATGAATCCCACTCGACTAAATCAACACTAGCTTATTAGGGGCGAGCATGCATTAAGATTACTTCTATAAAGAAGCAAGTGACTTCAATTCATATCAGTTGCATGTTTTGATATAAATGAACATAGCATTGAATCCAACCAGTGCATCGATTGCTTACTCAACCGATGCACACCTTCCCTGCAATGAAACACAAGTATACTTACCATCTGCACAAGACAATAAATTAGCATGTGTTCTATTCTATGCGGTCATTGGTGTGATCGACACCTTAGGGACATATTTCTCCGCCTTAGCGGCGCGCCCTATCAGCCCGGGTAGCAAGCCCTGCTGAAGGTCCCGCTAAGCATCGTGACTAGCACGAATCGAATATTTCCCTCCGGATCGATACGGTTCCAGTGCCCCGGAAACCGTTTCGAGGAAATGCCAAACCTTGTGCACAAGTTGTCCCAGACCATGCGAATGCATGAATATTTCACATCTCATACAATGCATCGAATTAAACAGAAGAAGTAAAGCAGCAATATATATCTTATGCAACAGTTCACATTTTCTCAATGCGGTGTTCCGATTTTGTTATCCCATGGGTCCAAATTCTATCCGAGGCACCAGGCCGCAGCCAACGACCAAATTCCCTTTCCAACCAACTCAAATTATAAGTTGTGCAAGCATATAGTAAAATTAGTCTATAATTCCCATGTTCCTTTCTTAGTGGCTGGCATGCATGTGGCTAAGCATTTCCCTAGGCGTCCAACCGGGCATCATTGAGTGAACGTTTGAAACTTTAAGATGTTGGCATGAAGAAGTAGGAAAGAAGGGACCAAACCACTCACTGGTTAAGGGAAAAGTTGCTGAAACACGGAATCCCGCCTAGCGACGATCAAACGTCAGTTACGCGGACCTGCAACAGCACGAGCACCGAGTTAGATTTCTTGCCTATCCTTCCTTGCCGAACTCCCCAAAATTCAAGCTCCAATCAATAAAACCAGCAGCGAAAACCAAGCAAATCGAAAGCAACACCAAATCCAAATCCCAAAGCGGCAATCAAGAAAACCAAGCAACCAAACACGAAAACTATTGGACTCGTTTCAATAGAGGCCTTTCCATGAGTTGGAAAGGATCATCGCATTTCGTCCGAGGCAAGACGATGCCGAAGATCTAAGCATACTCTGACGGACTAGCCACAAGCCCAATTATATAGTGCACATCCCGGTCGGATCGGGATTTGAGGCACTACAGTCTCCTGGGTCTCGAATCATCGATGGCACGAATTGACTCAAACGGCAAAACTCCGCGGCGTAATTATCAACTGACATCCTTCCTTGGACCAAGTCATGGAACTGACTTTCCAATGCTCCAAGGGCTACGTCAGGAAATAACTTCTCCTTGAAGAGCTCCTTGAAGTCCTCCTGTCACTACCACATTCCAAAAACAGGGGTATTTTCGACTTTTTGCAATATTTAATATTATGGTATTTACAATTAAATTAATTGCATGAATAGTATATATTTAAATTAAATAACTGTGTGATGTGTACTTTAATATATTATATTATAGACAGTGTTCATTTGTGTTGTGATGGTAGACTTGACCTAGAAGCCAGTAGATGAGCACCTGTCGGAATTATGGAATTTTGAGGTTAATTGTTTTATTTTAGAATTAATTTATTGGAGGTGTAATTAATTACTGTATTTTATTTAATATTTTGCGCATTGCCTTTGCTTCGATATTTGGAGCACTATCCTGACTTCTGTCTTCCGACAAATTTCACAATCTTGCCCTAGACGTGCCCGCCTTCAATTCTGCTATTTTTACAACTCATAATTGTGCTCTCTGTACATTAATTCTAGCCGCGCAAAAATCGTCGCGGACGTTATTTTAAAATTCCTATTTTGTATCGTTGTGCGTTCCAATCGAAAATTGGAGGCCATCTTGACCTATTTTTTGTGCGGCCCAAATTAGTGTAATATTATGTTCTGAGTCTTCTTTCTTATTGGTATTGATGACCTGACCTGATTTTGGCCCCAAGTACTCCTAATTAATTGTTGAACACAACTTGCATTTATTTCTATTTAAATTGAGGATACCATTTTATCTGATTCTAAAATCCTAATTTAATTCCAGTGCCCTGCTAATCGAGCCCATACCAGTCTTGCAGCGTCCCCTGACCCTACAAAACACCGGACCCCGAATCGCCCGCCAAATTTTTGTCATTTTATGTGTTTGTGCAATTTCCCAAATTTAAGGGGCTAAGTTGCAATTATTCAATTGTAGGTGTCATCACCCCATTGTGCAAGACCAAATGGAAAGATTATTTACTTGGGGACCAAATTGCATTTTCCTACATGAATTAATTTCCCTCATGCTCAATCTGGACCACCCAATTAATGGGCTAATCCCAACCCTTCATTCCAACACCCTCATCCCTATATAATGTCTACATCAAACCCTAATCCCAAGAAACCTAGAAAACACCACCCCCTCACAAGCCTCCTCCATCCTCACGTAGGAAACCAAGACTCCTTCTTTCTTTCCTTCCTTTCTTCTTCTATTTTTTCTTCTTCTTTTCCTTTCTTCTTCTTCCTTGTTTTCTTTTGATTTTCAAATTCAAATAGAGAGAGGGGGAAAACTGGGTACTGTTCACCCATCCCCCTCCGATCTGCTCCGGCGGTCAGCCCCAACTGCTCCAGCCCGATCCCCGGCGGCTCCCCGCGGCGACTGCCCGGCCCGGCTGTGCTCTCCCCATCCTCCTCCTCCTGATCGGTCCGGCGCTGCCAACTCCCTGCCGAGCTGCGCTGCCCCGGCGGCCCGCCGCTCCATCTCCACCACCAACAGATACTCCGGCGCAGCCCGACTTCCTCCCTCCGTCGTGCCGCTGACTGCTCCTTCCCGGTCGAGCCCCATAACCCGGCCTCTACGACTCCGGCGCCGGCGCTCCCCTCTCCCCGACTTCCACTGCCCCCTCCGACGTTCACCCCCGACTTCCTGAAGACTCCGGCGGCCTGCTCCCATCACCACCACCCAACTGCCTCCCGCTGATCCCCGGCCGGCGCTGCATCGACGGTCCGGCGAGCCTCCCTGCAACCATCAGTAAGTCTCCCTCTTCTTCTCCCTCTTCCTTCTATATATATATATATATATATATATATATATATATATGTATATATATACATATGTATATATACACATGAGTATATATATATAATATGTATATGTATATTATTTATTTTATTGTATTTAATTGTATAAAATAGTAGGTGATTAATTATTAAGTATGTATAATAAAATGCATAAGTATATGTATGTATGGATGTATGTATGTAGGTATTTTGTATAAGTATATGTATACATTAGCATGTATATGTAATTATGTAAATTAAATTAATGTTTAATAGGATTAGTATGTGTATATATGATTGTATGTATAAATTAATGCACATGTAGATATATGTATAGTGTATATTTAGTGTATGAATGTATTTAAAATATGTAAATTGTATATTATCTATTTATTAGTAATTAATTGTATAATTAAGTATGTATTTAATTAATGTCTAATACATGTATATGTACAGTAGTTAATGTTTAACATATGTATAAGTATATAAAGGTATTATTGAAATTCTATTGTATATATGTACTTAATTGATATATTGTATATGTACCTATTATAACTACTATACATGTAAATACGTATATATATAGTATAAATATGTAATTTGGTATATGTATATAAATATATATATATACTTAGTATATTTTCAATATATCTAATTGGAATATATATATGTGTATATATTGGTTATTTTCATATAGTAATAAATATGTAAATGTATATTCTAAAAATGCACTTTTGCACATATATGATATGTACGCATTTTGACATGTGTTAATATATAAATGAACGTATTTTGGTAAAAATACAACTATAGCAGTGTATTTATATTGATATATAGTTTAGATATATATATTATATTAAATTCCTTTTGTATGTATACAATATAAATACGTATTGTATTCTTTCCATGAACTATACGCATACAAGTATTATTTATTAAGTTTATATATATACAGGTATCACTTATTTTAAAAGTATATATATTTACATATATCTATTATTGTAATTGATAGAAATTATATGTATATGATTAGTTAATAATATATATATATGTAGATTATATTTCTGTATTGGTGGTATATATATTATAAATTGGTATATTTACCTGTATATAGTATTGTATAATTTAACTGGTATAAATGCATATATTTTTATGTGTATAATTATTTTGATATATATATGTATGTATATTTGTATAAAACCTTAGCATATTTTTAATATATATATACATATATTTTGTATATGTATTTAATTTGATATGTATATTGTGAGTACATATGTTAATTAAGATGTGTATATTTATGTATCTAGTTACTAGGTGACCAGTATCATACCTAGAGAAGGCCCTGAATTCAGTGTTTTAGACTGTGTTAGTGTAGCATCTGATACAAATATGGTTTTGCTTGTGATGTGGTTCTAGGACTGCTACTTCACCCAGGGGATACTCTGGAACAGGACATCCATAAATACCAGCTAAGGACCCAAGGCAAGTACATTCTCTGATAATTTCCAATTCTTGATAATTTCTATAAATTCAACAATCATGAAATGTTACATCTGAATCTTTGACACTGTGCTACACGAACTAGTATAGCTTGGATCTGCAGTCATGAGATGTTACCTTGATTATCGTATTGACATTGTACACGACATGTATATTTAGACATCGTACATGATAGACTTGACTTGCTCGTGTATCGTGACGTGTCATGGTTGGATCCACAGTACTAGTTGGGGGCGGGGAAGTAGTTAGTAAGAAATGTGATCATAACCTCTTATTGTAGTATAAAAATTGTAAGTGTTAATCATGCTCTTCACCCATGATTAGCCAGGCCCTGTAGCTATCGTACATGTTCCCAAGCCGATCACATTTTGAGACTACTATTTCAAACACTTAGAGTAGATTACAGTTTTCCTATTTTAAATCATATACTACATCTCCCGTCTATGATACTGTTCCTTGTTCTTTTCAATTTCATACATGCACTGACTGTATCATATTGCCTATTGCCTGTCTCTCTTAAACTGCCATTGCATTTATTTTACTGTCTTCTCAGTAGCTAGCATGACATGTTTTATTGTATTATAGACATTATCAACTAATGGAACTGTTATTTGAGAGTGTTGCTTTGCTCCTTCCTGACTGGAAATATTTTTCCAGACTATGCCTTAGAGGACCGCTGTCCGACACTTTATGGACCATATGGTGAGTAGCTGCAGACTTGGTAGTTAGTTGTGATTCTGGAAGGTCTAGCCGGAGTTATTATTTATTATTAGTTATTTAAGTAGACTATTTGGTACCGGATTTGTCTCCGGCATTTTGATGATTCTTGGATATTGTTGAGTTAGAATATTACTTGTGGACTTGTGTTGTGTTTAAATTTTAAATTTCTGTTTCGAAATCTTATCGTGCTGTAATCCTGTGATTGAGTATGTGTTCATCTTATTTGTGTCATCCGTGCCTCCTAATGGAGATTGCATGCTTGCGTGACATTAGTTAGATAGTATCAAGACCTTGACAGCGTTCTACCGCCGATGCTGCGGCGTAGGCTGGACGTACCCACGCACTCGTGCCCCTAAACCGGGTACGGGTCGTGACACCTCCCAAGTAAGCCCTCCAACAGTGAGTCTCGGCTCCGTACGATACCATGTTAGTGCAATATCAAACATCGAACTGCCAGCGGCCTCGATCTGAAGAATCTCTAGAATCTGCGCCAAGCACAAGTTCCTCTCTATATCCTCTAGGCATTCATCAGCGTAGAGTATCCCCTCAGTGCCTTTGAACTCTCGAGGCATCATCCTCTTGAAGTCCGCTATAGTACCCGGTCTCTGGTACTGCTAACCAGGATGGTGCTGGGGTTGTGCTACTCTCTCCACAGCCTGGAGAGCCACCAGATGAGCATTCTTTATGCTCTCTCTTATCAGCTCTGTCTGTGCCTGGTGTGCCTCTGCCTGCACCCTCTGAGCCTCAGCTTGAACATGCTGAGCTTCTGCTGTTACTCTCTGAGCATCTAACATGCCTTGGATAAGTGTAAACATCTGTGCCCCATCAGTGGGCATACCTCCGAAAGATGGAGTCGGTGGTGGTGGAAGATTGTCGGTCATAGCTGGGGCAATCCTCTGAACAGGTAGAGAAGGAGGAACCCAAAAAGTTACAGATACTCCTATATGAACATGAGATGTGAGAGGAACTCCAGATGTCTGTTTGTTAGGTCGAGAGGTGGCAGACCTCTCTGAAGCTGCTGCTCCCAATCTCAAAGACTTAGTCTTCGGCAGCATCCTGAAGATAGATCGAAAAGAATCAATTAAGGTAATAGATACGATATCATCAAGAAATGATAGTAAAATTCTAAAGGAAGCAGTTATCCAGAATAGCATTATAAGATCATAATTTCCTAGTTGTGATTGAGCATACTCTCCTCCTAATCCTATGTCCTATATCCTATCGCAGGCTCGTAGCAATACTCTAAGTGAGCACTACTACGATATCGCTCTAAATGTGAATCTAGACCTGCATGGGCCACCAATAAAAATGTGTCACGATCTGCACCCGGAATTTAGGACATGAGTCGTGGGTACGTCCAGCCTACACCGTAGCATCGACGGTAGAACGCTGTCTAGATCTCAAAAATACTAAACATAACTCACAACCTGTCAATGATATAAACTCCATAAGGAGTATAATAAAATAAACATCTCTCAACAGCTCATAATATAACTCAATCACAGCTATAAGAAATAAACGGCAGGATACAAGATAAGAAGTAATGACATAAGTCAAACACAACGTCTCAAATAGAGATAAACTACAGTCTAGTTTTCCAACATAAAAGTCTCAACAAGTCTCAAAAACTCAACATAAGTCTCAATATAAGTCTCAACATAAACTCAAATGCATAAATAATAACTATCTAAATAGCTGCAGGTAGTGTCTCCTCTAAAGGAAGGTACTCTTCTAAGCTCTCTGGTATGTAGTCTCCCTCTACACCTGGTCCATAATATGTAGGGCAGAAGTCCTCAAGATCCTCTAAAAAAAATATCCAGTCAGGAATAGAGCGAAGTACAAGAACTAATAGCAGTTCCATGTATATTGACAAAACTATAATAAAGTGTAAAGAAATACAAGATGGATATAAATATTGGCAATAAGGAATACTGGTGAATATGTACTGGAAATAAGAAATGCTGGAGCATATATCGTCATTAATGGTACAACTAGAATGAATAGAAATATAAGTGTATGCTAGAACAATGAACTAGAATATAAGTGAATGCTAGAACTATAACTGGAAATAAATGAATAGAATATCTAGCTAAGTGTGTAAAATATCAGTATATCATATGATCGACTTGGGACTGATCAGGCTTGTTACATATGATTAGCTATGATTCATGTACGGTCAGGCTAACCATCCAGTTAGCTATGATGTAAGCAATAGTCAGGCTAATCATACATAATAGGCTATGAGGCATGTAATGGTCAGGCTGCACCCGACGTGAGGTATGGCGTGAGCTATAATTCATGTAGAGTGGGTTATGATCACATAATCTACTAATATCTCCATGTCCCCAGCTAGCACGATGGATTTCGATCACGACTCCTCGTGATAGGTCTCGATGATGCTAACTCGTGTATCCATAGTGTCAGAATCATGTACGCTATACAGCTAGAATCATAGAGATGATCAACTTAATAAAAACTGTCAGAGAATGTACTCGCCTGTGGTCCTCTGCTGGCAATACCAATATCCTATTTCTGATGTCTTGTCTGAATAATCCAACAGTCCTATAGACATCATCTAATAATAATATAGCATCAGTCGTTACACTAGCACATACACAAACATAATTATTTTGAACTCAAAGACTACGCTAGGGGTAGTACTTGTCATCTAACAGGGTCAAGTGTGCGTCTAACTGCACGAGTGTTACGACTTCAAATGCTGTGCATAATCAGATAGTCAACTCACTAACACATGTCTAAGCCAGTACATTGGTGAACACAAGGCAGTTAATTCATAAATTCTCATGGTCATACAGTCATATACAATTATACGGGATATCCGCAGTTATTACCTAGGGTCATACAGTCAATATATTACAGTCATAGCTAGTACTAGCAATTGATTTCTTATATATATATATTAAACTAATATTATATGCATACAGGCATATGCATACGAGTTTTTAGGTTTACTTGCATGGTGTCTTGCAATCAACATCTAACAAAACTTATCATGAAATAATATGCTAAATCCTAACACTATTCACATATGCACATAAAATCATAATAGAAGGCACTTTGAACCTTGGCCTCGGCGTGCACATGCACGAGGTCGAGGGTGTCGACGGGTGATGGTGCTGTCACGACGGAGGGCTCGGCTCTGGCTGCGTCTGCTGCTCAGGCGAGGGCTCGAATGCTGCTTAGGCGAGGTCTCGGCTCGTCTGCTGCTCAGGAGGAGGACTCGGCTGATGGTGGCGGTGTTAATGGTAATGATGTTGATGAAGAAAGGCGGTCCGACGTGCTGTCAAGGTGAACCACAGGTTATTAGGGATTGCTCCGGTGGTGATCAGGCAGGGTCTGCAGTGTCGTCTAGGAGGGGCTCAGGTGATCTGGTCGTCCAGGCGAGGGCAGGCGGCTGTTCAGTGGTAGACAGAGTCATTGACGACGAGGATGTTAAGGGGAAGTCGGGATCGGGTTCTGGCGAAGTCGGGTGGAGGAGATCAGGGTGAACGGGGAAGGAGGTAGGGTCACTGTCGCTCAGGCGGTCGGAGGTCTGGGCTCGGACGAGTTTGAAGGTGGAGGGGATGGAAGTCCGACAGGGGTGTTAGTTCGTGGGGAAGAGATGTATTCGGCTAGGGTTGCATTGGTGATGGTTGATGAAATAATGAAAAAAAGTTGTATATATATGTAGAGAAATAGTGTTTGATGTTGACCTAGGAAGTTAGGCCGGTTTGGCACTCCTTGGGATTGTGTTTCTTTCTACATGTAGAAATTTTAAAAGGCTAGGATGGTTTTATTTTAAAATGGGTGGCTAAGATTGATGAGGGAAGATGTTTAGTGTTGCACACTCCAAAATTATGGAGAAATTCACATGACCGATCAATAAAGAAAAATGGGTGTTTCTTCATGTGTTTGGTCCAATGGGGTATGGACACCTCAATGTACTTTTGTATAAAAGTCTCCAACAATTAGAAAATTGCATAAAAAGTAAGAATTAAAATTAATATCTGGGACGAATATTGTACGACTAAAAGGAAGCACAAAAGAGCATATTTATGAGTTACACAAAAATCAAATTAGAAGTCTGGCACGTCTAGGACATGGGTGTAAAATTTGTTGGAAGACAAAAGCTAGTGTAACGTTCCAATTATCGAAGCAACGGTAAGGTACAACAATAAAATAAAATCACAGCAATAAAATATAATCCCTAATATTAAATCCCAAAAATGCTAACTAATGTCCATAGTCCTATAATTTGGTCAGGGGCTCATCTAGTGGGTTTCTTGGTCCAGTTCACTAACTCATGCATTTAAGGAACACTATAAATAATACATAAATATCATGTAATATATTAACACATAAAATTATATAGATAAAAAGACAAAAATATTTCTATTCTGGAATGTGTTAGTGACAACGAGATTCGGATATACCAATCCGTGTAACCATCGTGTCAAGAGAACATGGATATCTACACTAGATACAATGAACATAGAGGATATCATAAATAAGAAACTATCGAAGAATGTACTCGCCTGAAGTCCAAAGAATAGTCTCACAGATGTCTGATATGTTGCCTCAAAGACCTAGATATGGAATACAACATCAATACAAGGTTCCGAAAAAAAAAGTTAAACAAGTCAACTTCTAGGTCAACAAGCCATTTCTAAGTCAAAAGTCAAACTAGGTCAACTCTAAATCAACTATGGTCAATTATAGTCAAACTATGGTCAACTACCTATTTCTAGGTTGTTCAAGTCTATCTCAAAGATATGGGTTCAAATACTAAAGTCTAGGTCATACTAGCTACAACTTAGGACACTAGGATACCGTATCTCTAGATACGTAAAAATAATAGGTAAAGCATCACATACATATGTCAAACAATATTAATTAAATAAAATCTTAATTATAACATTAAATGGATACCTTGGTTTCGAACCAAGTTGGTATCACAACACTAACCCATAATATTGATACCCAAATCCGATACCTTGGGTATCCCCAAATACCTTAATACTTACCTTGGTTTCTCAAGGTAATATCCAATACCTTGTTTATACTAACTACCCATAAATATATATACTAACAACTAAATATTATACATATATTATACTAAAACACAATTAGAAAGTTAGGAACATATATACACATATATTAATTACTATATATACACATATATATCTATATATTATAATTATCTAATATCTATTAAAAACTGTCAAACTATCATTAAAAGTCGCTGTCCACTGTCGCAGAAACTACCGATACTGCGGATACTCTACTGCTGTCGCTAAACTATTGTTGGTGCTGTTGTATGCTATTGTTGCTGCTATTGATGCTGCTGTCGTTATAGCTGTTGTTGCTGCTGCTGTATGGTATTGTTGTTGCTGCTGCTGCTGTCGCTATTGCTGTCATGCCCCAATCTCCCGCAAGCTCAATAGTCCCCGTTGAACGTGAATCACCACATTGCAGCTCTTCCATGGGACAATCGTTCTCATCGGGACGTGATGTCGTACGATCCTGAGTTGTGCTCGTACAAGGCGATGTTGTCAAACACCAAATCTCATCATTGAAACAACCAAGTTGCAACGAAAGTCAAGTATTGTGTACCAAGCACACATCAGAGTAATACGCAGCGAAGCTCTCGATAAGGTCCAAATGAAATGCCACGAAGGCAATGCCACGAAGGCGATGCCACGAAGGCGATAAAATACTCTTGCTCTTTTCTCTAGCCCACAAAGGTACTTACAGTTCATACATTATGTCCCGTATATCCAAGCAGGGCCACTACACCTGCGTACCTGAAATAATGCCCACAACCTGGATCAGTACACAGCCGTACTGGTGAGCGGGGTAACCCACTCGTCTAAGCCGACACTAAGTAAAAAGTGAATACAAACAGTTATATGGTGATCTTTCTAGTTGAATCCTAGATTTGTTTCATGGCATAGGGATGACATGTTAAGGAAAGATGTAAAGCAGTTTAAGCATGCAAGCATTCAACTCAAACCAATCGACAAGCAATATACATAACCAACCCAAAGGATTCTAGCATGCAAACCATCATGCTCAAACCCAAGCAACGCGACTATCGTATCGAACCATCAACCAAGCCTCAATATCCTTCCTCAACCAACTCGATACAATCCAATATCAAGGTGCACACTCTTGCCGAGGCAAGGTGGCCGCGCCTACACGAAGCACAAACCAACCAAAGTAAAGCAAACCAACTCTTATCTATATGAAGTCACTGGCCAAGCTATAAAGGAAGTTGATCGGACTGATCAAATGCGGTTCTATTCGAAACATCGCTAAGTAGCTAACCCACCTGGATTGCATCCAACTGCCGGCACCGCACCCAAGGTACGTTACCAAATTGTCTCCTCCATGGCCGAACGGTCCCGGTGCCCCGGAGCCTTCCCGTTCGAGGAGACCAAACCCCGTGCAACACAGGTTATCCGTGAGATGCATACCCCACGTAGGTATGACGAGAGGATCGAACATTCTCGCCCCACCAAGCGATCCTAGACTCGTTCAACCAAATATCCAACCAAAATATCCAACCAAAGAATCCATAACCATTCTTCCAACATATATAGCCCAAGGCACCAAATCCAAGTTATTTCCATAGGCACAATGTCTCTTCTCAACACAGTGTTCCAATTGGTGCAACACCCATCTCAAACTATCCCATGGCACAATGCCCCAAAAGAGGCAAAATGCCTGCGCTGATGCAGTTGTTCGGTTTCAAACCACAACTGCTCGCTTTGCAAGACAAAGCGACCAAGTGATACTTGTGTACGGATGCACGCTCGCTCGCCCAAATTTCTGATATTTCTAATGCATATTCGATGTATCATTCCAATTATCCAAGCATAATCCCAATTATCCGACCAACTGCATCAAGTGTATAATCCAACTCTAGCTCCAACTATCCAAAGCGTAAATCAATTCAAGCCACAATCCTATCCAAGCAACGACGTACACTCTATGCACGCCTCAGTGTAGTGATTCCCAATGTTTCAGCCCAAGTGTTCAAGCCTTTTACGTGTTTTCCATATTATTAGGCATGAAGGAGTAGAGGAGAAGGGATAGAGCCCACTCACAATATTTGATCCATTTAAGCATCCTGTCCTGCCGATACGGCCAATCTCTTGAACCCGTGGTCCAATGCAAGCGCGATCTACTCAACTGATATGACCGTGCGAGCAGGCCATACTCTACAAATCATCCGACCGATCGAACTAAGGAAGACGACATTATCGCTCCCATCCAGCTATCTCAGTACTGTTTTGAACGAACACCTGTTTTCCATAGAACTCTGTTAGCCATCTGCACATAAAACCAACTCAATCAATACTTCTTCCCAAAATCCAATAATTCAAATGTAGCCAGCATTTGTTTTATTCAATCTGACTCAGCGTAACGCACCGTGCGGTTGCGAGCGTTACACAATATACCACTTAGAATCAGGTTCGTCTACGAACCGTGCTGGTACTCATTCCTATCACATGCCACTAGTCCAATTCCATAGATCTGCTCAATGCAACTTACATACTCACGATCCTGACTCAGCATCTCGCTCTGCTGAACGCTCGTACAAATTCCATATTCTCACATCCTCCTTGCATCTCAATACGAATTCCTCGTATCGCTTAGTTTTAGATCGTACACATATTTAAGGCATCCCTGAAATACATACATTTCAGCCGAGCTTTGCGATAGTGAATTTGGACAAGTTACAAGGGTATCTTTATGTCCGAGGCATCCATTTCTTTACTCCTAATTGAACCAATCTTGATTTCCATTCCAACATATTCGCTTGAGCACTAGTCTCAAATATGATGATTTCCCACCGACTCAATCAGTTCGTGTTCTAACTCAATCTATCCAACTATTTCTGAATCCGCACTAGCAATATCTCCAAATATATCTCGTGCACCAAACGATCATCACGACTGATACTACCCAACCTAGGCGAGTTACCCAAATATCAAACTTTGCTTAGATTAGCTCAGTCCAATACCTTTTACTGCCATCTCAATTCCTTGCTGGGTGAACATCTATATTGAGGTTCATGTGATCCACGAAGATCTCACCGCCACGCCAAAGGGATAGTGTCACCACAATTTCAACGTGGACACACTCGCCACAATTCCTAGGTTGCGCATTGAATAGTTCTTCGTGCTGCTTCCACTGCCTCGAAGTATAGAATATCACCTTTGCCTTCTGAACGAGCACGCTTTCCAGACTAAGTTTCGATGCATCTTGTAAATCTGAGGCAAATCTGTCCCTTCCAGTATTCGCAAAGATTTGATCTGAACGAGCCGCTGCTTTAACTTCACGAGCTAGTTTCACAGTCGTCAATTCATATGAATGCTATTCCCTTCCAGGGCACGATAATTCAGAGGAGATGCCATCGATAAAAATCTGTGACTCTGAATCTCATCAGTTGACTAGGCTACTTCCACCATCGCTCCGATCTTCCGACTGCATCTTCAGCTGAAGGCTATCCCAAGGGTCTCCCGAATCCAACACTCAAATAATAAGCCAAATCTCCAACACATATTACTTACATCTGCCCTCGATGCATCCCCAAATAAGCCGTCTCAAGGGTCATTCTATGGGTCTACCATATTCATCTCTGATCTGGCGGTCAAGTTGCTAGGGTCAGCTGTCCCGAAGCTACGCTCGATAATTATAATCATCACGATGGACAGTTACTATGAACCATGTTATATCTTATCTACAAATTCGAATCAAAATCCAACCATTCCATCCGAACGAACTTCCAAATCCGAGAACTTCATGCACTACCTCTGTTGATCTGTCAACCTCTGTTGATCTGTCAACCAATGTCGCTTAACCACCTAGAGTCTTGCTATCTATCCAAGCCATAATTCGAGAACTGCGCTCGTTGAAACCGTCTTCCATCAATCCGTCGTTCTGCCCTGAATCGTCTACTCGCACTACGACTTGCAATGATTCTCGAAACTCGAGACTTGCTCAAATTCTTATCCCTTTGTCGCAATCCACAATGCACATCCAACTTACTCGAACAGCGCAGTGATTTGCTCAATTGTTGCTCCCACGTTTAGCTATCTTCAAAAGTCTGTTCGCCATAATTCTTTGCCCTCTGTTGTTGCCACAATCGGTTTATGTCTTTTCGGAGAATCCGTCTACCATTGTTGCACCATTTTGCCCAAAATTCTACTTCCGTTAAACCTGAGTCGACTTCTCGAGCACCAATATCCAAAATCTTTCAAGTTTGTGTGAATCCATCGCATTGCCCTTCCAAACCAAGATGTGTTTCATTGCTCAACCAACAGCTCAAATGTGTTGCCCAAACTCGTAGTCCGTGCTCACTATCCTCCGATTAACCCATCGTTTCGCTCAAGCGTATACCAACTATTTGTTCCTCATGTTCAACTCTCTTTGCATCCAAGAATGCTCCACCGAACTCCCAAATCGTGCAAGCGAACTCTGATACTCAGCTTTCCATCCGAACAATCTCAATTGTTTCCAATACTTTGTCTGCCTCAATCCTTCAAATTTCCAAACATTCATTCCCATCTGTTTTATTTCGATCTCGTCCATCCCTCAAGTTTAATGATACTTTCATTTACACAAGTTTGTTCCCGATTACTCAACTCAATTTGCTTGCTCTATTTTTCATTCTTCCAACTCAGCTGATGTGTACCAACCAACTTGTATTCCTGTTATCCGAGTCCGTTCAGATAATTCCCATTGATGTCCAACCAAAATATTTTCAATGCCTTGCTCAATATGTGGTATCCCATATACTACTCCGAATCAAGTCGCTACTCGCATTATCATTCCTTGTACTTATCCAAAATTCGTTCGAACCATCCCTCATGCGTGATCCTGCCATTCACAACTGTTCCACACATTTGCTGTACGAGCAACTCATGCAAACTTATTTTGATATTCCTAAGCCAAACTCAAACATGCTCAACCGATGCGCCACAGCCAAAATTCTAACTTCGTCCAACCATTTTGCTACACGAGCAACTCGTGCAACTATCCATTCTCATAGAATGCTTCTACTCACTACATGCCACATTTCCAAATCTCGTATGCCAACCAACTGATCCATTGAGGCAATCAGAATCTTCCCGAACGACAAGCCAAGCCAACCCAATGAAAGCTCCCAAGTTGTTGCACAAATGCAACAAAGCCAACCAACATGCTGCACGAATGCAACAACGTCTAACGAGGCTAAGCGATCTAACAAAAACCAACCAAGGCAACACAACCAAGAATAACATGCAGCCACAACCAGCAATATATAGACTTATTGCATGAATCATCCAAAGCGGCACCGAGTAGAGCCAAGAGCTAAACGACACGCGGAAGCTATTTAGAGTTTGTGATGAAGCGAAGGACCAAGTCCAAAAAAATGAACCAGGCACTCTGATACCAATTTGTTACGTCCCAATCTCCCGTAAGCTCAATAGTCCCCGCTGAACGTGAATCACCACGTTGCAGCTCTCCCGCGGGACAATCGTTCTCATCGGGACGTGATGCCGTATGAGCCTGGAGTTGCGCTCGTACAAGGCGATGTTGTCAAACACCAAATCTCATCATTGAAACAACCAAGTTGCAATGAAAGTCAAGTATTGTGTACCAAGCACACATCAGAGTAATACGTAGCGAAGCTCTCGATAGGGTCCAAATGAAATGCCACGAAGGCCATGCCACGAAGGCGATGCCACGAAGGCGATGAAATACTCTTGCTCTTTTCTCTAGCCCACAAAGGTACTTACAGTTCATATAACATATCTCGTATAACCAAGCAGTGCCACTACACCTACGTACCTAAAATAATGCCCGAAAACGTGGGTCAGTACACAGCCATACTGGTGAGCGGGGTAGCCCACTCGTCTAAGCCGACACTAAGTAAAAAGTGAATACAAACAGTTATATGGTGATCTTTCTAATTGAATCCTAGATTCATTTTATGGCATAGGGATGACATGTTAAGGAAAGCTGTAAAGCAGTTTAAGCATGTAAGCATTCAACTCAAACCAATCGACAAGCAATATACATAACCAAACCAAAGGATTCTAGCATGCAAACCATCATGCTCAAACCCAAGCAACGCGACTATTGTATCGAACCATCAACCAAGCCTCAATATCCTTCCTCAACCAACTCGATACAATCCAATCTCAAGGTGCACACTCTTGCCGAGGCAAGGTGGCCGCGCCTACACGAAGCACAAACCAACCAAAGTAAAGCAAACCAACTCTTATCTATATAAAGTCACTGGCCAAGCCATAAAGGACGTTGATCGGACTGATCAAATGCGGTTCTATTCGAAACATTGCTAAGTAGCTAACTCACCTAGATCGCATCCAATCGCCGGCACCGCACCCAAGGCACGTTACCAAATTGTCTCCTCCATGGCCGAACGGTCCCGGTGCCCCGGAGCCTTCCCGTTCGAGGAGACCAAATCCCGTACAACACAGGTTGTCCGTGACATACAGACACCACGTAGGTATGAAGAGAGGATCGAACATTCTTGCCCTACCAAGCGATCCTAGACTCGTTCAACTAAATATCCAATAAAAAATCCAACCAAAGAATCCATAACCATTCTTCCAACATATATAGCCCAAGGCACCAAATCCAAGTTATTTCCATAGGCACAATGCCTCTTCTCACAGTATTCCAATTGGTACAACACCCTTCTTAAACTATCCCATGGCACAATGCCCCAAAAGAGGCACAATGCCTGCGTCGATGCAGTTGTTCAGTTTCAAACCACAACTGCTTGCTTTGCAAGACAAAGTGACCAAGTGATACTCGTGTACGGATGCACGCTTGCTCGCCCGAATTCCCGATATTCCTAATGCATATTCGATGTATCATTCCAACTGTCCAAGCATAATCCCAATTATCCAACCAACTGCCTCAAGTGTATAATCTAACTCTAGCTCCAACTATCCAACGCGCAAATCAATTCAAGCCACAATCCTATCCAAGCAAAGACGTAAACTCTATCCATGCCTTAGTATAGTGATTCCCAATATTTTAGCCAAAGTGTTCAAGCCTTTTACGTGTTTTCCATATTATTAGGCATGAAGGAGTAGAGGAGAAAGGATAGAGCCCACTCACAATGTTTGATCCCGTTAAGCATCATGTCCTGCCGATACGGCCAATCCCTTGAACCCGTGGTCCGATGCAAGCGCGATCTACTCAACTGGTATGACCGTGCGAGCAGGCCGTGCTCTATAAATCATCCGACCGATCGGACTAAGGAAGACGTCATTATCGCTCCCATCCAGCTATCTCAGTACTGTTCTGAACGAACACCTGTTTTCCATCGAACTCCGCTAGCCATCTGCACATGAAACCAACTCAATCAATACTTCTTCCCAAAATCCAACAATTCAAATGTAGCCAGCATTTGTTTTATTCAATCCGACTCAGCGTAACGCACCGTGCGGTTGCGGGCGTTACAATTACGGCTGCTACTGTCGCTATTGCGGCTGCTGCTGCTGTATGTTATTGTTGTTGCTGCTGCTTTGGCGACGCTGCTGCTGTCGCTATTGCTCTCTGCTCTCTCTCTATCTCTAATATATAGATATATCCAATATATATATATAATATATATATATATATATAACACATAATATAAACATATACTAATATATATATATAACTATAATATATATAACTATGACTATATAAAATACATACATACACCTCTATAACATATATATGTACATAATATCTATATAGTAATATACACATATAAAGTAACATATATATAACAACACACATACGTATATGTATATATAAACACATACACAATATAAGTATATATATATATATATATATATATAACAACATATAAATATATCTACTATAATATATATACATATACTACAATATATAAATATATCTTACATGTAGAAGAATAGCTACATAACAATATATACACATATAGTATATACATAGATACATAGATCTAAGACACAATATTATATAAATATAAATATACAACATTATATATATATATATACATATATATATAATTATACCTCACCATGAATAAGAATACAAGAGAAATAGATCTACCATTAATTGCACAACACATGGATCATATCACCTCGTATCCCACTAGAATTAGGATACACTTGTGACATGAGTCCAGCACACATCCAAACGTACCCCGAAGGACACAAACAAGTCTAAAATATCATTTATGAACAATACAAAGAGTCAAATACAATTCTACGTGTCCGTGTCAAAATATGACATGCTCAAAGTCCCTTGTCGGAGGAAAACCCCCCAAATCAACACGTATCACCAAATTGTTGGGATACGACGTACACGTACCCAATTGTGGACATGACACTAGCCCCAAACACACAAGCACATTCCAAATTGATCTATAGGAGCAATTGACACACACAACAATTGTTAATCTCGGAATTCCCCTAAAATTGATACAAAAAATACCATAACTTTCTCAATAGGTCTCCTATGAATACAAAATCAAATTCTATGGGTAGCCTATGCATATGGGTTGATTTCTTCTGGTTAAATCTCATATTTAGAACCTAAATTAAGGGAAAAAATTGAATTGTACCTATTGGGAGATGGATTCCCAATGCAACCTCCAAATGATAAAATTGGCCTCCAACTTGTAGATCCTTGCTCCTCTTTGTAGATCCTTGCTTTCTTCTTCTAGATTCTTGCTCTACTAGTCTCCAATGGCGATTTGGAATGAATTGGGATAAAATTTGATAAGGAAATGAAGTAGGAATGAAGGAATTTGGTTGAAAAAAATTCTAGATCTAGTTTTCAAATAAAAAGAGGAGAGAGAAACAAATCCCCCCTCTTTAATAGGCCGGCCCCCTTTTTCCTTCCTTAAGTCACTATGAATTGTCCAATATACCCCTTGGGGCCTCTCATGAAGAAATAATTAAGGAGGGAAGCTTCTAGTCTAATAGTTTTATTAATTTAATCATCCTCCTAATCAAAGGGCTTTCTAAATGGGCTAAATTCTAACAATTAATACATGTTGGTCCATGAGTCTAAACTAAACTACTTAGATCCACTAACACGAGTCCAAAATAAATAACTAACATCTAACAATAATTAAATAATATAACAAATATTTATTTATCATGCATAATATTTAATTAAATATAAAATTATTAAAATATCCTTTCCTTGAAAATGCGATAGTGACAAGTCTACCCTCCTTGAAATAATTTCATCCTCGAAATTTCAAAGACGAAAACTATCCCCAGAAAATAACAGAACATAACAATCAACAAAACTAAATAAAAAAACTAATTATGAAAGAACATAACATAACTAGGAAGGAACATACCTCAAGGCACAAACAAATATGGATAACACTATCGCATTTCATCCTCTCTCTCCCAGGTAGACTCCTCCGGAGAGTGATGCCTCCATGCGACGCATACCAAAGGAATAGTCTGGTTCCTCAGCACTTTTTCTCTCCAATCCAGAACCTCAACTGGCTGCCCTGGATAGATAAGAGTAGGGTCCACCTCTATCTCCGAGTGATCTAATACATGACTAGGATCTGCTATGTACCATCTCAAATATGACATGTGAAACACGTTGTGCACTCCCTCTAATGCAGGTGGCAAGTCTAGTCTATAAGCAACTGCACTGACCTTCTCTACAATAGTGAAAGGTCCAATGAATCGCGGACTAAGCTTCCCGCCTCCACTTAAGTGAATCGTGTCTCGTGTCAGAGAAATCCTCAGAAACACCAAAACACCCACCTAGAATAAAATACCACCTTAAGAACTTAATCAATAATAAACAACTAATAACAAGCACAAAACAAAAATCTAAAACCATACCTTGAACTCCAATGGTCTCCGGTGGCTATCGTCCCAATGCCGCTGTCTGTCCTGCGCCATACGAAGTCTGTCTCTGATCAACTAAACCTTCTTCGCTGTATCTACAACCATCTCTGGCCCAAGAAAAACTCTCTCTCCAACATCGTCCCATGATAAGGGAGTACGACACCTCCGACCGTACAGAGCTTCAAAAGGTGACATCTCTATACTAGCCTGGTAGCTGTTATTGTAAGCAAACTTTACCAAATGGAGATGGTCCTCCCAAGAACTCCCAAAATCTAGTACACAAGTGTGCAACATATCCTCGAAAGTTTGAATAGTCCTTTCTGACTGCCCATCTGTCTGGGGATGATATGTAGTACTGAATTTGAGCTGAATGCCCAAACTCGCCTTCAATCTCCTCCAGAAATGAGAAGTGAAATGACTATCTTGATCTAAGACTATGCTAATGTGAACTCCATGTATCCTATTGATCTGCCTCATATACATCTCTGCCAGCTTCTCCGTAGACAAACCCACCTTGAAAGGCATAAAGTAAGCCGACTTGGTCAACCTATCAACGATGACCCAAATCGCGTCTTTCCCTCCTTGAGATCGTGGAAGTCCAGACACAAAATCAATAGTAATATGCTCCTACTTCCACTCCGGAATGGATAACGACTGAAGTAAACCTCCTGGCCTCTGCCTCTCAGCTTTCACCTGCTGGCACACTAAGCATTTGGATACAAACTGTGCCACTTCCGTCTTTATATCATACCACCACACACTCTTTCGCATATCCCGATACATCTTGTTGGCACCTGGATGTATGAAATACTGAGAGCGATAAGCTTCCTACAATACCTTCTCACGCAGCTCCCCACTAGGCACACACAATCTAACTCCATGCCTCAAAGATCCATCCTCAGCAATGGTGAAATCATCCTCCAATCCTGCTCTCACCTGAGCTCTGAAGCTTCTCAGAGATATATCCTCATACTGTGCTGCCTTGATTATGTCCATCAAATCTGAATATATCTGCCATCCCCACATCTATATAGCACAACCAGGAACTGTTAGCTCGATGTCCAAGCTCTCCAAGTCCTCCAACAAATATCGATCCTCCGTCAAGAACATAGCTACCGAATACCTACTCAAAGCATCGGCAACTACATTAGCTTTCCCAGGATGATATTGCAAAGATATATCAAAATTCTTCATTAGTTTCAACCACCGACGCTGCCTCATATTCAACTCCTTCTGCGTAAAAACGTACTTCAAGCTTTTGTGGTCTGTGAAGATCTCCACACGCTCTCCGTACAAATAATGTTTCCACAACTTCAGGGCAAAGTTGACTACTGCTAACTCTAAATCATGGATAGGATAGTTCTTTTCATTATGACGCAATTGTCTTGATGCATAGGCAATCACTTTCCCATTCTTCTGAAGAAAACAACCCAAACATTTCCCCGATGCATCACTATAGATAGTAAAACCTCCAGATCCTGAAGGTAACGTCAAAAATGGAGCAAACGTCAACCTCTTCTTCAACTCCTTAAAAGCAACCTGGCAATCCTCCGTCTAGACAAACTCTACATCCTTCCTGGTGAGTCTAGTCATTGGCTCGGCAATCCTCAAAAAATCTTGCACAAACTTTCTGTAGTAGCCTGCCAATCCCAAGAAACTCCTGATCTCTGCTACCGAACTCGGAATCTTCTAAGATTCCACTGTTGCGATCTTCTTTGGATCCACTGAAATACCATCACCAGCCATAACATACCCCAAGAACTCTACCTTATCCAAAAAAACTTACACTTGGACAACTTCCCATACAGCTTCTCCTTCCTCAGTACATCCAACACAATCCTCAAATGCTCTTCGTGCTTCTCCGGTGTCTTTGAGTATATGAGTATGTTGTCGATGAACACCACCACAAACTTGTCAAGGTACTGATGGAATACCTTGTTCATCAAGTTCATAAATACCGTCGATCATTAGTCAACCCAAACGGTATCACCATAAACTCATACTGACCATACCGAGTTCTAAAAGCAGTGTTCGGTATATCCTCCGACTTCACTTTCATCTGGTGGTAGCCTGATCTCAAATCTATCTTAGAAAATAGCTTGGCACCACTCAACTGATCGAACAGATCATCAATCCATAACAAAAGGTACTTATTCTTGATAGTGAGATTATTTAATGCCCTATAATCAATACACATGCGCACCGATCCATCCTTCTTCGGTATAAACAATATTGGGGCTCCCCTTGGTGAAGAACTCGATCTGATAAACCCTTTATCCTGTAATTTGTCTACCTGCTTTTTTAGCTCGACCAGCTCGCTGTTGTTTACTCTATAGACATGTTACAAAATTGGTTCTGCACCTGGCACCAAGTCTATATAGAATTCAATATCTCGATCTAGCAGCAATCCTGGCAATTCCTCAGGAAACACATCCAAGAACTCTGCTATCAATGGATGCGGCAACTCCTTGTCTTCCACCATAGCTTCACAAATAATGCCTTCTTTCTGCTCTACAGCTCCTCTAGCAAACTCGAACTCTGGCTCTCCTGGCGGACCAAACAAAACTCTACCTCCTCTGCCTACTCAACCAATCCATCTCGAGTACAATATCGTAGCTCAGAAGTGGCATTACAAGAAGACACGCACTCAACTTTCGGCCTTCTAGAGTAACTCTTCGATCCTTGTAAATATCATTAACCAGGATAATGCCTCCCCCGGTCATGATCTTGCAAGATCTAAGCAAAGACTCAGCTACCAAACTATGCTTCAAAGCAAAAGAAACAGATACAAAACTATGGGAAGCACCACTATCAAACAAAGCTAAAGCTGGAATAGAATCAAGAAGAATAGAACCTGCGATGACATCTCCGGTGGGTTCGTCCTCCTCGACGGTCATAGCAAACGATCGTCCCTAACGTGCACCTCCCTGCTGCTGATGCTGGACATAACGTTGCTGCTATGTCGGAAGCGGTCCCCTCGGCTGTACTACAGGTGGTCTCATCTGTGCCCTCGGAGCTGAAGCTGCTCCCACAACTGTACGACGAGGACACTCTCTTGACTGATGTCCTTCAGTATAACAATTCAAATAAACTCCTAGCCTCCTCCTACAAACTTCCCAGATATGGCCGAGCTTCTTGCAGTAGTGGCAGAAAGCTTGCTGTAACTATATTTGCTGCTGTGGTGCCTGGTGAAAAGGCACCCTAGCTAGAGTCTGGTGCTGCTGAAAAAGGTCTGGACTGGAAATGAGGACGTTTGGCAGATACTGCACTAGTGTTGGCCCCCAGAAAAGAATTACGGTCTTTTTTGGGCTTCAAACCCAACTCCCGCTCAACCTTGCGCGCCTTCGCAAGTATCTCCGAGTATGTCTCATAAAAAGACGGAATGAGGATATTCACTTCCCAGTTTTGACCGTCACAGAAACGAATAGCCCGAACCTCCGGCTCTCTCACCAAATACTCTACAAATTGGCCCAACCTGCCAAACTCTGTATCATACTCCTCTACAAACATGCTCTCTTGAATGAGATTCTCGAAATGCCTCCCCAAGTCTAGTCTGTCTGCCCGAGCGAAAAACTTCTTCTTGAAAAGGTCTTTGAATTCCTTCCAAGACTGTCCTGCATCAACCAGAAATGGCTCATTCCTGAACCAAGTACGAGTGACATCAAACAGTTGAAGTCCTAACGCCTCAACCTTCAAATCCTCAGAAAGACAGGACACCCTCATAAGACGCTCAATATCCTCGAGCCAATCATCAGCATAAACGATGCTCTCCTTCCCCTTAAAGACCCTAGGCTCCAGCTTCTTAAAGTCCTGAATGTTTCCTGGCCGAAGCTGAGCAACCTGAGGAGCAACTTGCTGCTAGACTGGAACTCCTTTCTCGACTACGGCACGAGCAAGATGATGAGCACTCTCGATGCCCTGCCATAAAACGTCGATCTACCTCCGATGTGCCTCATACTGAGCCCTCTGTGCCTCGAGCATCTTACGAAATAGTGTAAACATCTGTGTCGCCTCTGCTGGCACAGGAAGTAGAGGTGGAAGCCCTCAGATACAGCTGGTACAGTCCTCTTAATAGGTGGTAGACCTCTGAAAGCAGCTGACACTCCAATCAACAGAGAAGTGACTAGTACAGGGCCTCAGGATATCGCAGACTTCTCAGAAACTGCTCTCCCCTACTGTGATCTAGTCTTAGGTGGCATCCTGAGACAAAGCGAAAGAAAAGGATCAATATGGCATATGATGTAAGACACTCAAGGAAAGGACAGTTTAAGAGATCAAGTATCAATATCAAATGAGAATAGTAGAATCAAAAGAATTCTTCCTAGATGTCATTGAGTATTCTCAGTCTATAGCCTATATCCTATATCCTATCGCAGGCTCGCAGTAGTACAACTAAATTATTGCACTTCCACGACATCGTATAACTTGCAAAGCTTGACTTGCATGGGCCACCACTAAAAATGTGTCACGACCCGCACCCGATATAAGGATACAAGTCGAAAACAACACCCAGCCTACGCCACAGAATTGGCGGTAGAACGCTATCTGGGTAATTTATCTAGCAATATAATGAACCACCAACAATGACAATATACTCAATCACATATCTAAGATGGAAACTAGCACGAATAAGATAAAGAATAGAATAGTCACATACAACTCATGACTCTAAAATAATACATCAATGAGTCTGAAAGAAACTAAACAGATAAGCTGGAGATAAATCCAGTAAAAGTAATACTAAGAAGGTACTAATCCTGGGTCATCTGTCTCAGTCGAGATAAGTCCCTCTTGATCTAGGGTCTCTGACTCTAAGCCCACAATATCCTGAGTTCCATAATGTGTAGGGTACCATTCCTCAGTGTCATCTGGAAAAAATATATCCAGTCAGGAATTGAGCAGAGTACATCTCTAACAGTAGTTCTAATAAATGATAAAAATTATGTAACAGTAAATAGATGTGAATATACAAGATACACAATAAATATGAGAGATATACAATAAGGAAATACTGGAATGAATACAATAATGAATAATATGACAATGAACAAGAATACTAATGACTAAGTGTGTGAGTACTAGATATAATATGTGATCGAATTAGGAACATGATACAATATATATGGCCTGGCTAATCATACGTACGGTGTATGATAACACTATTTAATGAATAATACTTGATACAGTGAGTGTATGATCATATATCTACACTAAAGTACTCCCCACCCCGACTGGTATAATAGATCCAACTACGGTACGCTATGGCACGAGATTCCCCAAGAAGATAGCTAGTCTTCCCGAGAATCAGTGTCTGTACATGTACAAGATAATTAATAAAATAATACTTGCACAAGATACACCATATACCAAGGAATAATATCTCATGACGAGATCCAAATATACCAATTCGTGTAACCATCGTGTCAAGAGAACATGGATATCTACACTAGATACAATGAACATAAAGGATATCATAAATGAGAAACTATCAGAGAATATACTCACCTGAAGTCCAAAGAATAATCTCACAGATGTCTGATACGGTGCCTCAAAGACCTATATATGGAATACAACATCAATACAAGATTTTAGAAAGAAAATAAGTTAAACTAGTCAACTTCTAGGTCAACATGCCATTTCTAAGTCAAAAGTCAAAGTAGGTCAACTCTAAGTCAACTATGGTCATCTATAGTCAAACTATGGTCAACTACCTATTTCTAGGTTGCACAAGTCTATCTCAATGATATGGGTTCAAATACTAAAGTCTAGGTCATACTAGCTACAATTTAGGATACTAGGATACCGTATCTCTAGATACGTAAAAACAATAGGTAAAACATCACATACATATGTCAAACAATATTAATTAAATAAAATCATAATTATAACATTAAATGGATACCTTGGTTTCGAACCAACTTGGTATCACAACACTAACCCATAATATTGATACCGAAACCCGATACCTTGGGTATCCCCAAATACCTTAATACTTACCTTGGTTTCTCAAGGTAATATCCAATACCTTGTTTATACTAACTACCCATAAATATATATACTAACAACTAAATATTATACGTATATTATACTAAAACACAATTAGAAAGTTAGGAACATATATACATATATATTAATTACTATATATATACACATATATATCTATATATTATAAATATCTAATATCTATTAAAAACTGACAAACTATCATTAAAAGCCGCTGCCCACTGTCGCTGAAACTACCGATACTGCTGATACTCTGCTGCCTCCATGACAGTTTCTGCTGCTGTGGCTGATGCTGTATGCTATTGTTGCTGTTGCTATTTTGGTGACGCTGCTATCGCTATTGCGGCTGCTGCTGCTGTATTCTATTGCGGATGCTGCTGTTTGGCGACGCTGTTGCTGTATTCTATTGCGGATGTTGTTGTTTGGCGACTCTGCTACTGTCGTTATTACGGCTGCTGCTGCTATATGTTATTGCTGCTACTGCTGCTTTGGCGACGTTACTGCTATCGCTATTGCTCTCTGCTCTCCCTCTATCTCTAATATATATATATATATATATATATATATATATATAACACATAATATAAATAGATACTAATATATATATATATATATATATATATATATATATAACTATGACGATATAAAATACATACATACACCTCTATAACATATATATATACATAATATCTACATAGTAATATACACATATATAGTAACATATATATAACAACACACATACGTATACGTATAAATAAACACATACGCAATATAAATACATATAACATATAAGTATATATATATATATATATATAACAACATTTAAATATATCTACTATAATATATATACATATATTACAATATATAAATATATCTTACATGTAGAATAATAGCTGTATAATAATATATACACATATAGTATATACATAGATACATAGATCTAAGACACAATATTACATAAATATAAATACACAACATTATATATATATACATATATATAATTATACCTCACCATGAATAAGAATACAATAGAAATAGATCTATCATTAATTGCACAACACATGGATTGTATCACCCCGTATCCCACTAGATCTAGGATACGCTTGTGACACGAGTCTACCACACATCTAAACGTACCACGAAGGACACGAGCAATTCTAAAATATCATTTATGAACAATACGAAGATTAAAATACAATTCTACGTGTCCTTGTCAAAATGTGACATGCTCAAAGTCCCGTGTCGGAGGAAAAATCTCCAAATCAATACGTATCACCAAATTATTGGGATACTACCTACACGTACCCAATTTTGGACACGACACTAGCCCTAAACACACAAGCACATGCCAAATTGATCTGTAGGACCAATTGATACACACAACAATTGTCAATCTCGAAATTCGCCCAAAATTGACACAAAAAGCACCATAACTTTCTCAATAGGCCTCCTATGAACACAAAACCAAATCCTATGGGTAGCCTATGCATATGAGTTGATTTCTCATGGTTAAATCTCAGATTTAGAACCTAAATTAAGGGGAAAAACTAAATTATACCTATTGGAAGATGGATTCCCAATGCAACCTCCAAATGATAAAATTAGCCTCCAACTTGTAGATCCTTGCTCCTCTTTGTAGATCCTTGCTTCCTCCTTCTAGATCCTTGCTCCACTAGTCTTCAATGGTGATTTGGGAAGGAATTGGGATAAAATTTGGTAGGAAAATGAAGTAGAAATGAAGGAATTTGGTTGAGGAAAATTCTAGATCTAGTTTTCAAATGAAAAGAAGAGAGAGAAACAAATCTCCCCCACCCTCTTTAATAGGTCGGCCCCCTTTCCCCTTCCTCAAGTCACTATAAATTGTCCAATATACCCCTTTGGGCCTCTCATAAAGAAATAATTAAGGAGGGAAGCTTATAGTCTAATTGTTTAATTAATTTAATTATCCTCCTAATCAATGGCCTTTCTAAATGGGCTAAATTCTAACAATTAATACATGTTGGTCCATGAGTCTAAACTAAACTAGTTAGGTCCACTAACACAAGTCCAAAATAAATAACTAACATCTAACAATAATTAAATAATACAACAAATATTTATTTATCATGCACAATATTTAATTAAATATAAAATTACTAAAATATCCTTTCCTAAAAATTGTGGTAGTGACACTTAACTTTGTTTCAGGTGTAGCTAGAACTTAATTATCTATAATTATTCAATTGGTAGTACAAATTCAATATGTGATCATTGTGCAAGGTAGCCTATATTATGTAATATGCCTGAAGTTTATTTATTTATATTGGTTTAAAGTGCTTCATTTGATAACATAGTTTGTAAATGAGGCTATAGTCGTAGACAACTTGTGCACAAGGGATATCGTTCTACGAACGGTCGACGTGGCACTGGGACCACTTTGACCCTGGTAGAATATTTGCTAGTGTAGTCCTATCATTAGATGGGTTCGTAAGTCCGCCAAGGGCTAGCTACCCGAAGTGGAATAGTAGCCGACCCATCACTCGTTTGACCAAGTGATGCGCTATGTATATTTAAACTATATAGACTAACTATGTCTTCGTGGCAGGGAAGGTCATGGTAAGTTTTGTACAGGTGGTTCAGACGGTACAGGTAAAGCCATCGAACGGTGGCACATTTTGTTATGTCATTTTATTCTATCGTGTATAAAGAATTGACTAAGGCAAGATATAAAGATCACATAATAATAATGTTTCATGTTTACATGAATACATTATTGATTTTGGTAAGTTGGGTTAGCTCGCCCTCACCGATACTTTTTAAAGTACTGACCCTCATTGTAACAGGTTCCCCGAGGCAAGGTGACGCGGCGAGGAGCTGAAGCTTCCACCAACCTTTCACTAATCAGGCACGTTCGTGTTATGACTTTTGGAGCTAAAGTAAATAATAAAGAATGGAGCTCGCACTCATCTTTTTGAAGCTCCTAGGCGATGGTGCTAACTCGCACCCAAGGTGTTTTGCGCTTTTGAAATATTATTAAGGGATATAGTGTATGGATCGGCTATCTCATTTTGTGTCCAAGTTGTAAGTCCGTGCGGCGTCCTCTTTTGGGTCAATAATCTGTAACCATATGTTCATTATCAATAAAGAGAACTTTTTTATATCTCAATGTGTGATATCTTATTTATGTACTCTATTGCATGTGTTCTAAAGTATATCATTATGCCTAGGCCTTGTGCAAGCGCGCCTTACGCATGAACGATATCACGCCCAGGGGACGATTATTGATTTAGCAAAAATTGGGATGTGACATAATGGTATCAGAGCCTAGCTTCAGATCCTTTGACCTTCGTGTCAGAAGAGTTTTCTTAAAATGACCCTATCCCTGCCAATTGAACTCTTGAATTCGCTTGGCCAAAGTGAGATGCGTTCCATATAGTGAGTCCATAATATATTTTGAAACTGATGTAAGTTACTTTTCTTTAAAGGAACGGCCTTAAAGCCGGATGCACTGGCACAGACGGTGGTGCAGGTACAAGGGAGCAGTTTCGGCATATCGGGCAGCTTGGGAAGTCTAGTTGCCGCACCCTCTGTCGATCCGTTCGAACGGATGATGCATTTGATGGAAACACAGCAGAGATAGACAGAATTACATCAAAGCCAATTCGAGTCCTGGATTGAAGCTCAATTTCAGGCGCAGCGGACCCAGGACGTGGTACAACATAAGCAAATTGATAGTTTACAAACAATTATGACGACGCTTGTCTCCAATAAATATTCTGCATCAACGGCCGCCGTGATAGTGCCAGTTGTAGTCGTAATTGCGGGACTTCAGGACTCTCAGGAACCTCCGCCCTCAAACGAAAAGGGTCCCATCCTGCAAATGTTATAGTTTAAGAAGATGTGTCATACTACATTCAAAGGGACTGAGGATCCCTCCGTGGCGTTGGATTGGATGGTTGAGTTAGAGGACCACTTTGAAGTGATTCACATGGATGAAACAAAGAGAGTTGCTTGCGCTCAACTTCAGCTCCGTTTAAATGCATATGATTGGTGAGATGTGCGCAAACAAGCTATGCTGAGTGAAGATGACAAGATGGCTATCTCTTGGTCCATGTTCCGTAAACCCTTCAAAAAGGAGTACCTTCCACCAGTCGTCCGTCACGAGAAGGAAGAAGAATTTACACATTTACAAGGAGAAAATATGACAGTACGACAGTACGTCGCAGAATTCAACCTGCTTATAAAATTTGCTAACTCTCATTTCTGTGACGCCGAAAGTTGAGCAAGAAGGCTTGAGATAGGACTGCGACCTTCTATTCAAGCCCACGTCATCGTCCCTCAGTACTGAACCATGCGTGAGTCTCTAAACCACGCCCTCTGTCATGCCCCACTCCCAAAATATTGAGGGACTAGCCATGTGGCAATGGCCAGCAGCACAACTCCAATGGGCAAACCTATTTTAATTGACCCGTTAGAGTGCACTTAAGATGTAAAACAAATACAATAATCTTCGATGCATGTCACAGTATAATTCTAATCTCATCCACAGGAAGTAAACACAATTCAATTATGATAGACCAGTCAAGATAATAGATAAAAAAATAGTCCATCATCAAGTCAACATAAGTAGTATCTCGGGGAACAACCAGACAAAATAAAGAAAAAGAATAACATCAAATACATATGTCCATAAGTCCAGGTATAAAATAATAATGAGCATAAAAAACTAAGTATTAAACTGAATACTTAGAAGAAATCCTCTGGCAATCTCGTCCTCTGGTGCTAGTACTGCTCCAACGTCAGCTCATGTCCCGTAAATCTCGGGTAACTCTCCTCGTCTGTACCTGGGGACATAATCCGGATCCAGGTCCTCAGGGGACATAGCAAGGTACAATAAATACTCAAGCCAAAATAAAAGCAGTACAGTAAAAATAGATCCTCAAGGACAAGCTACGTAACCAACTAAGTGATATACAAATGAGAGAATTACTCATACACAGGCTGAAACCACTGCAGGCTCTGTGTCGGAGAACCCATAGTGGTAAGTGGTATCTCGAAGGGTCAGTACATGCGCCAAAGCTCTGGTACAGAGACTAAGACACTCTCTAGTAACATAAGTATATATATAACCAAAATCAGCCTGTAGTATGGTGTGACTCTCCACACCCAATGTAACCTCATATATCACATAATAACACGCAGGGCCAAGACATCTATCTATCACCACGAGTCAAAAGTACAAGTATATAAGTATGTATGTAAACGAAACGAAGCCTATAGTCCTACAAAGAATCCTGGAACCAAGAAATACATCAAGATGAACTATGTCTCATATAATCAGTGTCAGGTGTACTATGGTCTGTCGTGATAGTACTGCAAGCACGTAAAATGGGATCGTGGTATCAACTCTCTAAATGACGTTGCTCGACTCCGCGTACGACATCGACACCCGAATCTTGTTCGGACGCTAAGTAACGTCTCATGGACCTAGGGTGAATAGTTAAATCATAAGAATGTACATATAAAAAGTATAAATTCAAGCAAATAATATAACAGGATCTACTGCAATTTTGGCAAGGTACACTTGTCTGGACTCTGAATTTTGTCAATTGCTCCTGTAATAGTAGAATCAACAAGTATGCCTCCGAATGCTAAAAAAATATTACTATTGCTCTCAGAAAACTTGAAATAGCTAGGACTGACTGCCCATAAGTCCAATTTGAAAACATGGACATAATTGACAGTTTTGGGTCAAAGTAGGGTCCACTAGTGGTCTACTTCGCACCAAAAAATGTGCCAAAGACCAAGTTTTCCAAATTTGTCAAACTTATTGTCTACGAGTTTAGGAAGATGATACGAACCTAATAGAACTTTCAGAATTGGATTTCGATGAGCCGATCACAAAATTGCCCGTCGAGTGAAACCGTGGAGCCCACGAAATAGTGTTTCGTCAACGTTCTCAGAATCGAACCAAACTTGGGTCACAGGACCAGCATAACGCTGCAAATCCGATGACACAAGTTTCGTTACAAAATAACAAGCACGTACAAAATTATGACCAGGGTAAGAATAAGCGAATACGGGGCTCTTTGACGGATTTGTGTTGATTCCGGTTTGCACGCACATCCAAATCAAGTTTCGCAAAATCTCATACGTCCATGTTGACGATACGCGCCTTTCGGTATAATTCGTATATGACAAAGTTGCCTCGTTTAACGGAACGCACCCCGTTTCAAGAAAATTTGGGTTTAAGAAACCAAGTTTTCAGTCAATTTTAACAGCAAATAAAATACAGCATACATCGAATTAAAATAAACTAATTGAAGAGATTAAAACTTATTTATATTGTATAATTTACTGTTCAAGTTTAATTTTATTATCGCGTGCAATTATGGGACTCAAACACACGTACTTAGAACAATTTATGTTCCCAAAACTCAATTATTTTTTCCTATTTTGCGTCAAGATTTACGATCGACACAGGAAATGATAGTTAAACTATTTACACAGGGTTTAAGGGGGTCATGTGGTCTTCACATAGGATTCGATGGTTCACTGTTTGGATTACTGTGCAAAATGAAACATGGGAAAGAAGATGGGTACCTCACTGTGTGCTGCTGATCGTGAAGTCGAAGCGACTGTTCGTGGCGGTGGAGCACGGAGGTCAGGCGGTCGTCGACGATCGGCGGCTGGGCGTTTGGCCGGTGGGAAGATACTGGTGGTGGTGGTCTCCTCCATTTTGTATATAAGGGTGAATGGAGGAGGTTACAGGGAGATGAAGATATGGGGTCGGCGGTTGACGGGGAGAGAAAGAGATGGGGACGTGGGAGGGGGGGTTCAGGGAGTTACTATAGCAATAGGTTGGGGGGGTTGCTGTGGTTTATCGGGTGAGTGGGTCTATGGGTTTTGGGTGTGTGTTCGGGTCTAGTTTAGGATCCGGGTTTGGTTTAGTTTGGTTTGGTTTAGGATTGGTTTGGGTTGGTTTGGGTTAAAATAAATAACCAATATATATATATATATATATATATATATATATATATATATATATATATATATGGTCATCTAAAAATAGTTTTGGACCTCAATAAATTCTAGAAAACTTATGCAATACTCTATTAATAGTTGTATACCCAAAAATAAATTTTCTGCACTATATTATTAATTAATTAAATACACATAATTATAAATCCATAAATATTATATATTATAAATGGCTAAAAATTATAGAAAATTTTCCCTTAAACTCAGTAATTACAAATAATAAAATTAAAATTTAATTTCTAATAATCAGGGTATTTAAAATCTACCCAACTTAAAAGAATTGTGTCCTCGTAATTAAGAAAATAAAATATAACCGGTCAGAAAAGGTTTGCTCCAGAAGAGATGATGTGGTTGCAAGACATGTTTGTTGAAGCACGACACAAAGGATAAGGAACCATGAATAAGAAAAAATCGAGAGGAAGGGTGAGGGTTTTGTTCAAGCAGAATACGTAAGAAAGCAATGAAAACTTTTCCCTAGGCAATGAGAGATAAGTCACTCAAGAGTAAAGGAGTCTGGTTAGAGCGAGGATCAACGACAGATTATGAAAACTTGGGTACCACTTACATATTACTACTCTAGACCAACAAGTTTATGTTAACATAATACTAGGTATAGGCTAGGAAATGGAACTAACATGCACGTGCTAAAGTATTACTAGGAATATTCGCTACTATAGCTAGCGATGATAAAAATAAATCTTACTCATATTCACTATTCCTCGAGTCCGTACCTCCTCTACTGTTATCGCAAAAGTATGTCCACGTCCCTGTGGTGGTGCCTTCTACTGTTGTTGGGCTTTCTGGAAGAGTGCTGCCTGTAGTGCCAAGGGTGGCCTCGGTTGATATCCTCCCGGTGCTGGTGGTCTGACTCCTCCAACTTCTGTCTAGGGTGCTCTCTGTGCTGGATAAGCTGGCCTAGGTGTTGCTGGACTGGTCTCGGTACTGGTAAAGCTTGTCAGTTTACCATCGGTGCTCCCTCTGGACGTTCAGGGCAATTCTTGGCTAAATATTGGCTGGATCCGCAAACCAAGCATAATCCTAACTTGCATCTGCACTCGCTCTCAATATAGCCTACCTTGTCAAAGTAATGACAAGTAGGGAGTCCTGGTGCTGGTGCTGGTAGGGCTGGTCGAGGAATCATCAGTCCTCCTTCCCGCTGTTCCATACAGTCCCGTACCGAGTGTTGTCACGATCCGTAAATCAAGCATAGTCCCAACTTGTATCTGTATTCACTCTCGTAATAACCTCGCTTACTACAATATTGACATATAGGCAGTGCCTGCGGAGTTGCTCTGGGTGACTGGTGCATATGAGGTCTCTTTGCAGCTTCTCCCTGTGGTGCTCTGGTTAGTGCTGATGTGAACGGCCATTTTTAACTCGACTCTCTCTTGGTGATGCGCTCCATGCATAGGGATGCAGCAAGGACGTCCGTATAAGAAGTAGATGTAATAGAGCCAATTAATCTCTGTAGCTCAAAGCTAAGTCTGTCAAAGAACTTCTCTGCCTTCTCCTCTTCTGTCGAGATTAGTATAGGGTCGAACAATTGAATCAAGCACGATGAAAGTCAAGAAATTTATTTAAGTCCGATATAGAGGTCAAGAACGTATCAATATATGGATAAGATCCTATAATACATCATATCCTAATTGTAGGCGTGCTCGGTTCTTTAGTTGAAACCAAAGCAATATAGTTGTAGACCTACATGGGCCACCATAAAAATTATGTCACGTCCCAGTCCCAAAATACCGAGGGTCTAGCCACGTGGCAATGGCCAGCAGCACAACTCCAATGGGCAAACCCATTTTAATGGACCCATTAGAGTGCACTAAAGCTGTAAAACAAATATAATGGTCTACGATGTATGTCACGGTCTAATTCTAATCTCATCCACAGAAAGTAAACATAATTCAATTATGATAGACCAGTCGAGATAATAGATAAAAAGAAATAGTCCATCATCAAGTTAACATAAGTAGTGTCTCAGGGAACAACCTAAAAAAATAAAGCAAAAGAATAGCATCAAATAAATATGTCCATAAGTCCAGGTATGAAATAACAATGAGCATAAATAACTGAGTATGAAACTGAATACTCAGGAGAAATCCTCCAGAACAACCTCATCCTCTGGTGCTAGTACTGCTCCAATGTCGGCTCATGTCCCGTAAACCTCGGGATAACTCTCCTCGTCTATACCTGGGGACATAATCCGGATCCAGGTCCTTAGGGGACATAGCAAGGTACAATAAAAACTCAAGTCAAAAGAAAAGCAGTACAGTAAAAATAGATCCTTAAGGACAAGCTACGTAACCAACTAAGCGATATGCAAATAAGAGCATTACTCATACATAGGCTGAAACTACTATAGGATCTGTGTCGGGGAACCCATAGCGGCAAGTAGTATCTCGAAGGGCCAGTATATGTGCCAAAGCTCTGGTACAGAGACTAAGGCACTCTCTAGTAACATATATATATATATATATATATATATATATATATATATATATATATAAAACCAAAATTAGCATATAGTATGGTATGACTCTCCCCACCCAATGTAACCTTATGTATCACATAATAACGCGCAGGGCCAAGACCTCTATCTATCACCACGACTCATAAGTACAAGTATATAAGTATGTATGTAAATGTCACGAAGCCTATAGTCCTACACAGAATCCTGGTACCAAGAAATACATCAAGACAAACTCTGTCTCATGTAATCAGTGTCAGGTGTCCTATGGTCGATCGTGCTAGTACTGCAAGCACGTAAAATGGGATTGTGTTACTAACTCTTTAAGTGACGTTGCTCGACTCCGCGTACGGCGTCGACACCCAAATCTTATTCGGACGCTAAGCATTATCTCACAGACCTAGGGTGAACAGTTAAATCATAAGAATGTACATATGAATGTAAACTCAAGCAAATAATACAACATGATCTACTGCAAGTTTGGCAAGGTACACTTGCCTGGACTCTGAATTTTGTCAATTTCTCCTGTAACAGTAGAATCTTCAAGTACACTATTATAGGGACAATTGCTGAAACAAATATTACCATTGCTAGCTATTATTGACTATCCATAGTCCAATTTTAAAATATGGATAGAATTGACAGTTTTGGGTCAAAACGGGGTCCACAAGTGGCCTACTTCGTACAAAAAATGTGCCAAAGATGAAGTTCTCCAAATTTATCAAACTTAGTGTCTATGAGTCCAGGACGATGATACAAACCCAAAAGAACTTCTAAAATTGGATTTCGATGACCCGATCATGAAATCACCCATCGAGTAAAACTGGCCCACAAATAGTGTTTGTTAACGTTCTCAAAATTGAACCAAACTAGGGTTACAGGGCCAGAGTAACACTGTGAATCCGATGGCATAAGTTTCGTTGCAAAATGACAAGCACAAAAAAATTATGAGTGTCAGAACAGGCAGATACGAGACTTTTTGACGGATACATGTTGATTCTGGTGTGCATGCACATCCAAATCAAGTTCCACAAAATCTTATACGTCCGCTTTGATGATACGCGCCTTTCGGTGTAATTAGTACACGATGAAGTTGCCTTGTTTAGCGGAACGCATCCCGTTTCAAAAAAATCATGTATAAGAAACTAAGTTTTTGGTCAATTTCAACAGCAAATAAAATATAACATACATTAAATAAAATAAACTAATTGAAGAGATTAAAACTTATTTATGTTGTCTAATCAAGTAGAATTTTAGTATCTCGTTCCATTATGGAGATAACGGGACTCAAACACGCGTACTTGGAATAATTTCTGTTCCCAAAACTCGATTATTTTTTCCTGTTTTGTGTCACGATTTACGATCGACACAGGACACAATAAGTTAAACTATTTGCACAGGGTTCGAGGGGGTCATGTGGTCTTCATATAGGATTCAAAAGTTTACTGTTTAGATTACTATGCAGAAAGAAATAGGGGAGAGAAGATGGGTACCTCACTGAGTGCTATTGATCGTGAAGTCGGAGCGACTGTTCATGGCGGTGGAGCGCGGCGGTCCGGCTGTCGTCGGAGGTCGACGGCTGGTCGTCTGGCCGATGGAAGATGCTGCTGGTGGTGGTCTCATTTAATCTATATATATGGGTGAATGGAGAAGGTTACAGGAATATGAAGAGAGGGGGTCGGCGGTTGACAGGGAGAGAAAGAGATGGGGATGCGGGTGTTTGATAATAAACGAAAGAAATAAAACTAGGTTTATATGAAACCCTTTCTTTGGTTTACAAACGAGAAGTACAATTAATCCTATACGAGGATATTAAGTATAAAATTTAATCTGGGTAAATATTGCTATAGGAGTCTGATCTGCAGTCGATCACTTTGTCCCTTGGACCACACGATGATGAAGAAGTGCAGTAGAAGAAGTAGAAGCTTCAAAGATTGCAAGAAGGAGTGGATACTCGATGCCAAGATCGTTGATCACTACTCTCTGTCTGTGCTCTTCTCTCTTCAATTTTTTGACCTTTCTTTCCGACCTCTGACCTCCATGGACGGAGGTCTCTATTTATAGGCGTAGAAACTGAACAGCGGAGAGAACCGCACCTTTTACGCGACGGTTATCATAACTGCTACCCACGTATAAATAATCTTCTGAATAAGCGTGTGACGCGTGTCCCATTAAGAGATAATGCATATAACTGCTGCAAAGATCACGGCATACAAGCCTCGTAGGTAACTGCCCCTCGCGTAGAGATGATTAGCATAGAAGCCAAATAACTGTCTCGTTGGCGTAAAAACCAAATAGTTGTTCTGATGGCGTAAAAGCCATGTATGCGTAGAAGTCCAATAGGCATAGAAGCCCAATAGCTGACATATAGGCGTAGAAGCAAAATAGCGGTCAGGTTGGCGTAGAAGCCAAGTAGGTGTAGAAGCCTGATGCTGCATAGATAGGTTGCCGGCGTAAAGGTAACCAGTCATTCCTCCTTGATTGAGGTCTTGAGCGTATTCTGGATCAGATAGCCTGTTCACATACCTTTGCAAATATAGCCTGGGTTGGCGTATTTTAAGGAGATAGCATATGGCGTACTCATATAGTTGAAAATAGCCAGGTCGGCGTATTTCAAGGAGATAGCATACGGCGTACTCCTATAGTTGAAAATAGCCTAATGGTGTAATGTGCAGGGATGGTGATGTGGACGTATTATCCTTAATTATAGCTCTCCCAGTCATTAGAAATAGAACAAAATTTTATGCATTAAATGCAAAGATCTGCCTCGGGCTTTGTACGAAGAGCAGCTTTTGACGTGGCGGTCTGTTTTGTCTTATCTTGAGCGTAAAAGCTCATGGCTGCCTGTATAAAACTAGGCAGCGTATTCCTTGAATGCGTAGATGACGACTTAAATCAAGGCTTTGTTACTAAATGACAGTCTGGAGCTCTGTGCCGAATCATCATTACAGCTGTCGTCTTGATAGTCGTGTAGTACTCTTTGTCAGGAGTCAGGTTCATTGTACTGTCTGACAGGTTCATTCGAGGAATACGAAGCGTTCCTCGTACACTTCTATGCTGTATTAAAAGCAGATGAGTTTTATGCCATAAAGGCGAGGTAGCAACCTTTTTACGCTGAAGCAGTCTGAAATACTGCATTACGCGGGTTGTTCTGGAGCTATATTTTACGCTGAACGGCGTTGAAGCACTGATGTACGCCAATGACTCTGAAGTCATGTTTTATGTCGCACAATACTGAAACTCTGCTTTACGCGGGTTTTATGCATGTTGCGTATAATCCTGTAGCGTATTTTTCATGCTTCTACAAGACCTCCTTTAAAGTTTTCAAATTCCTCGTAATTTGAAACACTTTGAATGAAGCATGAAACGGTCAAATCTGACTCATTCCTCGAGTCTGATTTCTCGGCGAATTTTTGGGAGTTTGTTGGGATTCGGTGTGTTCTCCTCTGCCTATAAAAAAGCAAATAGGTTAAATTATTTTTTCTATACTTCCTTCACCACACATAGATGGTTGTCGATCTTCGTTGGGTCGACTTGAGGAAGAAGAAGATTATGTTCTTCCAGCATGTAAGGAGCCAAAAAAGAAGGCATCTTCGAGCAAATATTCTCTGCAACGATGGATCATGGAAGGATATCATAGCTTCCTTTGCTCGGGATGATCAGCAATTTCATATGGCGATTCGTCCAGGAGAGAGAAAGGGTCAGATTCGACCAAACAGCTTGTAAGCTGTATTTTCTTTCATCATGACGGTGGACGAGGGTAGACAGTCTGGCCCTATCTTCCAATATTGAGTTGGGTCTGAATCCCAACTTAATCTGTCATGGCGTATAGAGGGTGGGCTCTTGAATAATTTAGACAGGCCCAGTTATGTATCCTCCCGCCATTAATTATTTTTTTGTTAATCGGCCGCGGGAGCCGATTAAATGCTGTAGAAGACGAAAAAGATCTCCACCAATACGAGAACCTGGCAGAACAGATTCTTGGCGTGATCCTAAATGAAAATGAGAAACCCTTTATAGGAAAAGGATTTCCATCATATGTAATCATGAAGATGAAAAACCTTTTGTAGGCTGGATTTCTATCATATGTAATCATGATTAATAAAATTGTCTTCTTTTACGCATCTGATGATTTGCCATATTTTGCTGTGATGAAGTCTGAATAACTTTACGCCGACTCTGATAAAAAGAGTATCTGATCTCGTCTCATCTTTTATGCGTAGCTGAAGATGTGTAGAAAGCTGCTTAGCATATAAGTTGAAGATCCAAACTGTCATGCTGTTTTGGACAAGGAGTGGCGTAGAATTCTGAACTGTCACTTCTTTGATAAGAAGAATTCTTGTTCAGACCATCATCTTCAAGAATGATTTTCCGAAAATCCATTGAAGTATGGCGAGAAATGGTTGTCAAAACTAGCCATGCTTGAACTATAGAGAAAAGATTCTGACTGGATTTTGGATGAACTTCCAATCGACCTAAGAAGAAGAGTCATTTTCATTGCTGAACTCTGTATGTTTTGGGTACTTGGGATGTTCTGAGGCCAAAAAGGAGCATCTTCTGTATGAACTCTTGTAATTGGCCGTCTTGAGAATTGTTCAGATATACGTATACTCTGGCCTGCGTATTTTAAGATATGCGGAAAGTCATAGATTGTAATATAGATGAGCATAAAATTATAGGTTTGTAGCCTCTCGAGCGTAAAAGCTGCTGAGCATAAGAGCATCCGGGCGTAAAACCATAGATTTATAGCCTCTAAAAAAAACTTTCGATCGTGAAGTCGTAGATTTGTAGCCTCTGAGCGTAAAAAGCTTCTGAGCGTGAAATCATAGATTTGTAGCCTCTGAGCGTGAAGTCGTAGGTTTGTAGCCTCTCGAGCGTAAAAGCTACCGAGCTTAAAAGCATCCGGGCGTAAAACCATAGACTTGTGGCCTCTGAGCGTAAAACCGTAGATTTGTAGTCTCTGAGCGTAAAAAGATTCTGAGTGTAAAAATCATAGATCTGCTCTGCACGAAAAACTTTTCGAATTCGCTGACTGTCCGTCGTCCCTAAATGATAGGCTGACGTGGTCCCCAATCATAACCGAATATTAAATATCGAATTTGGTTAGGGATTCGAAGAGTTTATCTGAACTCTATAAATACCCCAAGGCCTTCAGAGAAGAAACTCTTCGTCTGTCTTTTGTAAAAATCCTTTGTTTCTTTGAGAGCTCTTCTTCGTCTCTTCTTTTGAGAATCTTGAGTTTTAGCCATGGCATTGAAACAAACTTCCACCGCTAAGGAAAATAAAGCTGCCTCTTCTTCTCGCTCCTCTGCTCAAGCACGAGCGACTCCCATTGGGCAGAGCGGACCTCGCTCTGAACAAAGTGTCCTACCGTCAAGCTGTGCACCAGGCGTCATAGGTAAAGCTTTTGGAACGACAAAAATGAAGAAAACCCTTCACACACGTTGTACGTGAACGCGCTAGGTCATCTTCTATGCTGAGAGCCTCTTCGAGGAAGATGATGCACAGAGATGTTTTATCATTTACGCCCACATTCCTAATGTGTCAACGTAAAAACTCCATATTTTCGCAGTCTGGCGTAAAAGCTTTGACTGTCAAAATTTGGCGTATACTACAAACTTTAAGTGTTACGCTCTGGACAAAAATCCTGACGTAACAACTTAAATTTTGGCAGTCTGGCGTAAAAACACAGACTGTCAAATTTTTGTGTATACTGCCAATCTTGAATTTTATGCCTCGGAAATAGATTCCAGCATAAAGCTGTAGATATTTACAGTCTTAGCGTACAAGCATAGACTGTTATGTCTAGTATAGAAACTGACTTGTTCTTCTTGCATTTTGTAGTGGACTTGTAGATACCTCTGTTGGCTGAGGTGATGGGTTCTGCTGCTGGGATGCTGAACTCCAATTACCTGGAGGATTTTTCCCACGTGACATTCCTTATTTCTAGAATCCAGTATCCTGAAGGAAGGGGAATTCAGATATCGTCTCAAGGAGAACAAATGTTGTTGAGTATGATCCACAGGGAGCCCCTGACGTATCTAGATGGGGCCAAATATATAAAACCAGCTTTCCTATTCGGGGATATGATTGATAAACAATCCCAGACGAAGCCCAAGAAGGAAAACTGGATTTTTACTGCTGGGGGCATGGTCATGTACTTGCCCAGGATGCCGAGAGATTACCCTATCTCGGCATTCTTCCATGCCACGCATCCCAGGAAGATGTCGTGGACTCTGACCCCTAATCTTCATGGCCAGCCGGGAAAGATATTTTATCAGAAAGGATCAGACCAAGGATTATTTGTGAGCCGCCCTTCAGGCCCTTTTGTGCCTTTCAGGGGATTACTGCCGGGAAGCGTCCCGAGTGAAGATACTTCACTGCTACAGCCAGTCCAATTATCAACTTTTTGCAATGACTTCATGGGGCATGGAGGAGTATACCCCAAGGTTAATCCTCGGACCAACGGGTGGCTTACCCTTGGAAATCTTCGATGGGCTCGTTTAGCTGCATGGGCCCTGAAGCATTTTCAGACAGAGCTGGAGAGCATTGGTCTATTCATGGCTATGCATGCTACTAGTGTCGGGCTGCCTCTCAACCCCAACCTATTTTTGGCTTTGATGGAGTGGTATATCTCGCTCACTGGGACTTTCGCCACTTCGCTAGGGGAATTGGGATTGGCCCTTCACGAGATGGCAGAGATTTCAAGACTGCCAATGGGGGATACTCCTTATGAAGAGTATGTTCCCACAAACAGGGAGCTGGGGGATACAAACCCTCGGGTAGTGGCAGTGTACCAGGAGCTAATGAGCCATTATCTTGCGTGCACCACCTTCTATAATGAGCCCTCTGATTTGGCTCATACCAACAAATGGGCGTCCTATCTCTTCTTTCATCAGGCCAGAGATACTAAGCCAGACAAAGTTATGGATAGCAGAGATAAGCCTTTGAACTTTCTGAGCGTGCTTAATGCTCAAATAGTCGATGATCTTATTAAAGACGCTGGGGCTTTAGATCAAGTTCTCGATAAAGGGATAGGGAGTTATCCTGCAGGAACTAAAGCCTACAGTTATATGAGGCATTGTCGCAAGCCTCTGTCAAGGGAAGCTCAACTAGGTGGCTTCCTCTTCGTATGGCTACGTCGATTGGTAGTACCTGGCATTGCATCTTTGGATCGCATTCATCGTAACACCTTATGGCCTGCAATACGTTTGGTGTTTGGGGCAAGACTGGGCCTGCTCCCTGCCATGATATACCGGATACAAGCTGGCCTGAGGGCCATTACTGATGGGCTGCTTGCAGATGAAACACGACGTGAAAGCTTTCCCAGGGTAGAATTACCGTTCCTATATCTGATGGGATGGTTAATTCTTCATAACCCCAGGGTGATGTCTCCCGGCTCTGCCAGTAGTTCGGGAAATAATTTCTTGTTGAATTACAAGAATTTCACTTGGAACGTGACCACCGTCGTAGAATGTCGGCGAGGATTAAATTTTGCTCATAGCTGAAAGCTCTTCTTTATCGTCCCCACTGTACATCTCAATCAACAGGGGACGAGACTTCAGGATTCAGGTGAAGGGAAGACCATTCTTTCTCCTGAAGCTTTTTATTGGTTGGTCTACATTAGACCTTCCCATTTGTTGTACAGAAGTGAAGATCATTGCTTCTTGGAGCCCTATCTGCCTAGTCGGTTCGCCAGACAGTTTGGGTATGACCAATTGCATGTGGGAAATGCCATCACCAGCTTCAAGTCCAGAGGTGGACTTATTAATAAAGCAAGAGGATGGCGGTATTTCATAATGGGTTGTACTGAAGCAACCTTTACTGTGCCTGCGACTTCACTCTCCATAGAGTTGCGCATCCTCCATTCGTACGCCCAATTTTATGTAGCCATCAATACCTTCCATCGCGATTTTGATATGCGTAAAAGTTTTAGGATGCAACCTCATAAGTCCGCTGGAAGAGAGGAAGTCCCATCAGTTTCCTCTGACGAAGGTGAAGACTCTGTCGATCTAGATGAGTTTTTGTTGACAGTACCGAGAGGCATAATACCTCCGCCTGCAGAGCCCCTTGTTATCCCCAGTAAGCGAAGGGCTCCTATTCTGAAAGAGACTTCTCCTCGCAAGAAGAAGAAGACTGTTAGTGGTCCTGTCAGGACTTCCAGCCATGAGGCTCCTTTGAGTGAGCCTGTTGTTTCCCCGGGCGGGGATAATTTTTTGACTAGAGGTCCTTCACCTATTAGAGAGGGAACCTCCACAGTTCAGGCTGGCAGTGCCGGAGATTCTTTGCTCGAGACTGCTGTCGTTGCTACCGCTTCAGGTAGTGCTACGAGATCGCCTTCGAGGCCGAGCAAAATAAGATTGCATATACCTTTATCCAGACCAGTAACGGGAGTAACCCTACCGCATTTGTAAGTATATCCAGCGAGATTCCACCTGATGAACCTCGATTGGATCTGGGTGAAGACTTGGATGATTACCCTCAGTCGTCATTTGGTGCACCCTCCTCTCCAGGTATGACAGCTCGCTTAGCATCATTAAAAAATGATTTAGCTGTACTGACTGCAGATGCGACATATATACCATCGGCCATGGATAAATGTTGTCTTTACGCCTCTTTTAGAAAAATTAACATTAGGTTGATATTAACTTCCTCTTGTCTTCTTTTCAGGGGAAGACATCTACGGGGAGGGCAGCGTCGATGCAACCTTTGGCTTTGTTGCAGCTCCTGCCGATGAAACAGCGGTGCCCGACTTTGAAGAGGCAATATTTTTGGGTATTGGCTCGCCCAATACAGTCCCGATATGTTCAGAGGATGATGAGCCTGTCATCACGACTATGCCTCCTTTGAGTATGTCATCCACTTCGACCGTTGTTGGTGCCTCTATTTTTGTCGCGCCATCTGCTGAAGCGACGACTGTGATGACACCCTCTGCAGTCGTTCCTGGAAGGGGGTTTACCGATATTGCAGTCACTCCCAGCGTCCATTCGGATTTCGCCATGATAGTTGAGCAGTATACTGGCATTTTCTATATCACTTTGAAAATAATGATATCAATGGTGCTGGAGAAGAATCTAGGCTTTGAGGCCCTGAGGATGTCCTCCCAGGATGCGATAGCGTCGATCAGAAATTTCAACGACGCTGGGAGAGCTGATGCGCTGGAGCAAATAGTTAATAGTTTAGAATAACCCATTAACAATTATTTGCAACTATCCCAAGGCAGCATTGTTGACCTGATTCGGGCTGAGTATGACTCCATGACTGCAAGGCTTATTGGGGAGATGGAAACTCTGAGCAAATCCATCGAGGTACAGCAGTAAGAGATGAATAAAGAGCATGCCGTATTGGGGTATGTCATTCCCCAGCTGGCTAAGTGCGAGGCCGAATATGACGAAGAGGCAGCGAGGGTCCGCAAATTGAAAGATGAACTTGCTCAGGCAGAGGAGAGGGCTCTCGCTTCAACGGCAGCTAGAGATGTGTTGAAGAGCCGAATAGAAGCGGCTCAGCAGAACCTGGCACGTGTGGGTGTCATCCACGCAGGTTTTGTACATGCTCAGTCTGAATTGTCTGCCTTGAACAATGAGGAGGCAAGGTTAGAGCGGGCTCGTGCTACAGTTTTGAGCTCCAGGAATGAGAGAATGGCCGCTTTGGGGCGACAGATTAGGGATTTAACTGCCCCTCCCCAATGATGTACTTCTTATTTCTCCTGTAATTTCTTGGAGATAATAAAGACATATTTTTTGACTTTGTGGACCCATCACTTTAGAATATGATAGGCTAAGATGAAAGTGAAATCAGAGGTATCATTAACATAACATACTTTCGTTAAGGTTTTACTGAATGTAAATCTATTCAGAGGTAATATGAACCTGCTAGAATATATCCAACTAAATTTGTATACTAAACACTATCAGAGGTAATATGAACATGATAGGTTTATAAATTAGTTAAGCATATCCATTAAGAGGTCATACGAATCTGATAGAATATGATCCAGCTAATCTCTGTGCATGATATCGTCAGAATAAGATCTTCGTCATACTCCGTTAAACGAAGGAGATCAAGTATAGTACTTCTTCGGGAATTTGTAGTAGATAGTAGCCATTATCCAATTTCCATTAGGCTTGGCTAATCTGTAAGGGCCCTCATTTTCTTTATGATTGTTTGCTCAATTTTTGGACATCGTACTAGAGATAATATGGACGTAGTACGATACCGTATTTATTGAGGACATCCCACTGGGGAATTTTTTTGTGGACCTATTATTTGTTGCGCACGTTAAGTGTAAATAATAAGTTCAAAATAAGCCCTATCAGAGGTAGTATGGACGTGATAGGTATTGTGGTTGGTAAATACATCCTGCTAGAGGATTTTTTTTTTGTGGACCTATTACTTCTTGTGCACGAGAGTGCAAGTAATAAGTTTAGGACAAGTCCTGCCAGAGGTAATATGGACATGGCAGTTTTTGTGGACTTAACACCACTGGTGTACTTAGAGTTAAGTACGGGTGTTAAGTTGAGATGACCACCGATATCAGAGATAACATGGACATGATAATCGATAGCCGGACCAGAAAAGTTTGTTCAGAGGTAATATGGACATGAAAAACTTTTGGGGAGACAGATTTACTCTGTTGGAGAAAGTGGAAAGACGTAGTTCAGAGGTAATATAGACGTGAACTGGTCTATAGCCACAAACTGGGAGGTTTGCTCAGAGGTTACTTGGACATGGCAAATTCAGTTGGAGAAACAAAGAAATGTTTGGACAATTGTTCAGAGGTAATATGAACGTGAACTCATGTCCGAAGAATTCACTGTGGAGTGATTTTCCTGAGTGGGGATAGACCTGAAGAATCCGCTGGGGAAACTTTAGGGACTCATCATCCGATATTTTTCTTGAGGGAGCAAATTGTTACGTTAGAGTGAAATTAATTTGCAGTGATTGTCCCCTCATTTATAAATACAAAGTGACGACTTTGGCGTCGATCAACTCTTGTATTCTTCTTTTTAGTATATAGCACGCCCTTGTAGGGTGATGAATGTACCGATGGAAGAGACAATAATCTGGGTCATCGACTTTGCCAGCCCTCTCAGGGTATCTGATGTTGGGTAGCTGAAGTTTGTTTTCCTTCATCAATATATTGAAGATTTCAATGATGTCATCTTCATTGAAGGAGAAAGTATTCTTCGCCCTTCGGGCTCCCGTTGCCTGAGTTTTACGGTCTTCTGGGAAGATGGCTATCGTTGCATCATCTTCGGATTCAGAGGGAATTCTACCCCCAGTTTCGGGTGCTGCCCTATTTTGTCGAAGTAGACTACCCCCAAACATGTTGTGGCATTTGTCCATAGAAGTTGATTTAGAAGGACCTGCCTCTGGTATTATAAGATCCGACTCTGGAGATTTGGAGTTTGCAAGAGATGCATTATACCCCAACCCAAAATGAGTTTGTTGACAGTAAGGATTACCATGCAACGGTGTTCGTCTGCCTTTTCCATAGTTGAGGCCTGGTTCTGACTTCAGATCATAACCCATTCTTTGCATAATCTTCCAAACTTGGGGACTGTATCTTTGAACCTGCATTTTACTAGCATATGATTCATGAGAATCTTCTTGCACCACCAGTCTGTTGCGCATGCGACCGAAGACTATTGGATACTGATCGCCGCGAGTAGGTGGCACAATAAAAATAGATCCTTTATATGGCCCATATGTCATGACGATATTAGATCTTGACGCATCTTCCCACAGGATCTCTCCACGCTTAGTAGTTAGAGGTGTCAAATCTTGATTTTGACCCATGTCTTTGCATTTTTGGATCAAGAGTTTACGCAAGTCCACGGAAGAAGAAGAAGAAGAAGAAGGCTTATTCTGCCTTTTTATATCAGTAGGAACATGGATATTGAGAACCCTAACCCTCTCTCTGCCGTACAAATACAGTAGTTCAGCCATGTGAGTAGCACATGATCCATGAGGAGCGTATCTATCCACAAACTGGGCCTTCTTTGCGCTGAGGGGCTTGACCTGGCGTAATCTAGGATTTTGCTCAGGCTGGCATAAAATTGAGGAAGTCCTCAATCGGCCATCAGCTACTCGCGTAATCTGGAGAGCGTGCAGATTCTTCTCTTGATGGCGTAAAAGTCGAGAGGTCGAGAAATCCGCCCTTTGTTTTCCCTTGTATAGATTGCAGGGACCATCTACTTTTCCACGGAGGGAAGATCCATTTTTACACGCGGAGCGCGTTTAGAATTTCTGAATTGGCGCTGAGGCATTATCAGAAATTTTGTCTGTCGCGTCACAGACGGGAGACTAAATTTTACGTGCAGGGCACGGAGCAGACTTCTGGGTTAGCACTGTGGCATGGCCAGAAGATTTGTGTGCCACATCACAAACGGGAGACTGAATTTTACGCACAGGGTGCGGAGCAGACTTCTGGGTTAGCACTGTGGCATGGCCAGAAGCTTTGTCTGCCACATCACAGACGGGAGACAGAGTTTTACGCGCAGAGCGCGGAGTAGACTTCTGGATTAGCAATGAGGCATTGCCAAAAATTTTGTCTGCCACGTCACAGATGGGAGACAGAGTTTTACGCGTGGGGCGCGCAGGTTGCGAAGCTACAACCTTGTTGGTCGGAGAAACCAGAGAGTCGGCAGGAATGGTAGGGGATGTCCGGGGCATCCACACCTTACGCAATTTTCTGTTGTCTTGGACAGAGAGGGAATGAGAGTTACCCCCTTCTCGAAGCATGTCTTTGTAGGCTGACTGGTCGAACTGGACGACCAAGGTCTTCATCATTGATCCTACTGATACTGCATCGTGTTGAGCAATTGCTTTCTCGTTAGATGAGAAAGTAGTCCCCAGCAGAGTCGCCATCCTGTGTTTGATAATAAACGAAAGAAATAAAACTAGATTTATATGAAACCCTTTCTTTGGTTTACAAATAAGAAGTACAATTAATCCTATAGGAGGATGTTAAGTACAAAATTTAATCTGGGTAAATATTGCTATAGGAGTCTGATATACAGTCGATCACTTTGTCCCTTAGACCACACGATGATGAAGAAGTACTGTAGAAGTAGTAGAAGCTTCAAAGATTGCAAGAAGGAGTGGATACTCGATGCCAAGATCGTCGATCACTACTCTCTGTCTGTGCTCTTCTCTCTTCGATTTTTTGACCTTTCTTTCCGACCTCTGACCTCCATGGACGGAGGTCTCTATTTATAGGCGTAGAAACTGAACAGCGGATAGAACCGTACCTTTTACGCGATGGTTATCATAACTGCTACCCACGTATAAATGATCTTCTGAATAAGCGTGTGATGCGTGTCCCATTAAGAGATAATGCGTATAAATGCTGCGAAGATCACGGCATGCAAGCCACGTAGGTAATTGCCCCTCGCGTAGAGATGATTGGCGTAGAAGCCAAATAACTGTCTCGTTGGCATAAAAACCAAATAGCTGTTCTGATGGCGTAAAAGCCAAGTAGGCGTAGAAGCCCAATAGGCATAAAAGCCCAATAGCTGACATATAGGCGTAGAAGCAAAATAGCGGTCAGGTTGGCGTAGAAGCCAAGTAGGCGTAGAAGCCTGATGCTGCATAGATAGGTTGCCGGCGTAAAGGTAACCAGTCATTCCTCCTTGACTGAGGTCTTGAGCGTATTCTGGATCAGATAGCCTGTTCACATAACTTTGCAAATATAGCCTGGGTTGGCATATTTCAAGGAGATAGCATACAGCGTACTCCTATAGTTAAAAATAGGCAGGTCGGCGTATTTCGAGGAGATAGCATACGGCGTACTCCTATAGTTGAAAATATCCTGATGGCGTAATGTGCAAGGATGGTGATGTGGACGTATTATCCCTAATTATAGCTCTCGTCATTAGAAATAGAACAAAATCTCGTGCATTAAATGCAGAGATCTGCCTTGGGCTCTGTACGAAGAGCAGCTTTTGACGTGGCGGTCAGTTTTGTCTCATCTTGAGCGTAAAAGCTCATGGCTGCCTGTGTAAAACTAGAAAGCGTATTCCTTGAATGCGTAGATGACAACTTAAATCAAGGCTTTGTTACTAAACGACAGTCTGGAGCTCTATGTCGATTCATCATTACAACCGTCGTCTTGATAGTCGTGCAGTACTCTTTGTTAGGAGTCAGGTTCATTGTACTGTCTGACAGGATCATTCGAGGAATACGAAGCGTTCCTCGTACACTTCCATGTTGTATTAAAAGAAGATGAGTTTTATGCCATAAAGGCGAGGTAGCAACCTTTTTACGTTGAAGCAGTCTGAAATACTGTATTACGCGGGTTGTTCTGGAGCTATATTTTACGCTGAACAGCGTTGAAGCTCTACTGTACGCCAATGGCTCTGAAGTCATGTTTTACGCTGAACAACACTGAAACTCTGCTTTACGTGGGTTTTATGCATGTTGCGTATAATCCTGTAGCGTATTTTTCATGCTTCTACAGTGGGGCGGGGAGGTTAGGGGAGTTACCGTAGCAATAGGTTGGGGGAGTTACTGTGGATTATCGGGTGAGCGGGTCTGTGGGTTTTGGGTGCGAGTTCGGGTCTAGTTTAGGATCCGGGTTTGGTTTAGTTTGGTTTGGTTTGATTTAGGGTTTGTTTGGGTTGGTTTGGGTTAAAATAAATAACCAATATATATATGCATATATGGCCATCTAATAATAGTTTTGGACGTCAATAAATTCCAAAAAAATTATACAATACTCTATTAATAGTTGTACACCCAAAAATATATTTTTGCACTATATTAATAATTAAATAAATATACATAATTATAAATTCATGAATATTATATATTATAAATGGTTAAAAATTACTGAAAATTTTCCCTTAAACTCAGTAATTACAAATAATAAAATTAAAATTTAATTTTTAAAAATCAGGGTGTTTAAACCCTCTCCTTAGAGACGCAGTACCCTCCAGTTTGCACCGACGCTTTGCAAAATTTTTATCACAAGCGCCCTAGCAATGCAGGAGGTGACAATACATCTAAGCATCCCAACAACAGTAGTTATCATGGTACAAACCTAGGGAGAGGTAATAAGCTCGTCTGCAACCGGTATAATCGTATTGGACACATCGTTCAAAACTATCGAGTATTCCATGGAGCATGTTTTAAATATGGTCGCCAGGGGCATATGACAGTGAACTGCCGATAAGGAGGACCAAACCAACAACGGAAAACAAATCTTCCGTCTCAAGATCAGGGTCAAGCACCTCGAGTAAACCAGACGGCACCGCAGAACGCTCAGGGCCAGGTCTATGCTTTAACTCGAGAAGAGGCATTCGCATCAAACACGACGGTATCAGGTATATTACTTTTTAATAATGTACCTGCTAAAGGATTATTTGATTCTGGTGCCACACATAGTTTCATTACGACGAATTTTGTCGCTGAGAACACATTTCCTATGACACCGCTAGGCCTAAACCTTAGCATCAGTACTCCATCGGGCGTAGATTTGCTGGCTCACTTAGTCTATCGTGAAGGTAGTATTTGCTTCGGAGAAAGAAAATTATCACTTGATGCAATAGTCTTAGACTTCAGGGACTATGACATCATTCTGGGGATGGATTGGCTCGGTGCTTGCTCGACTACCAATTTATTATACAAAAAAGAAAGTCATATTTTGTCTATCTGGCGAGATCAAATTTTGCTATGTGTGCAGTCCACCGTCGAGAGCGCCGAATGCCTGTATGGTGATCTCTGCAATGTCTGCTCGGCTGATGATACATTTCGGCCGTGAGAGGTACTTTGTGTCCGTTCGAGACACGCAGTGAGATTACGCAAACGTAGAGTCTACTTCCGTTGTAGAGGATTTCCTTAATGTGTTTCTCGACGAGTTGTCCGGTATACCACCCGACCGAGAGATATAGTTCACTATTGATACGTTTCCAGAGACTCGACCAATTTCTAAAGCTCCGTATCGAATGGCCCCGACAGAATTAAAAGAGTTAAAGGTTCAGTTACAAGAATTGCTAGATCATGGGTATATTCGTCTAGAGTGTCTATGTGGGGTGCGCCTATATTTATTGTAAAGAAAAAGAATGGATCGTTGCGACTCTGCATCGACTATCATAAATTAAATAAGGCCACTGTTCGAAACAAGTACCCCCTTCTCAGGATCGATGAACTCTTTGATCAACTACAAGGTACGACGGTATTCTCAAAAATTGACCTTCGCTCGGGTTACCACCAGCTCAAGATCAAACCGGACGACGTGCCAAAGTCAGCCTTTCTCAATCGCTATGGCCGCTATAAGTTTTTGGTGATTCCATTCGGATTAACCAATGCCCATATCACTTTTATGGACATAATGAACGCGTGTTTCGGCTATAGCTTGACAACTTTGTAGTAGTGTTCATTGATGATATCTTGGTTTACTCGAAGAATATGGAGGAACATGCTGAGCACTTATGGACCATGCTACAGACTCTTCGGGACAACAAGCTATTCGCAAAACTGAGTAAGTATGAATTCTGGCTGAGCAGTATATCTTTCCTCGGGCACATTATTTCTGCGGGAGACATTTCAGTCGATCCAAAGAAAGTTGAAGCCATCGTCGAGTGGAATTGGCCTGCATCTGTCAGTGAGATTCAAAGCTTCCTTGGGCTAGCGGTCTACTACAGGTGTTTCGTAAAGGACTTTTCCAAATTAGTATCACCTCTGACTCGCCTCACACAGAAGGGAGTCATATTTGAGTGGTCCGTCGACTGCGAAGCCTTGTTTGAAGAGTTAAAGCATTGTCTCACCTCTTCCCCATGACTTGCACTACCAGATGAGACCTCAGGATTCCAAATATTCAGCAACACGTCAGGACAGGGCTTGGGGTGTATACTCATGCAGTGAGATAGGGTGATAGCCTACGCATCCAGACAGCTAAAAAAGTATGAGAAGAATTATCCTACGTATGACCTGGAACTAGAGACAATTATGTTCGTGCTAAAATTGTGGCGACACTACCTCTATGGAGTGGCTTACCGAATTTATACTGATCACAAAAGCTTGAAGTATCTATTCACCCAAATGAACCTTAACCTACAATAGCAACGTTGGCTAGAATTAATTAAAGACTATGACTTGACGATCGACTACACACTTGGCAAGGAAAATTTTATAGCCGATGCATTGAGTCAAGTATTTGCGGGATCCCTGTCCGTTGATCATAGGTTTCTAAGGGACTTAGAGGAAATGGGTATTGAACTCCGAATTCGATATCGTGGTGCCCGAGTTGCTCAGATGCGATTCGTATCCAACCTGTTAGAGAGAGTCACATCTACTCAGAGGGACGACCCATTCCTAAGAAAAATGCGCAAGCAGATTCTAACGAAAAAGATGTAGGACTTTGCAGTAGATGAGAATGGAGTGTTGCGAGTTAAGGGAAGGCTATGCGTCCCCAATAACACAAAACTCAGAAAGGAGATCCTTGCGGAAGCTCACTATGAAGCCTATACAGTCCATCACAAGAGCAAAAAAATATACAAAGACCTTCGTACTATTTTTTGGTGGCACAACATGAAGAGAGATATAGCACTCTTTCTGTCGCAATGCATAACCTGTTAGAGGGTGAAAGCAGAACATCAGAGACCGGGCAGAGAGATACAGAATCTTGCTATCCCGGAATGGAAGTGGGAGCACATAAGCATGGACTTCATTGTTGGCTTGCCAAAGACTCAACGTGGGAACGACACAATCTGGGTCATCGTCGACCGGTTAACCAAGTCAGCGCACTTCATTGCCATCAAAATTACTTGGAGCATCGATCACCTCGCCCAGACCTACCTTGATGAGATAGTTCGGATGCACGGAGTGCCAGTTTCTATAGTGTCAGATCGGGACGAATGATTCCTATCTCATTTCTGGGAGAGCCTTCAGTCAGCGATGGGACCAAGTTAAAGTTTAGCTCAGCCTACCATCCTCAAACCGATGGCCAAACAGAGCAAGTATATCAGGTACTAGAAGATATGCTATATCTCTGTGCAATTGATTCAAAGTCAAATTGGGACGTCCACCTATCGTTGGCCGATTTTATATACAACAACAGTTATCAGTCCAACATCCAAATAGATTCGTACGAGGTTCTGTATGGGCAGAAGTGTAGTTCACCGATCTGCTGGGATAAAGTTGGGAAGCGTCAATTCCTTGGGCTGAAACTAGTTGAATAAACAATTCAGAAGGTTCGGTTGATCCAAGAGCAATTAAAAGTAGTACAAAGCCGGCATAAGAGCTATGTTGACATTCGTTGTTGACCTCTTGAGTTCTATGAAGGTGATCATGTATTTATGAAGGTCTCGTCCATGCGAGAAATTTTGAGATTTGGAGTGAAGAAAAAGTTAAGTCTGAGATTCGTTGGCCCATTCGAAGTCCTCAAACGAGTCACTTCAGTTGCCTATCAAATTGTATTACCACCAGCCCTGTCAGACATGCACGATATTTTTCAAGTATCACAACTTAGGAAGTACGTGCATGACCCAAATCACATGGTAGATTTTGGTCAGCTGGATCAGCATGCAAACTTTTTGTATGTCGAAGAATCCGTTCAGATCTTAGATCGGAAAGAGAAGTAGTTACAAAACCGTGCAGTCTCGCTTGTGCACTTTCTTTGGCAGAACTACTCAATCGAGGAATCGACCTAGGAACTCGAATCAGACATGAAGGAAAAGTTTCCTTTATTATTTCTTAGGGGTAGGTTATATTCCTAAGTTTTGAGGACAAAATATTTTGTTAGTTCGTTAAGATGTAGTGCCCCGTTCTCCCTATTCGGAGAGCACGACTAAGAAATACTTGGTATCGTTCGATCGAGACAGATTGAATCAAGATCCTTTCCTTGTTATAGATTGGTTTCTTTGAAATCAGGTCCCACATTTAACGGATCATGCCTCAAGGACAGACTCGGCGGCAGAGTCGAGAGGGGCCTTTCTATTGCGCTGGTTTTCTTGCCTGTTTTTCGATGCCGCTTGGTTGCTTTCTTGTTAGTTTTGTGACTTATGTTTTCTTGAAAGATTTTTATATACTTTATTGTCTTTATTCTTTGGATTTTGTATTTCGTATCGAACCCTTGGAGACTGAAGCAGGCAATATTGATCATCTGTTGGTGCATGCAGGTGATCATATAGGCGACGCACAAGCGGAGTCTTGAAGATCTCTCTTTTCTCTCTCCTGATTCACCAACTTGTGAGTGACCTTACTCCCAAATTCATGCCCTTCATCCAAGTCTTCATTCGTAATAAATTGACATATTTGTGCATTCCGATCAACGATACCAAAAGAATAAAATTGACTCAAGATAAAAGAAGAAGTAGACTTGAAACGATTATTGCTGGTCACCTAAAGTCACTATACGATAACTTTGTTGTGAACTTGTCTGCTATGCATATGCTTAACTTTATTTCGGTTGTAGCTAGAACTTAGTTATCTATAACTATTTAATAGGTTGTGCAAATTCGATATGTGATCATTGTGCAAGGTAGCTTATATTATGGAATATGCATGAAGTTTATTTATTTATATTACTTTGAAGTTCTTCATTTGATAACTTAGTTTATAAATGAGGCAATGGTCATGGATAACTTGTGCACAAGGAATGTCATTCTACGAACGGTCGCTGGGGCACTGGGACCGCTTTGACCCGGGTAGAATATTTGCTAGTGTAGTCCTAGCATTGGATGGGTCCATGCATCCGCCAAGGGCTAGCTACCCAAAGCAGAATGGTAGCCGACCCATCTCTCGTCCGACCAAGTGATGTGCTGTGTATATTTAAACTGTGTAGACTAACTATGTCTTTGTGGCAGGGAAGGTCATTGTAAGTTTTGTACAGGTGGTTCAGACGGTACAGGTAAAGTCACCGAATGGTAGCATTTTTTGTTATGTCATTTTATTCTATCGTGTATAAAGAATTAAACTAAGGCAAGGTAGAAAGATCACATAATAATAATATTGCATGTTCACATGAATACTTTGTCAATTTTGGTAAGTTGGGTTAGCTCGCCCTCCCAGTACTTTTTGAAGTACTGACCCTCATTGCAGCAGGTCCCCGAGCCAAGGCGACGCAGCGAGGAGCTGAAGCTTCCACCAACCTTTTACTAATCAGGCGCGTTTGTGTTGTGACTTTTGGAGATCAAGTAAATAATCAAGAAAGGAGCTCGAACTCATCTTTTTGAAGCTGCTAGGCGATGGTACTAACTCGCACCCAAGGTGTTGTGTGCTTTTATAATATTAGTAAGGGATGTAATGTATGGATCGACTATCTTATTTTATGTCCAAGTTGTAAGCCCGTGCGGCATCCTCATTACTTTTAGGTCAAGATCTGTAACCAGATGTTCATTATCAATAAGGAAAACTTTTCTATATCTCAATTTGGGATATCTTATTTGCATACTCTGTTGCATGTGTTCTAAAGTATATCATTATGCCTAGGCCTTGTGCACGTGCGCCTTACGCGTGCATGGCATCACGCCCGGGGGACGATTTTCGATTTAGCAGAAATTAGGGCATGACATTTGTAATACGTACGCTCTGCCGGAGATGCGCGGTGAGATGGCTCTTATATTATGTACAAACGGGCTCTGATGATCGAAAGAAGTTACGTTTTGTAGGCCACTAATTTCCAGAAGAAATTACGCCAATCCCATTATTTAGCCAGATAGTCCATACGCAGAAAAGTTATTCTTAAATTGCTTATCACATAAACTGGTTAGGCGGCCATGTTGGATGTTTATTTTTAATATTTTATTGGTATACTTTTATGTATCTTGTTACGTTCCTTTGAGGACCTGGTCCCTTTTCAGGTATAGACAATCAGGATTATCCGTAGGAGTACGGACCGGAACTTGACACATCATTTTCTGTTGAGGAGGTCTCACCCTCTGAGTACCCATGACTACTTCATAACTGATGGATCTTTTGCTATTATTTTCTTTATTTAACATTTTATATTATATTGGAGTTTTGTTATCCTTTATCATTTTAGTTGATATAGTCGTTTGGTAGTGAATTTGTCTCCACCCGACTATTATTCTTTTATTGCTGCATACTTGAGACTTTTAGTATTTATTTTGGTAGTTCTCTACTTGTGTCTGTGGATGAGATATAGTTGTCTGTGACTAGTGTTGACAATATATATATACCAATTATAGATTATTTATTCATAAAATAACGTACGTATGTGTTATTATTTTCCAACATATTAGAGTTGCCATATACATACAGTTGGCATGCTACGTATTCATAGTCCTACGTATTTTAGGATTGGGGTGTGACAGTCCTGTGCCACCCGAAGTCTATCTCTAATAAGCTTTACCTTCTCGGTTGTATCCACAATCATCTCTGGTCCCAACAAGGCTCTCTCACCAAAATTATCCCAAGATAAAGTAGTGCGATATCTCCGTTCATATAAAATCTTGAATGGTGTTATCTCGATGTTGGCTTGGTAACTGTTGTTGTAAGCAAATCTACTAAGTAAAGATGATCCTCCCAAGAGCCTCCAAAATCCAAGATACAAGTACGAAGAATATCCTCGAGAGTCTGGATAGTCCTTTCGACTGTCCATCTGTTTAGGGGTGATATGCAGTACTAAACTTGAGCTGGGTGCCCAAGCAAGCCTGTAAACTCCTCCAGAAGTAGGATGTAAAGCGACTATCCCGATCCGAGACAATACTCACAAGAACTCCATGCAATCTGAGTATCTGTCACACATACTTCTTTGCTAGCTTCTCCGTAAACATACCCACCTTGAATGGTAAGAAGTGAACCGATTTGGTCAACCTGTCTACGATGATGCAAATCGCGTCTTTCCTTCCTGGAGAACGCTGAAGCACCGAAACAAAATCCATGGTAACATTCTCCCACTTACACTTCAGAATGGGTAAAGGCTAAAATAAACTACCTGGCCTCTGCCTCTCTGCCTTTACATATTGGCACACTAAATACCTGGATACAAAACGTGCCACCTCCCGCTTCATACCATACCACCACACATGATCCTTCAGATCTCTATACATCTTGTTGGCACCTGGATGAATAGAGTACTGAGATTGATGCACCGCATAGAGAATCGACTCGCGCAACTCCCTACTCGGCACACATAGTCTGGTACCATGCCACAATAATCCATCATTAGCAATAGTGAAGTCCTCTGATAATCCTATCTGAACCTGTGCCCTAATGCTTCTCAGAGTCTCATCATCATACTGGGTAGCCCTGATCTTGTCAATCAGCTCAGACTGTATCTGTAATCCCTACATCTGTATCTCGACACCAGGAACTAACACCTCAATGCCCAAGAACTCAATATCCGCCAACAAGTATTTGTCTGTCGTCAAGTACATAGCTATTGGATACCTGCTCAAGGCATCAGCGACTACGTTGGCCTTCCCTGGATGATACTGCAAAGATATGTCAAACTCCTTTATTAACTCCAACCAACATCATTATCTCATGTTTAGCTCTTTCTATGTAAATACGTAGTTCAAGCTTTTATGGTCTGTAAAGATCTTCACATGCTCTCCGTATAGATAGTATTTCTATAGCTTGAGATCAAAAATGACCGCTGCCAACTCCAAACTATGGGTTGGGTAGTTCTTCTCATAATACCTAATACCTGGAAGCATAGGCAATCACCTTCCCATTCTACTGCATAACGCAACCCAAGCCCTTCCCTGAAGCATCACTATAGATAGTGAATCCATATATCCCTGATGGCAACGTCAACACTAGAGCTATCGTCAATCTCTTTTTTAGCTTATCAAAAGTGGCCTGACAATCCTTTGTCCAGACAAAATCTATATCCTTCCAAGTCAACTTAGTCATCGGCTCTACAACCTGGAGAAGTCTTGTACAAATATCCTGTAATAACCTGCCAGCCCCAAAAAATTCCTGATCTCTTCCACTGAACTCGGAGTAGCCCACGACTCCACTTCTATGATCTTCTTTGGGTCAACTAAGATCCTATCTTCTGTCATCTCATGACCAAGAAATTCAACCTTTTCAGGAAAGAACTCACACTTTAAAAGCTTTCCATAAATATTCTCATTCCTGAGAGTCTTCAGAACTATCCTCAGGTGCTCCTTATGCTCCTCAGGGTCTTTGAATACATAAGAATATCACCAATAAATACTACCACAAAATTATCAAGGTACTGGTGGAATACCTTGTTCATCAGGTTCATGAATATCGTCGGGGCATTGGTCAACCCAAACGGCATCACCATGAACTCAAACTGGGCATACCGAATCCGGAAAGCTGTATTCAGAATATCCTCCTTCTTTACTTTCACCTGGTGGTAGCCTGACCTCAAGTCTATCTTTGAGAATACCTTCGCTTTGCTCAACTGATTAAAGAGATTATCTATCTTCGACAACGGGTATTTGTTCTAGATAGTGAGGTTGTTCAGAGCCCTATAGTCAATACACATGCATACTAACCTATCCTTTTTCGGTAAAAATATTACCGAAGCACACCATGGTGATGAACTAGATCAGATGAAGCCATTATCCTGAAACTCATCTACATGCTTCTTCAACTCTGCCAGTTCGCAATTGTTGACACTATAGACATGCTGAGATATCGGCTCTGCGCCTAGCACTAAGTCTATAGAGAACTTCACTCGGTCTTGTGGCAAGCCCGACAACTCCTCTAGGAAAACATCCATAAACTCTGCTATTAACGGATGTAACAGCTTATTCTCTTCCATCATGGCTCCACAGATGGCATCCTCGATCTGCTCTACTGTACCTCTGGAAATCTCAAACTCTGCCTCTCCAGGCGATCAAAATAATACCATACCTCCATGATAATCTATACTAACATGGTGCCTACTCAACCAATCCATCCCAAGTACTATATCGTAGCTCGAAAGTGGCATTACGAGTAAACATGCACTCAACTCTCGGCCTAGCAGTGTAATAATCTGATCCTTGCAAACACCACTGACCAGGATAATGCCACCCCCAGTCGTGATCTTGCAAGTCCTAGCCAAAGGTTCAGCCTCTAAATGATGCTTAAGAACAAAAGATACAGATACAAAACTATAGGAAGCACCAGAATCAAATAAAGCATATGCTAGAATAGAATTAAGAAGAACTGAACCTGATATCACATCTACCACTGGCTCGGTCTCGTCGACCGTCATGGCGAATACTCGTCCCTGGGGTGCGCCTCTCTGCTGGTGGTGGTATTATTGTTAGGAGATTCTCTGTTGTTTTGTCTGTAATAGACGTCCCCTCTACTGACCCATAGGTGACCTCACTGGTGCTCTTTGAACTGGAGCTTCTCTTTGAACTAGAGCTGCTCTTTGAGCTGCACGACAAGGAGACACGGGATAATCCCTCATCTAATGTCCATCTGCGCCACAATACAAGCAAACTCCCAACCTCATCCTACAAACCTCCTAGAAATATCATGTCTTTTTACAGAAGTGACAGGTGGGAGTCTGCTGAACTCATCTCTGCTGTTGCTGTTGCTGTTGCTGTGGTACTTGCTGCAATGGTGCCCGAACTGGAGCGTAGAACTACTGCAGCTGGAAAGTCCTCTGTTGCTGAAAATAGGGTCGCTTGGCTGGACCCGCACTGCTGCTAACTCCTCCCAATACATCTCTCCCCTCTTGGACTTGAGCTCCAAGTCATCCTCTGCCCTCTAGGCATCTATCAACATCTCCTCGAATGTCATAGTACGGTGACCCCTGGTGAGTGATTTGACCTCCCTGACCAAACCCTTCCCGAACTTTCTCGCTCTCCCTAGGGGGTTCTGTACCTCCACAAATTTTTCTAACGACAAAACTCGATGGCATACTCATCCACCGTCATACTCCCCTAGACGAGATCCTAAAACTGGCTCTCTAGGGCATTCAGAGCCACATCAAGGAAGAACTTTTCCTTGAAAAGCTCTTTGAAAGCTTCCTAAGTCAATCCAGGCACCGTAATCCTCGGATCTGTGCAAAATTATGTCAGGGCTATTATAGAAGGATGGAAATCTTAATTCATGTGCCCAACAACCATGCACCCCAAGATCGACTCAGAAGAAATCAGGCCACAGAATGACCATGCGGCCAAGAAAAGTAGCATCCATGCGTCCCAATATTGGCCACATAAAGTCCTGACACAAAGATTATGTTTGACATAGAATCCTAACAAAAAGAATTTTTTGAATGCCTCAAAAAATGTTAGCACACTAAGCGACAAGAAGCTCTCGTCAGAATAATAATGACTCCTGACAGGCATGCAGTGCCATGTGTACAATACGACAAAGGCTCCATGGGTCCCTGGCCCCATGCGTCCTAGACTCTATCTGTTCCATGCATCTCTGACCTTATGCGTCCCCGACCCCATACGTCTCATGCGTCTCTGGCCCCATACATTTTGAACTCCATGCGTCCCCTGCATCTCTGGCCCCATTTGTTGTAGACTTCATGCGTCTCATACGTCTTTGGTCCGACGCGTCCTGGACTCCATACATCTAACGTGACAGGATTTCCTGAGACAAAATATTTCTATTCTAACTAAAGTAATTCTCTCCAAATAAATACGGGCTATGTGTCAAGCTGACCAAGTTACGCAAATAAAAGGCGAGAACTGTCCAGATCTTCAGCAACAATAAATCGCAACAAATGTCCATATGGCAGCTCGGCCTGGACTCAACTTCATCTTGTTAAAGATGTACATGTGGCAACCTGCCCATCGTATGCGCCTACAGTGCAACAGTATCCTATTGAAGGAGCCCCCTTGTGGCCACCAAACAGAAGCACATACGACACCTATAGCCCATCAACATGATGGCTATAAATAGGAGCAACTTAAACGTTCCAAAGGCTGACTGGCTTTTTCTGCTTCAGAGACTATACCCCTCCAAGCGAGCTACAAATATGCACATAAGCTCATGAGAGAGAGAGAGAAAGGGAGAAGAGAAGATAGCATCCCTCATTCACTCGTCAAACCGTCAACGAAGTAAGAGAGTCGCTGTAGTACTCAATCTCCATCGTCACATTACCCAGACTAAAAATATTGTACTTAGATTTTCTATCTAGGATATCTTTGTACTTTTTTATTTGTTGTTAAATAAAAGTTTCCCAAACTCACTTTCAATAGAAAATAAGGTGGAGACTCTGCTGGGGACCTCCTTCTCCTTTGATGAGAAGGTCGTTATGCAGTTCAATGCGTTAAAGCTGGGTTCAACCCAGAGGATACTGGTTGTACGCTTCGACCAACAAGCCTTTGAGGAAATGCTCTCTAAGAGTGGCGTTTCTCTAAGGTTGGCAAAGCCTAAGAAGACCCGCAGGACATGTGTTGCAAAGGCTGCTTTGCCTCACCAAACTACGGAGCATGCTCTCCCCGTATCTCTCTCTCTCTCTCTTTCTCTCTCTCTCTCTCTCTCTCTTTGTGATAGGAGACACACATTATGCGTCCACACGGGCTGACGCCTCTCATGCGGCAGCCTTTTCTGACAAGAAAAGTGCTCAGCACCTGAAGACCCGCAGGACATGGGTTGCAAAGGACGTTGTGCCTCACCCTATTGTGGAGCGTGTACTCCCCGTCTCTCTCCCAGCCGCAGGGGACGCACATTATGTGTCCCCTTAAGCTGACGCCCTTTATGCGGCAGCCTCTTCAGACAAGGAAAGTGCTCAACACTTGAGCTCTGGCAGTGCAAAATACTACGATTCCAGGAGTTAAAGCGCTAAGATACGTTCTATGCGGCCACGTCAAAATTTGCATGAGAAAGACTATGCGGCACTGCTTGGTACTCGCAGGCAGATGGCAGCATGCCACCAAGACATTAGCAGAAGTTTTATCTTCGACTAAATCTCATGCAACACTTACTCCATGCGCCATACTGAGAAAGGCGAAGATATAAACTTGGACTCTTCATACTATGCACAGGTGCGTGCTATGACGAAGAAGTCTAGGGAAATGCGAGCTCTCCAAGCTCAAGAAATTGCTCATTAAACCGACCATCAGCAGGCGCCACTAACTGTAATGTGTGCCCCTGATAGAAATTTGTACAAAATCGGCCTATGCATCCAGCCCGCAGTAGCAATCAGACAGGGTTAGTCTAAAGAGTCTTTCATTAGCAACCTGGAACAAGTTCTTGTACGAATCCTATGTCAGGTAGCAAAGTTAACACATATGCACCCATGTGCTCAGTCTACCCGGGCTCATAAGATTGGTGCAAAGGTGAACCAGCCCTCTCTTGACTTGAGCAACGTGATCAATCATAAGCGAAAAGTGAGGGAATCAACTATGACATATGAAGTATCCTCCCCAGGGTATCACTGTGCCAGCATTATCATCAACTACTGCTATAACAAAGTAGCAATACTCACAAATAGGTAGTCGATATTCCAGCGACTACAACTAAAGGCACCCACCCAACGGCAACCCGGAGAACAGGTGTAAGCACCAGAGGCTGAGGAGCAGACCTCCACCTCATGTTATTCTACTCGGAAGGCCCCCTCTATGAGAGAAGTTCGGAAGTTCAGCACCTCCAATCCGTTGCTCTCGGCCAGCGAAACCCACAAAAGGTATTTTTCTGGGCACCCAATCAAAGAAGAAGTTGTCAACCACTGGGGGTAGTTCTTCCTCAGGACCTCATATAGCTACTCAAGCTGGGGGTCGTAGTCCCCCAGACCTCTAAGATAATCCGACGTTCCAAGAAGATGGTGATTCCTAAGGAAAAGATGCCAAGATTCCTAGGGGTGGCTGCCTTCGCCAAGAAGATGTAGCTTCCTACACTGGGGGTAGTATTCCCTCCGAGTCCCAAGAGGATACGGCACTACCTACTTTTCCAGATAACTATTTATGGTAATAGTCTGAGGCAAAAAGTGTGATGTCCACCGTCCCATCTATTTCTCCCCATGTGAGAACATCATATATGGCGGAGGACGATCACGACGGCCCCAACGATCGATATCGCCTTGAAACCCTCGAGGCCATGATGCAAACTATGAGTGCGTCTATACAAGACATGACCAAGACAATGCTAGAGATCAAGGAAAATATACCTCACAACCAGCAAGGGCCTTTGGTCAAGCAAGCCTGGACCCCGAGAACAATAGGAATTCAAATCCAACCGCTCCAGCCTCTAGCAGTAATCATCACTTGCTTGGATTGTCTGCTCCTTCTGTAGTCGATGAAGTCCGGAAAGCAATGCGGGAGGTACGAGAACTTCGGGTCCGCCTAGACTCAATGGGCAATCGAGACTCATTACGCAAGACCGGGGTTCGACAACCGTATCCCCTTGAGTGGAGAGATGTATCGTACCCGTCCAAGTACAAGTTGTAAACCCCCTCAACCAAAATAGGTATTTTATGCATATTTTATATTAATATATTTATTATAGATGTTTAATTTCTTTATATTATTCTCTTAGTTAATTAGAAAATAAAATTTTTGATATATTTACTTATATAAATATTTATTTAGAATTATTTTTAGGCTATTTTAGATTTATGGAGATTTTTCTAGAATTTTTGGTAATTAAAACCTAGGAAACATAAATTTCTAGGACTTCCATGATTTACTATGAGACCATACTTGAATTTTGTTACTACCCAATATTTATTTTAGAGTTAAAATATTTAAATATATTTTTCTGTAATTTATTTAGAATTTTAAGGAATTATTGGATTTTTGGAATTATTGATTATTTATTTAGATATATAAAGTCTTAATATAAGATAGATGCTAATTTAGTGTTAATAGATATTAATAAGATTATATATAAATTATTTGTATTATCTTTAATTCTATTTAAGATTATAAATTATTAAGATAAACTCAAACTCTATTTTAAAATAATTCAAATCATGGGCCTACTAGGAAAATAACTTCATGCATATCCTATCCTTATTTAAACTGATCCTAATCATATCCAAATTAGCCAATCCTAGTCGTATTTAATTAAATAGTATTCACCATTATAAATACCTATTAGACTTTATGGAATAAACTCATGTTTCATATTTTTCTTCCCCAAACTTCTCCCTTTTTCGTTCAAAAATAGTCAAATTTGTCATAAATTTAGCCTCATTTTCTAGTAGTTAGGACAACTTAAAAAGACGATATCTCCTAGCTCCGGACTCCAAACGCGCTCTAGTTTTTTTGTTAGAACTATATCAAGGTTAGTTTTCTGAATATATAAATTATTTTAATAATTGCAGAACCTATTTTTCTAAAAAATTCTAAAAGTGCTAGTTGTCAGAAATCAGACGTATTTTCATGTTTTTGAGATTTTGGGAGATCCCGAACTCAAAATTATGAGCCGTTTAAAGTTTCGAAAAGCTGACATGATGAAATTACATAAAATTATATTTTCCAAATTTAAAATGCAAGTTTAATCTACTTTAAAGTTCATGCAACATAGACATAAATAGGAAACCACCGAAAACTGTCATCTATGCGCCCTTGTGGCCATAACTCTTTACCGACTTGTGATTTTATGAAACCGTCGATTTTGGTGTTCATGTAGAATTAAAATCTATAAGATTCTACACACAAATCTAGGATTTGAGTTGGTTGAATTTTTGGTCAATGGATTGCCTCGATTAGTGTGCCACGGATCACAAATCCGTAAAATTGACTTTCTTTGGACCAAAATTAGGGTTTAACAATAAAATCAGATTATAATAAGATAAAAATACTATTTTAGGTTATTTTATTCAGAATTAAAATAGATTAAAATGGAGGAACCTATTCACCCACTTTTGTAACCTAACTTGTTTAATTTATGTGACGGGTAGATCGGACGACGCCTTAAGTTGCGACTTCATCCTTTTTCAGAACAGGCAAGTATACCTTGCCATTGTATTATGATTTATATTATATATGATGCATGTATTTTATTTCTGTTATTTAGTTCATATATTTTAACTTCTATATAAACTGTGCGTCCAAGAATAACTTAGGTGCAACAACGGTGGTGTCGTATTTTTTCTTTATTATATATATTATGTATGTTGACCTAGTTTTACGAGACCACCACATGATTGAAGGCATCATTAGGTTTCATTGGTCGTGACACATCTGTTACATGAGTGTGAGTCTCATGTAGGACACGAACTTGCGTGACAGGCTGGCCTCATATACGTTTGGGACGTGCGATAGGGAACAACTGTTGATAGAATTTGCATGCAAGAAGACTTGGCAGTTATTAGAGGTATCATCGTGTCATGGATATGACATACTTAGTGCATGGGGTGGGAAGAACAACAAGTAAGATTTTTGGGCTCCTTTGTACTTTTCTTGTGTAACCTGTACGCTCCGCCGGAGATGCCCGGTCATGATGACCCCTATATTACCTAGCGGCCTCTGGCGTTCAAAAGACGACATACTTTTTAGGCCCCTGAATTTTCGAGAGAATCATGCCAATCCCATTTTAGCCAGATAGCCTACATGTTGGAAAGTTGTTCTCAAAGTGCATTCATATAGACGGTTAGACGACCCATTGGATGTTTAATTTTAGTACTTTATTGGCATTCTTCTATGTATCTTGTTACGTCCCTCTGAGGACCTGGTTCCTTTCCAGGTGTAGATGATCATGGCTATTTGCAGGAGCACGGATCAGGACTTGCTATTTTATTATCTTTCGAGGAGGTCTTATCTTCGAGTCTCATTGTTTATTAGATGATGTACTTATTTTGTTTCTCTTATATTCTAGTTGGTAGTGGATTTGTCTCCATCCAACTATTAGTTCCTCTGGACTAGTTTATATTTGGTCCATTGACCTATATGATCATTTATTTCTTTATGATTTCTGTGGATGAGATTTAGTTATGCCCTGTGACTTGTGATAATTATATATCACTTGTGAATTATTGTTCATAATACAGCGTACGTATGTATTATGGTTTTCATATATTGGAGTTGCCATATACATACGGCTGGCATGCTTACGTATTTCTAGTCCTATGTATTTTAGGACTAGGGCGTAACATATTTTTAGTGGTGTCCCATGCAGGTCGAGAGTATATTGTCTCGGTTATGTTACTGTACCGAGCAAGCCTGTAAATATGATTAGAGTATAAGATCTCATCCTCATTTGACTATGACTCACCTTCCTTCCAATCCGTTCTATTTAAATAATTGTATCCTGCTTGGTCCATGTACTTCCCTAATAGTTCCTTGAGTATAGTCTTCTGCTAGAATATAGGAATCCTTGTTGTTAGGATGATAATTAGGGTAACATTTCTACTAAGAATACAACTAAAATATTGACACATCACTAAGTTTAGAATACCTAATGAACCCTAGCATCCCTTACCTATAGATTAATTGACCATTATCACCTGATATATTTATGAAGGACTTGAGAGTAGTTTAGACACTACTAGGATTAGTTAGAAATTTGACCATATTATTTGACCCTAGTATTAAGGAACCAATAGAAATCCAAGGTTGAATATTAGGACTAAACCTAACTTTCATAGTGAGATAATATTAGAACAATAAATTTAGATTCTTGTCTTGTTATTAGCATAACAGTACCATAGGAAGCCAAGAAGAATGAATAGAACAGTTTTTTTATCTTTCAAATTGTGCCACGTAACCCTTTTGATTGTAGGCCAAGTGATTTCTTTTATGTTAGGATATATAGTTTGTTAGGATTATAATTGTAATCTTGAATTTTGAAATTATGTGCTTAGTAGTTCGAGCTTGATAGTTTGAGTTGCTCATTTAGATTATGATTTTATGATTATACTTTAGTTTCAAATCACGTAATTTGTATCCATATCTCAATACAGGTTATATCCGCTTTCACTTGAGAGTCAGTAACTTCTCCATTCTTAATATTAGCACTTTTGTTCTATAAGCACTATGATTAAAACTTAAGATGACCATTACCTATATAATGCAATAGGATACCTTAATAAGTACCAAGATATTTTTCTCGTGTACCCCAGCAAGAGTTTCTACTTTATTTACAAGAACAATATTATTTTGTAGAATCCCCTTGAGGCAGTTACAGTATTAGTTTATTCATGTAAGTTGGGTAGTATGCCTCACAACCTAGTATCACATAGTCTTTTTGACCCATTAATGAAGTGTAATTGAATGACCCTAACTATAGGCTTCCATAAGAAGATAGTGTTTATCCAGACTGTAGAACTTAGAGGCCCATACCTCCATTTGGTCGACTAGAGACTGAGACAAGGAGTTAGTATGGCAACTGTAGAGGCACAACACCGGACGAGTCTTATCTTTTTGTGAACTTGAATTATTTTGTACCTTCCTTCATCATAATCCAACGTACTTATAATTTTTTGGACTACCTTGACTTATGCTGCTATTATAGCCTAGTTTTGCAAGCATACTCTTTTATCGAGCTTGTTCATGACATATGTATTATTGGGGGCCCACACTAATACACTGTCTAAATCAGAATTAGTTTATTATGGTCTAGCTAATCTTAGTGCGCTTGGTTCGCTCTTCGCATAACTACTTTACGTGGATTGATATATAGTTGACTCATAGACGAATATACTTACCCTCTAAACAGGTCAGAGCATATCATATCAGGTACATAAATGTTCTGACATAAACATGGGAATAGGAATTTACCAAAATAAGATTTTAATCCATGACTGCCATGACAACCCCCTTTTGAATTCTTTAAACGCCTTGAACCCCGTACTTGTATTCTATCACCTCCTCCTTGAATTCTTTATTGTTGTTTTTCGTCTTTTCCTATTTCAGAAAGATGAAATCTCGTGCTTGGTATAAGTTTGATACACGGAGAGTACTAGATATACCCTATAGGCCAATCGCATTACTTGGTGACTATCTTTTATAATTAAGGACATATCACATGTGATATATTTGGTGTTAGAATTTTTGAGAATATATTGAATAACACGATTAATTAATTTAAGGAAGTCTTTCTTAAAGCTATAGTCTTATGTGATAGATCGATAAATTCTAAGTTGGGTAGAAGTTGCAGTGTCAATTTGAGCTAAAAATTTATATGAAGGTAAAAATCTTAGACGGTGGTTACGAATGTTATCAAGTAAGATAAGATCAAGAGAATTAAGTCATTTTAATTTCAAGAATTTTTAGAAGAATGATTATGATGATAAGGATTTAACTTTAAAGAGAAGAATGCCTTATGGAATGAATTTAAAAACTTTGATATATTGGACCAAATATTTATAATTTTAGCACATGATTTAAATTTTGAATATTAAAGGTTGAATTATCGATTTAAATTTTGAGGATAAATATAGAATTTAACCTTGAATATTTGGTGGATTGGATTAAAAATTTTACAATTTGAGAATTTAAATTTAAATGCTAAATTTTGAATGTTGAATCACCCAGATAAAATTTTGAGGATGGAGATCGAATTTAAGATTTGATGACTATGAAATCCTTAAATTTGAACTAGGAATAAGATTGGATTCAATAGATTTTTGGTTATTTAAAATCTAGAGAAGATTATGATAGTTGAAAATCGTGATATAAAATTTGAGGTGGGTTATTTAAATCTTGATAATGTCATATAGATTTGAATTAAATTTGGATATTGATTATTTAAAAATTTAGAAGAGATTACGATAGGTTAAATTATGATTTAAACAGTGGTTATTTTAATTTGAAAATTGTGATGGATTTGAATAGATTTTGTCTTCAAATTTTTGAAAAAAATTACGGTTGACTTGTCTTAGATACGAATATGAAGGATTTAACAAATTATTCCTTATTTTTAATTTCGAGGATGAAATTCTTGTAAGTTAGGTAGATTGTAAACCCCCTCACCCAAAATAGGTATTTTATGTGTATTTTATATTATTATATTTATTATAGATGTTGAATTTTTTTAGATTATTCTCTTAGTTAATTAGAAAATAAATTTCTTGATATATTTACTTATATAAATATTTATTTAGAATCAATTTTAGGCTTTGTTAGATTTTTGGAGATTTTTTTAGATTTTTTGGTAATTAAAACCTAGGAAACATAAATTTTTAGGACTTCCATAATTTACTATGAGACCATACTTGCATGTTGTTACTACCAAATATTTATTTTAGAGTTAAAATATTTAAATATTTTTTTTTGTAATTTATTTAGAATTTTAAGGAATTATTGAATTTTTGGAATTATTGAGGATTTATTTGGATATATAAAGTCTTAATATCAGATAGATGTTAATTTAGTGTTAATAGATATTAATAAGATTATATATAAATTATTTGTATTATCTTTAATTCTATATAAGATTATAAAATATTAAGATAAACTCAAACTCTATTATAAATTAATTCAAATCTTGAGCCTACTAGGAAAATAACTTCATTCATATCCTATCCTTATTTAAACTGATCCTAATCATATCCAAATTAGCCAATCCTATTCGTATTCAATTAATATAGTCTTCACCATTATAAATACATATTAGACTTATGGAATAAACTTATCTTTCAAATTTTTCTTCCCCAAACTTCTCTCTTTTTCGTCCAAAAACAGTCGAAATTCGTCATAAATTCAGGATCATTTACTAGTAGTTATGACAACTTAAAAAGACGATATCTCCTAGCTCCGGACTCCAAACGTGCTCCAGTTTTTTTTTGTTAGAACCATATCAAGGTTAGTTTTCTGAATATATAAATTATTTTAATAATTTCAGAACCTAATTTTCCAGAAAATTCTAAAAGTGCCAGCAGTCCAAAATCAGACGTATTTTTGTGTTTTCAAAATTTGGGGAGATCCTGAACTCAAAATTATGAGCCGTTTGAAGTTTCGAAAAGATAAAATGATGAAATTATATAAAATTATAGTTCCAGAATTTAACATGCAAGTTTAATCTACTTTAAAATTCGTGCAACGTAGATATAAATAGGAAACCACCAAAAATTGTCATATGTGCGCCCTTGTGGCCATAACTCTTTACTGGCTTATGATTTTATGAAACCATCAATTTTGGTGTTCATGTAGCATTAAAATCTATAGGATTGCATACACAAATCTAGGATTTTAGTTGGTTGACTTTTTGGTCAACGAATTGCCTTGATTTGCGTGCCATGGATCACAAATCTGTAAAGTTGACTTTCTTTGGACCAAAATTAGGGTTTAATAATAAAATCAGATTATAATAAGATAAAAATACTATTTTAGGTTATTTTATTCAGAATTAAAATAGATTAAATTGGAGGAACCTATTCACCCACTTTTGTAACCTAACTTGTTTAATTTATGTGATGGGTAGATCGGACGATGCCTTGAGTTGCGACTTCATCCTTTTTCAGAGCAGGCAAGTATACATTGCCATTGTACTATAATTTATATTCTATATGATGCATGCATTTTATTTCTGTTATTTAGTTCATATATTTTAACTACTATATAAACTGTGCGTCCAAGAATAACTTGGGTGCAACGACAGTGGCGTCGTATTTTATCTTTATTATATATATTATGCATGTTGACCTAGTTTTATGAGACCATCACATGATTGGAGGCATCATTAGATTTTATTGGCCGTAACACATCTGTTACACGAGTGTGAGTCTCATGTAGGACACGACTTGCGTGACAGGCTGGCCTCTTGTACGTATGGGACATGCGATAGGGAATAACTGCTGATAGAATTTGCATGCTAGAAGACTTGGCAGTTATTAGAGGTATCATCGTGTCATGGATATGACATGCTTAGAGCATGGGGTGGGAAGAACAACAAGTAAGGTGTTTGGGCTCCTTTGCACTTTCCTTGTGTAACCCGTACGCTCCGCCGGAGATGCGCGATCGTGATGACCCCTATATTACCTGGCGGCCTCTGGCGTTCAAAAGACGACATGCTTTTTAGGCCTCTGAATCTCCGAGAGAATCATGCCAATCCCATTTTAGCCAGATAGCCCACGTGTTGAAAATTTGTTCTCAAAGTGCATTCACATATACGGTTAGGCAACCCATTGGATGTTTAATTTTAGTACTTTATTGGCATGCTTCTATGTATCTTGTTACGTCCCTCTGAGGACTTGCAGGAGCATGGATCAGGACTTGCTACTTCATTATCTTTCGAGGAGGTCTTCTCTTCGAGTCTCATTGTTCATTGGATGATGTACTTATTTTGTTTCTCTTATATTCTACTTGGTAGTGGATTTGTCTCCATCCACCTATTAGTTCCTCTCGACTAGTTCATATTTGGTTCATTGACATATATGATCATTTATTTCTTTATGATTTATGTGGATGAGATTTAGTTGTGCCCTGTGACTTGTGATAATTATATACCACTTGTGAATTATTGTTCATAATACAGCGTACGTATGTATTATGGTTTCCATATATTAGAGTTGCCATATACATACGGCTGGCATGCTTATGTATTCCTAGTCCTACGTATTTTGAGACTGGGCATGACACAAGCTCTTTAACTCATCTCTATTTGATGGAAAGACATATTTTCGACAATTCATGAGTTACTTCAAGATGACAATGGGACATCTGCCTCACAACAATGCCCTCTTAACCAAGATCTTTATCGGGGAGTTGTCTAAAATATCTTTCGATTGGTTCTGCATCCTCCAGGACAACTGTATTTCATCGTTTGACGATCTCAAAGTTCTTCTCCTTGCTCCATTCTATGACAAGGGAAATGACATAATGATGTCCTTTTTAATGGATATCACGCAAAAGGAGAAAGTGTTTGTACGAGAATACATCAAGCGGTACAAACAAGCGGTGCTAAAATTAACCTTCGGTAACCCTGAGTTCACACTGATGGACACCTGCCAGAGAAACCTCCTCCCCACGGCCAGACTCTGGATGGACGACTCTCAGTTTAAAGACTGGAGGATGTTCATAATAAATATCATCGGTGCTGAGAAGAAAGCAGGCTCTTGGGAATACTGATCCCCGTCGCTGATGATAGGGAAAATGATCTTACAACAGCAAAAACAATAGAGGTTGTAGCACCCGAGATGGCAAGGGAAAGCAGGCTCTTGTCGCCAACATAACCAAGAAGCCCGAGCCAAAGCCCGCAGAGGTTCCAAAACTGAAGGAAACTTATTCCTTCGAAGATGATGATGTCATGGAAATCTTTGACGTGCTAATAAAGGAAAACAAACTTCGGCTCCATGACGTCAAGTGTCCTATTGAGGTAGTCGAGGTGAATAATCTGAAGTACTGCCACTACCATTGATACGTCCACCATGCGATACGGGATTGCTACACGCTGAAGCGATATATCCAGCGTCTTCTCGACACCAAGGCCGTCACCTTGAATTTTGATGATAAATAGTTACCGCTAACAGTTACCCAAGACGAAGTAACCTGATCCCCAGGGCAACAAAAGAGGTTGTCAATCTTCCTCCAGCTCATGACCAAACAACCTGGCTAATACCTTTCACCACATCACGTGGGGAGGTCATGTGGGTCCATCCAGATCTTGCTCTAGACTTGATGCAGTAGGCAATGCCTTCCGCCACCAAGTCCAAGGGCAAGAAGACCAAGTCCAGCTACCCAGTTTTTATCCCTTCCGAATAAGCTATAGTAGGAACAACAAGGTCGGCCCTGGCATACCAACGAGAGTACGACATCCCTGATGATGGTAAGATTCCAATCGCTGCATCCGAGCCGGGTCTATCCCAGCCTCCAGCAGCGGACAAGTTCAAGCAGAAAAAACCTCATTTCGATAAACCGCTGAGCAAATATACAGCTCAGGGGATGGAAAAGCCCTACAACTTTGATATATTGGCACAATTAGCCAATACTCCAGCGAAGTTGTTGCTATTCGAGCTTTTTTGACTCTCCAAAGGCACTCGGGTTGCTCTGAGTGAGGCATTATAAAATGCTGACACCTACCTGGCGTAGTTTAAGCCGCCAGATGAGAATCATGCCGCATGTCCCTACTGCAATAATGTGATGGAGGTGATACCCAACATCATTTTCTCGCAAGAAGACATATTATTGAGGAACAGTCGGCACGATCATCCTCTGTATTACATGGGGTATATTGGTGCCATCAAGGTAGACCGGATATACATCGACCCCGGTTCCTCAATTAGCATCATCCCACGGAGTCTGCTTCAGACCTTGGATATCCCGATGCATCACCTGGCAGCAACCAATACTACCATCAGTGGCTTCAACTCAGGGAGGAGCTACCCTCTGGGCAAGATTCATTTGAAGTATTAGATCGACGACTTGAAAACAGAGGTCACTTGCTATGTCATAGACGCAGAAGTATCCTATAAGGTCATGTTGGGACGTCCATGGATACATCAGTATATGATCATACCGTCAAGACAAAATTTGTCGATGTTGATCCATTCAAAAGGGTTTAGTCCTATTACTCTGGCTCGATCCTCTACAAGCAGGTCCACCAAGATGAAGGTGGAAATAATGTCTATGATGAGGCAGAGATTGGGACAACATCGGACGAGCCCTTGAGAGTCCATCTTAAAGAAAGCGCTCCCGACATAGCCCCTCCCCTCATAGTAAACTATACAGGAAAGCACATGAACCACTGGTCATTTGCCTTCATAGACCGAGTAGACGGCTAAAGGAAGACCCAATATCTACTACAACTTCCTAACCTATAGTAGCAAAGATGTGCAAGAGACCACCAAAGTCGTCGCTCGTACTGGGGTAGATCTCGGAAAGAACGAACGGAAGGAGTACGTAGTAGCCCATGCTAACGTCCCTTCCCTTGATGATATAATTCCTGAGGATAAGATACCTTACTTTATGAATAAAGAGCTATCTTGAACCACTCGGATGTTGCACATCTTAGCACATTATATTCTAGGGAGCACAGTCTAGGCTTGCACCTGCATACACAGATGATTATAACCTATGTAGTGAACTGGATTATCTCTAGTCAAAACTCATAGTTCATAATTCCAACAAGGAAGAGGGAAGACAAACTCATCATCTTCGGCAGGGTAAAAATTCCCCAATCCTCCGTCCCAGAGGAACTGGAGTCAGAACTCGATACCAGAAAACTACCACTACACCAGTACAGTTCTCAAACCAAGAATCTCATACAGAAGATCAGATATGATCTGAAAGCTATTAGGGACTTGAACCATGGCAAGGACGATAGCTGCCTCTGCGTCTACAGGCAAGTTCGAGGATTACTACCATAAGACCAAGCATGGCTTAGGGTACGTCATGCCTCCCACGATCCCCGAAGGCTCGGATGAAAAAGATGAGTTACACTCTCACTCTTTAGAATCTTTCTCTTGGGACTCCAACATCAGTATCAGAGAGATGCTCAAACAAATATTGTCTGCCAATATGGTGTCAGCTGACCCTGAGAAAGACGATGAGGATCTACTTGAACTCTTTGAAGTAAAACCGTAGGCCCAACTTCTAGACGCACAATGAGAGATATGGTTCGAACAATGATAACCTACAACACTAAGTCGGTCAAGCAACAGCAATGGTGGTTGTGGCCGGACATAATGAATGCCATCGAAGCTGAAGTCAATAAACTGATACCTAGTGGCTTTATCCGCGAAGAATAACATCCATATTGGGTAGCCAATATTTTATCCGTCGTCAAAAAGAATGGAAAGATCCAGATCTACATTGACTTTCATGATCTAAATGAGGCATGCCCTAAGGACGAGTTTCTCCTTTCGATAATAAACATAATGATCGACAACACTTGTGGCTTCGAGCGCATATCCTTCATGGACGGATTTTTAGGCTACAATCAAATCAAGATATTTCCTAACGATGAGAATTATACATCATTCCAAACGTCGATAGGAGTGTACTGCTACATAGTCATGCCCTTTAGTCTGAAGAATACAGGTGCTATATACCAGCGAGCTATGAGCACCATCTTCCATGAATATCTATGTAAGACAGTAGAGTATTATGTTGATGACATCGCTGTTCAGAGTCGCTCTAATGATGATCACCTCCGAGAATTAAAGATTGTGTTTGACCTCATGCGTGCACACCAACTCAAGATGAATCTTACCAAATCCGTCGTAGGAGTCTCCAGCGACAAATTTCTTGGTTTTGTCATAACTTCGAAGGGTATCTACGTAGACCCCGACAAGACTAAATCAATCCTTGAAATACACCCATCGAAGAACCTCAGAGAACTTCGTGGCCTTCAAGGAAGACTGTCATACATCAGGAGGTTCATATCAAACCTCTCTGGACGTTGTCAGTTGTTCATTCAGCTCATGAAGAAGGGAGTCTTCTTTGTTTGGAACGAACGCGCCTTCGACGACATCAATGAGTATCTCAAGAACCCACCAGTATTGGTGGCCCCCGTTGTAGGAAAATCCTTCTTGCTATACGTGCGGGCAATGAATCATTCCCTCAGAGCTCTACTAGCCCAGAAAAGTGATGCAGGTCATGAACATGCCATCTACTCTCTCAGCAGAATGATGGCCGGCACAAAGAACAGGTATAACCCTATTGGAGTGCCTAACTCTGGTCTTCGCCATTCAGAAGATTCGGCATTACGTGGCAGAATAAACCATCCATATGATCTCGTGAGTTAATCCTTAATTAATCCTCCCAGGATCCTTATGAATAAACCCAGAGCGCTCAACACTCTCCTAGCCATATGGGCAATACTGCTGTCGTCGTACGATATTATATTTTTTCACAAAAGGAGGTCAAAGGCCAAGTATTGACAAATTTCCTGGCAGCCCACCCTGTACCAAAAATCTTGAAGCTCTACGAGGAGATCCTAGACGAAGTAGCGGACTCAAACATGACAACAAGTGCAGAAGCCGATTGGCGAATATTCTTCGACGGTGCTTCAAGAACAGAGCCCAAATGCGATATTGTCGCTGGCGTCGGGATAGTACTGATTTTCTCACATGATCTGGTCATAAACCACGCTTACTCCCTCACAGAGCCATGCTCCAACAATATTGTAGAGTATAATGCCCTAGTTATTAGGCTCCAACTCGCTAAATAAGTGGCAGTAGACTACCTGGAAGCCTACAATAATTTCAAGCTAATAGTCAGTCAGGTCCGGGGCGAGTATGAGGTCCGGCACGAAGACTTGATTCTACACCACCAAGCCGCGCTCAGAATAATCTCCACCTTCTATGGTTCTTCATAGAGCATGTCCCACGATTGCGGAACATTGAGACTGACGCCCTGGCCGACCTTTCTTCCTCCCTAGTAGTCCCGGTCAAAATCTATCAACTGATCACAGTGATCGGTCAAGAGTTGGTTTGCCCAAAAAATAATTTTTGTTTGTGCTTGAGCTACTCAGTAGAGACAAACACCGACTTCCAAGGCTGGAGACTCTCATTCATCGACTATGCAGTCTATGAAATTCTCCCCGAGAACCCAAAGGAAGCCACTTCTATCAGAAGACGGTCCCTCGGTACTATTACGATACGGCTACCAAAATGTTATTTCGCCGTTCCTACGATGGTCTTCTACTATGATGCCTATCGAATGCAGAAGTGAAGCAGGATCTCCGTGAGGCTCATGACCGAGATTGAGGTGTCCATCATCCCGGACCCAAGCTACAGGACCGTCTTCAGAAAATGTGTTACTATTAGCCGACAATGGTAGTAGAGGCTGTTGACTATGCGACGAAGTGCCAAGCGTAGCAAATTCATGCAGACTTTATCCACCAGCCCTCAGAATTTCTATACCTAATTGTGGCATATTGTCCGTTTGAAGCGTGGAGAATGGATATTATCGGGCCAATTAGTCCACCTTCTTCAAAGGGACATCGGTTCATCTTGGCTATCACTGACTACTTCTTTAAATAGGCGGAAGCTGTTCCACTCGCTGAAGTCAAGACCTCAAACGTGATCAGCTTTGTCAAGCATCATGTCATATACCGCTTCGGCTTGCCACGGAGGATCATCCACGATAATAGTCCATAGTTTGCAAGCTATCGCATTACCAGTTTTATGACAAAAATTGAATCCAGAATGTAGCCTCGACTTCCTACAACCCAGCAACAAATGGTCTGGCAGAAGCATTCAACAAAATAATCATCAAGCTACTCAAGAAGTTTGTGTCATCCAATAAGTGCGACTAGAATAAGAAGCTGGATGAATGTCTCTGGACCTATCGTACAACGGTCCAGACACCTACTAGAAGTACGTTATTCTCCTTAGTCTTTGGGAGCGAAGCAGTCCTCTCACTCAAGATCCAAATCCTCTCATTTCGAGTGGCTTTGTCCAACCAATTGACCATTGACGATAATTACCGTCGACAACTACAAGAGTTAGAAGCGCTCAACGAGAAACGTCTCTTGGATCAACAGTGCATTGAGCTGTACCAAGCACGCCTCTCAGGAGCCTTCAACAAACGGGTCAAGAAGAGGACTTACCAAGTGGGGGACTTCATCTTGACAATAAGAAGATCGATGCTCATGACCCACAAAATGGTCGATAAATTCTAACCTAAATGGGAGGGCCCGTTCATCGTGAAGTATGTGTTCTCCAACGGCGCCTATTGGCTCGCAAAATCCAATAACAACTTACTCATAATGCCTATCAACGACAAGTTCCTCAAAAAGTACTTCTCAATGCACTGTTGTCAAATCTAGAGTTGTAATCCTTTTACTATCAGATGGACAATCAAAATGTAAAGTATATGTTCCCCTTTGTTTATCCCTAGCAAGTGTGTAAGCACAATATGCACTTCACTTCCACAAAAGTTGGACGAAAGCCATTGTCTGTATTCGGGAATCCTGAATACGTAACAGACAGAGGATCCTCAAGAGCACCCCAGTAGAGCAATTCTCAGGTCTATCCCCACTCTCGGGTAGACTACTAATAATCAGTTTCCTTGGGCATTAGTTCACGTCCACATCACCTCTGAACTACTATCCAAATCGATTATCCCCAGCAGGGTTTACCATGTCTATATTACCCCTGAGAAAACCTCTTTGTATGACTATCGATTGTCACATCCATAATATCTCTGACATCGGTCGGCATCTAAACTTATTATTCGTACTTAACTCTAAGTACATCAGCGGTATTAAGTCCACAAAACCTGCTACATCCATATCACCTCTGGTAGGGCTTGTCTCGAACTTATTACTTACACTCAGGTGCGCAAGAGGTAATAAGTCCACAAAATCTATCACATCCATATCACCTCTGATAGGGTTTTATTTTATACTTATTATTTGCACTCCAGTGCGCAAGAAGTAATATGTCAACCAAAGATCTTCCAGTGGGCTGTCCACAACAAAAGCAAATAGTTCACGTCTATATTATCTCTGAACTATGAGCTTCCCATATTCTCCATCCAAAAAATAGCCATATCCATATTACCTCTGGCTCGTTACATTTTTTTTCCACAAAAATACCAGGATCATACCCAACCTCTCGGTACGACTATCGATTATCTTACGTCCGCGTTACCTTTGAGCTATCATCCTCACATCCTCTCTAGTAGAGTTTGCCATATTCGTCTTACCTCTGAGAAAACCTCTCTGTATGACCATCGATTGTTACGTCCATAATACCTTTGATATTGGTCATTATTTAAACTTATCACATGTACTTAACTCTAAGTACGCTAGCGGTATTAAGTCCATAAAATCTGCCACATCCATATCACCTCTGGCAGGGATTGTATTAAATCTATTACTTGCACCTAAGTGCGCAAATGGTAATAGGTCCACCAAAGATCCACTAGTAGGGATGTCCTCAACAACTACGGTATTGTGCTACGTCCATATTACTTTCGTACAATATCAAAAGTCCACAACAAATAAAAGATGAGATCCTTGCTGAGAGGTGGTGAATCCTTGATTCTCGTGTCGTACTATGAGCATAATTATGACGACGATGCTTGAATTTTTTACTCAACTTTATCCTTTAAAATATGTTACTTCGGGATCCTTGCTGAGAGATGACACAGAAATCCCAAGAATATCCTCTCAGAGATTGAGACAAATCTTGGTATTTAAAGATTTGATAGCCTGGCAGAAGCGCCTATGCAGCAACATGCCTATGCGGCATGTCATTCAGATACAGCCCAAGTTCTTCTCCTCCATGTTTCTTTTTCAAAGTATTCCAAACTTACTAGTTTGAACACTTTGAAGGGGGTCTTGTAGAAGCATTAAAAATTAGGATTCATGCGCCCAACAATCATGCGCCCCAAGATCGACTCAGAAAAAATTAAACCACAGAATGATCACGCGACAAAGAAAAAGTAACATCCATGCACCCTAATATTTGCCACAAAAAGGCCGGACACAGATTATGTCTAATACAGAATCTTGACAAAAAGGATTTTCTAAATGCCTAAAAAAATGTGAGCACACTAAGCGACAAGAAGCTCTCGTCAGACTAATAATGACTCCTGATAGGCGTACAACACCACGTGTACAATACTGAAATGGCTCCAAGCGTCCCTGGCCCTATGCATTCCAGACTCCATGTATTACATGCATCTCTGACCTCATGCGTCCCAGACTCCATACGTCCCTTGTGCCTCTGGCCTCATGTATTTTAGACTCCATGCGTCCCATGCGTCTTTGGTTCCATTCGTTCCAGACTCTATGCGTCACATGCGTCTCTGGCCTCATGCGTCCCGGACTCCATGCATCCAACATGGCAGGGTTCTCTGAGATAAAAAATTTCTGTTATGACTGAAGTAATTCTCTCCAACTAAATGTGGGCTATGTGTCAAGCTGACCAAGTCATGCAAATAAAAGGCGAGAACTGCCCAGATCTCCAGCAATAGCAAATCGTAACAAATATCCATATGGCAGCTCGGCCTGGACTCAACTGCATCATGTTAAGGATGTACATATGGCAACATGCACATCGTAGGCGCCTACAGTTGCAACCGCATCTTATTGAAGAAGCCTCCTTGTGGCCACCAAACAGAAGCACATGTGACACCTATAGCCCATCAACATAATGGCTCTAAATAGTACCAACTTAGACGTTCCAAAGGCTCGCTTTTTCTTCTTCAGAGACTATACCCCTCCAAGTGAGCTACGTACGTGCACATAAGCTCAAGAGAGAGAGAGAAGAGAAGAGTAAGATAGTCGTTGCAGTACTCGAACCATCAATAGAGTAAGATAGTCGTTGAAGTACTCGATCTCCATCGTCACATTACCCAGATTAAAAATATTGTACTTAGATTTTTTGTCTAGAATTTCTTTGTATTTTTTATTTATTGTTAAACGAAAGTTTTTCCAAACTCACTTTCAATGGCAAACAACTATATCGATCATCTGGCTACCGACAGCCTCTATCTGTAAACTCTCCCGGATATGTGCCAACCGAAGGATCCTCTCGATGTCCTCTATCCAGTCATATGCGTATAATATCCCCTCTATGGCGTTGAAGTCCTTGGGCAACATTCTCTTAAAATCAACAATAGTGCCTGGCTCGGCTACTGTGAGGCGGGATAGGGTAGAATAATCTGCGGCTGAACTAGTGACACTCTCTCAACGGCTGCGAGTGATAACTGGTGGGCATTCTTGATACCCTGTCGCATCATGTCCAACTGGCGATGCTATGCCTCTATCATCTTCCTGAAGAACACAAACATATGCATGGCATCGACTTGTGTTGGAGGTGATGGAAGTTTCTCTGAAATGATAGAGATAGTCCTCTGAACTGGAGGTAGACACCCCCCAAAAGCTGCTGAAGCCCCCACCTGAACCGGTGAGGCAACCCTCTAAGTTAGAGAAGGTGGAGTAGTAGTCGCTGCTGGTGCTGCCTTGGAGGTGACGAAGTAACCGACCTCACTGCAACTGCTCCAGAGCGCTGGAATCTGGTCTTCGGCGGTATCCTGAAGATAGAAAAAATAAAGGAATCAATAGTGTGCAAGATAGATATCATCAAAGAAGGACAATTATATTTAAAGAAAGCAAATATTCAGACTGATAAGGATAACAAAATTAATAGGTTGGAATTGTTCCTAGTTATGATTGAGTATTCTCTCCTCCTATATCCTATAGCAGGCTTGTAGTAATACTGCAAGTCTGAGCACTACTACATTGACCTGCATGGGCCACTATAAAAATATATCATAATCCGCACCCGATGTAAGGGTATGAGTATGTATTTATGTCCAATCTATACCGCAGCATTGGCGGTAGAACGCTGTCTAGGTCAACAATACTATCTAAATATATAACACAATATATATGTACCTGTCAAGATATCTCAACTCCAAATAGAGGACAAAATAATAATTAATAATCAATCACAATAAAACTAGGGAAAGATGTAGCATGATATAGAATAGAAGAAATGAATCACAGTCACAAATACAATCCAACCAAGTCTATAGTCTGGCCATAATACAATAGTCTCTAAAATAATATACATGCCAAAATGTCTAACTAGGGACATATCCAATACAATAGTCTAACAATCTACAACTAACTGATCATCTTCCTCAACCGGTATTGGCTCCTCCTGAGCCACCGTCTCCAATTCTACAAGGTCTATCCACACTTTCTGGTAGACCACTAATAATCAGTTTCTTTGGGCATTAGTTCACGTCCACATCACCTTTGAACTACTGTCCTAACTGTTCTTTCTAGTTGGGTTTGCCATATCCAAATTATCTCTAAGCAAACCTCTCTATATGACTATCGATTATCACGTCCATAATACCTCTGATGTCGGTCGTCATCTAAACTTATTACTTATACCTAACTCTAAGTACGCCAGCGATGCTAAGTCCACAAAACCTGCAATGTCCATAGCACCTCTGGTAGGGCTTGTCTCGAATCAATTACTTGCACCCAAATGAGCAAAAAGTAATAGATCCACCAAAGATTCTCCAATGGGATGTCCTTAACAACTGCAATATTGTATTATGTCCATATTACCTCTAGTACAATATCCAAGGTTCTTACATATAATCTCAATAAAAGGGAAGCTTTTTATTTATTTTGTATAAGAAAAAAGAAAACTACATTCATGGGACTATTAATGCCCCAACCACAAAATCAAGACAAAAAAGGTAGTTTTGGAAAATAAAACAAATACTACTAGTTTTTTGGTCTGAGCACAATAATTCTATTCGCCCATGAAGTCGGGCGATATAGTTATCTAAGCCCACCTTAGCCTGGTGCTCAACTTATAAAGCAAAGGCTTCAGGATCCTCATAGCAGACATATGACTCATGCTTGACCTTCAGCTTCTATATCATGACCTCAATACCAGCCGTGTTCTTTGCCACTGTTCTCGCCTTGGCTCAGATGGCCTCATCCTCTCTTTGGGCCTCTAGTAGACTATTCTCCAGCATGTCAAGCTTGACCTGGAGTTTTCTGATTTCTTCAGTCACCTCAGTCACTTCCTGGATCAAGCCCTTCTGCCTCGAGAGACAACCCTCTCGGAGATCACCCAGCTTGTCGCACCTCTCTTGCAAACCCTGAAGGTCACATTGTAAGTCCTCCTTAGACAAAGCTTATAATGCCTTCTCTTCCTCAACAGACTTCAAAAACTTGCCATACTCTTGGGATATCAGCCTTCCCATGTCTGCATGTTGGTACTGCTTCAACTTTATCAGGCATTTCTATACTTTGATCATGTTATGATCCAGGAGGTCAGACATTTGCTCAAAACCAGTAAGGGCCCTCAGATATTTGACCTGACCATCAGCAAAGTGCCTAGCCCAGGCAAAGGATCTGTTCTACTCAAACACGCTCTGGACCCCCTGCTTCATAAACCTATAAAAGCTCTGTAAGGAGAGCCTGACAGTTTTATCGATCTCCTCCAGCGTAGCCGGGGTCAAAGGTGGTAGGACAAAAGGAGTATCCATGGATAAAACAGGTTGTACGATGCCCCCCAACCGTCCAAGAGGTAAAAGAGTAGCAAAAGAGCGATCGACGGTCCTACTTGCTATCAAGTCTTCCAGGATCGTATAGAGTGTCTGCACACCTGGCAACTCGGCAGCAGACAGCTAAGTAGCACTGCGACCAGGAACATGGGTACTAGGGCATCCCACGGTGTCTACACTAGCCTGTATGCCAATATCAGATTGTATCACGGCAACCTCGGAGGATGACACAGTAGCCGTAGTTTCGAGAATGTCGGGGGCGACCTCCTCGGAACGGCTCGCTCCAGCATCCAAAGAGACCGCAATGGCAGAATGCCCAACTGGAACCGTGGATGGAGCAGACACTGTACCATAGGGATTCGCAGCAGGCCCCGCGGGGCATTCTCTAACCCCCATAGGAGTGAGAGAAAGACTCAAACCTCTTTCGAACGACCCCACCGTCTCTTTCTTCCTCCACACCTTCCTCAGCAGCCACGTCCATCGTTCTCAAGGGAGAGGCAGGGTCTGCAGAGCCAGAACAACCAGTAATTAATTTCACCCGGAGGATTGAGTGTTGAAGCCAAAAAATCTCATCTCTTATGAAATTATGAATTAACATACCAGAGCTGAATCTGCAAGAACACCAAATATACAACCTAGAATAAAATACAGCCTTAACACGTAATCTTAAGGCAATTACAAGCAATTACAACAAAACCTATACCTCAAACTCCAAGGGTCTACGGTGGTTGTCGGCTTAATATCGATGTCTGTCTTGCGCCACTCAAAGTCTATCTCTGATAAATTTTACTTTCTCAACTGCATCCACGACCATCTCTGGTCCAAACAAGGATCTCTCTCCTACATCATCCCACGATAACGGTGTACGATACCTCCGTCCATATATAGCCTTGAATGGTGACATCTCAATACTAGCCTGGTAGCTGTTATTATAAGTAAACTCTACCAGGTATAGATGATCCTCCCCAAGAACCTTTGAGATCCAGAACATAAGTGCGAAGCATATCCTAAAGAGTCTGAATAGTCCTCTCCGACTACTTGTCTGTCTGGGGTGATATGTGGTACTGAACTTGAGCTGAGTGCCCAAGCTAGCCTGCAAACTCCTCCAGAAGTAAAAAGTAAAACGACTATCCCGATCTGAGATAATGCTCATAGGAATCCCATATAATCTGACAATCTGTCGTACATACATCTCTGGTAGCTTCTCCGTTGACGTACCCACTTTGAATGGTAAGAAGTGGACTGATTTGGTCAACCTGTCTACGATGACATAAATCGCATCTTTTTCTCCTAGAGAACGCGGAAGCCCCCAAAAAAATCTATAGTCACATGCTCCCACTTCCACTATGGGATGGGTAAAGGCTGAAGCAATCCACCTGGCCTCTATCTGTCCATCTTTACCTGCTGGCACACTAAACACCTAGATACGAAGCATGCTACCTTGTACTTCATACCATACCACCAAATTTGCTCCCTTAGGTCTAGATATATCTTTTTAGCACTTGGATGTATCGAGTACTGAGAGCGATGCGTGTCACACCCCAGTCCCAAAATACCGAGGGACCAGATATATGGTAATGGCCAGTAGTACGCACCGATGGACAAACCCAATTTAATGGATCCATCAGGGCATACTTAAGCTGTAAAATCAAGTCTAAGACAACATGGCACAACTAATCTCATCTACACAACATCTAAAAATATGATCCATAGAATAATTAAGGAATGTAAATCATCAGCTGGTCTCAACAAAGTGCTTCGGGGAACAACTCGATAAATATCTATTACAATGGTTCAACAGACCAGAATATAAATAACTGAATAAAGTAAATACTGAGCATGAAATATAGATGCTCAGGAAAAGTCTTCGGCTAACACCTCGTCCTCGGATGGTGGTACGGCTCCTGGATCAGCTCCTGCTGTGGTCCCGTATACCTCGGGATAGATCTCGTCTACAAATCCTGGGGACATAATCCATATCCAGGTCCTCAGGGGACATAGCAAGGTACAGAAAATATACAAGCCAAAATATAAGCAGTGTAGCAAATAATAAGAATAATAGGGTAAGTATGTAATCATCTATGTGAAATACAAGAGAGAACATCAATAGTGCTCAGGCTGAAGCAACTACAAGCTCGGTGTAGGGGAGCCGGTAGCAGTGATATCATGAGGTGGTCTAGCTCAGCGGGAGACTGAGTAGCCGGCATAACATAATCAACCTGTAGCCTGTGGGTCTCTCCAGCAATAGATGGAACAATAAGGGAATACTAAATAACCAGCTAAGTGATATGCAAGATGAGAGTAGCACTAGAACTCAGGCTGAAGTCACTACAAGCTCTGTGTCGGGGAGCCGGTAGCAGCAGTAATAATGAGTAATGGGCCAAGCTCGGGCTTCAGAGTCTTGTACCTCACAATAATAGGGATATATATATAAGATCATCCTATAGCCTGTGTGTCTCTCCCCACCCAATATAACCACGCATATCATGACCATAACGTCTCAAGTCCATGTCAAGCGGGATCATAGCTAATGCAATAAGTCATAAATATCTAGGAATATAATATCTCTGTCAAGTCTTGTATCCTATCCAGAATCACCACGAATATCTCAGGAAGATTCTGTCTCATGATCAGTATCAAGTGTCCTGGGTTAAAATGTACTTGGTAAGACAAGTACGAGAAGATAAAGTGTCACGAATATCCATCTCTAGATGACAATACACAATACCGTGTACGGTGTTGGCACCCGACTAATAATCGAACGCTAAGTACGTAATATGGTCCTAGGTTAAGCATGCACAGCAATATAATGAAGTAAGGAAAATATGTAACAATACTGCAGAGTTTGGCAAGGTACACTTGCCTGGTGTCTGAATACCAACAGTCGTCCCTGTATTAGTGGATCCTGTAAGTACTACTCCAAAAGCTGTAATAAACATCACCAACAGTCTCAAAAGATATCAAATAGCTAGAAACGTCTGTCCTTAAGTCCAATTTGGACACAGGGGCAAAAATAATATTTTTGGGCCAAAGCGGGGTCCACATGTGGGCCACTTTACACCAAAAAGCGTGTCAGGGTCAAAGGTGTCCAAATTCCTCAAACTCAGTGTCTACAAGTCAGGAACGATGATACGAACCCAACGGAACTTCCATAATTGGATTTCGATGAGCTGACCACAAAATCGCTCGTCAAGTGGAGCCTGTGGGGCCCACGATACACAATTTTGTCAACTTTCTCAGAATCGGACCAAACTTGGGTCACAGGACCAGCGTATTGCTATGAGTCCGATAGTGCAAGTTTTGCCTCGATCCGACGTGTGTACACAAGGTTACAGCGTCTTCCAGAATGGACGGATACGGGGCGTTGTCGGCGGATACGCGTTGATTTCGGTGTGCACGCACATCCGAATCGACTTCTGCGAAATCTCACACGTCCGTATCAACGTCGCGCACGTTTCCGTAAAGATCGCGTGCGACCAAGTCGTCCCGTTTGGCGGGGCACACTCAGTTCCGGGGTGAAATAGGGCGTTATTTTTCCTGTTTTTGGATCGCGGTGTACGATCACCACAGGACGCGATGTACCGGGCGGATTGCACGGGCACCGAGAGGGTTATACATTCTATGCGTAGCAACTGACAAAAACTAAAATGGAGTTACGAGATGAGAGAAAATAGTACCTGAACAGGGCTCCGTGAACGCTAAATTCCACGTGTCCGAGGGTCAACTTCGTGTCCTGGTCGAGAATTCCCGTGTCCTCGTATCTGCCGTGAGTCCGAGCTAGGGTTCTGACTCGGGGGCAGCAGGGTTTTGCCGGAGGGAGACGGCTCAGGGTCGTCGATGGCCTGGCGGCAGCGGCGCCGGGTCTGGGGCTATCGTCGGGTTTGGGGAAGGTCGCCTCGGGTCTGTCGATGGCTGGGTCGACTCGGGTGAAGCAGCGGAGCGGTGAGGTCGGCGGGGTTGATCGACGGCGAGGGGGTCGGCTGGCCTGGCGGAGATGGGGTCTCTGGAGGCTGCTCGAGGCGAGGAGTCGAGGGGCGGACGCGGGCGGCGCTCGCGCGGAGGGGGAAGGAGTCGAGAGCTCTGGGTTCTGTCGGCGGAGTCGGGGGATGTGTAGCGGGCGGCGGAGGTATTGTGGGGGAAGTCGGGGTTTGGCGCAGCGGCTGTGCGTGTGGAAAGAAGGAGGAGTCGGGGGTTGTCTAGGGTTTCGACAGTGACAAGTTGGGGGAAGATGACGGCGCGGCGGCTAGGGCTTTCCAAGGGCTGGGCACGGATGTCGAGGCAAGAATTTATAGGCTGTGCACAGTAAATCCGGCGGAGGCTAGGGTTCCAATTGGGTTTCGGGTCCAGGTCGGGTTTGGCTCGGATCCGACCTGACCCGACCCAATATGCGGTTGGTTCAGCCAGATTGGGGTTCGGTTCAGATTAATTTGGATTTTGGTTGGTTTAATTATTTCAATAGTTTTTAAGGCTTTAAACGCGACTCCGGAGTCCAATAAATTCACCGAAAAATACCCTGTGTCCGGTTTTCTATTTTGTACCATAAAATATTATTTTCATAATATTTTAACATCAATTAACAGTATTTAAAATCTTTAACTCATAATTACCTTGGTTCTTCATCCAGAAAAATGTTAAAAAATCCGAAAAATTATATTTAAATTATTCTAAAAAAATAGGGTGTTTACAATCTACCCCCCTTAAGAGGATTGCATCCTCGCAATCAAAGAATAAGCTACTAAAGGAAGAACTATAAATACAAGGTTGCTTAGTTTACAACTACATCCTTGAACAAGTGAGGATAACACTGGCGCATACTATCTTTTCGTTCCCAAGTCGATTCGCCAGGAGAATGATGTTTCCATGCTACACGAACCAGTCTAATTGTCTGTCCCCGCAATATTTTTTTACTGACGTCGAGGATGCCAACTGGTTGTTCTTCATATCTCAAGCTTGGGCCCACTGCGATCTCTGAATGATCGACTACATGACTTGGGTCGGTCACGTACCTTCTCAGCTGTGAGACGTGGAATACGTCATGCACTCCCTCTAAGGATGGAGGTAATGCAAGATGATAAGCCACCTCACCAATGCGCTCTAGAATATCAAATGGCCCAATATACCTTGGGCTCAACTTGCCTCTGCTCCCGAATCTAATGGTACCACGAGTGGTCGAGATCCTCAAGAACACGTGCTCTCCTTCTTTGAACTCTAGGGGACGTCTGTGTGTATCTGCCCAATGCTTCTGTCTATCCTGAGCTGCTCGAAGATGATTCTGAATCTGCTTTACCTTCTCCACTATCTGTGTTACCAATTCTGGACCCAGTATTTGACGTTCACCAACGTCACTCCAACATATAGGCGATATGTACTTCCTTCCGTATAATGCTTCGAATGGTGCCATCTGAATGCTGGCCTGATAACTGTTATTGTAGGAGAACTCTACTAAGTGCAAATAATCTTTCCAAGATCCTCCAAAGTCTAGCATACATGATCGCAACATATCCTCCAAGATCTGAATGGTGTGCTCCGATTGGCCATCTGTCTGTGGGTGGTAAGCTGTGCTAAATTTGAGTCTGGTGCCCAGACTCTCTTGCATGCTTCTCCAGAAATGAGATGTAAATCTCGAATCTCGATCCGATACAATACTAACTGGCACTCCATGTAATCTGATAATTTGTCGCATATACATGTCGGCTAGTACCTCTGTGGACTGTCCAACTCTAAATGGCAAGAAGTGTGCCGATTTAGTGAGTCGATCCACAATAACCCATACCACATCTCTTCCGCTGGGGCTCCTTGGAAATCCTGTGACAAAATCTATCGTGATATATTCCCACTTCCATTCTGATATAGGAAGCGGCTGTAACATACCTGCAGTCCTCTGATGCTCGGCTTTTACCTGCTGACAGACTAAACATTTAGCCACAAATCTTGCAATCTCCCTTTTCATTCCATGCCACCAATAATACTGTCTCAAGTCTCGGTACATCTTGGTTCCTCCTAGGTGAACAGAGTACATAGAGCTTTGTGCTTCAGTCATTAACTCATGTCTCAATTCTCCATTTGGAACATACAGGCGACTTCCAAACCTCAATGTCCCGTCTTCGTGTATGCGAAGTCCTGTCTGCAGTCCTGCTTCCGTCCTCTCTTTGAGTCTTCTAAATCTAGCATCGGTGGGCAATGACTCTTTAATTCTTTCCACAAGTGACGACTTAATTTCAAGATTAGCCAGCAATCCACTCTGTCCTGGTAAAACAACCTCTATCTGAAGCTCCTGTAGATCTCTCAATAACTCGGGCTGCATCGTCAAGAAATAAGTCGTAGGCTTCCTGCTGAGTGCGTCTGCTACCATATTCGCCTTTTCCGGATGATACTGCAGATCTATGTCAAAGTCTACCATCAATTCAAGCCAACGTCTCTGCCTTATGTTGAGCTCCTTCTGAGTATATACATACTTCAGACTCTTGTGATCGGTGAAGATTTCTACCTTCTCCCCATAAAGATAGTGCCTCCAAATCTTCGGTGCAAATATAACTGTTGCTAGCTCCAGATCGTGAGTCGGGTAGTTCTTCTCGTGGACCTTCAACTGTCTCGATGCATAAGCAATGACTTTGCCATGTTGCATCAAAATACATCCTAATCCACTGCCTGATGCATCACTGTAAACAATAAAACCTCCTGACCCTGAAGGAAGAGTCAAGACATGTGCTGTCGTTAATCTTCTATTCAATTCTTCGAAGGCCTTCTGGAAGTCTTCTGTCCATGTAAACTCCTGGTCTTTACGTGTCAACTTCGTCATCGGTTCTGCAATCCTTGAGAAATTTTCTACAAACCTTCGATAATATCCCGCAAGTCCGAGAAAACTTCTTACATCTGCAACTGATGTGGGTGTAGGCCAAGTCTCTATTGCCGCAACTTTCTCTGGATCGACTGAAAGTCCTTCTCCTGAAATAATGTGTCCCAAGAAAGGCACTTTGTCCATACAAAACTCACACTTACTGAGTTTGGCATATAACTTCTCCTGTCTCAAGGTCTCTAACACGATTCTGAGATGCTCCTCGTGCTCTTCCTCCGTCGAGATCAAGGTTGGGGCAAAGCAACTTAGGCGAATAAATTCCGTATTATATTCTTCCACTGTCATATTGCCTTGGATAAGGCGGTTGAACTTGTCTCTGAGCTCTGACCGTGCTACTGCAGGAATATACATCTCTCTGAAGAGTCTGGAGAACTCTTCCCAGGTGACTCAGTCCTGTCCGAGCCTCCTCTCTTCTGCTAACCACCAGTGATGTGCATTTTCAGTTAACTGCATTCTGACTGCAGTCATCCACTTCTCTCTCGGAAGTTCAGCGGCTTCCAACTGATGCTGTATGTTTGTGAGCCATTCATGAACTTCTATTGGCCCCTCTTTACCAGAAAATATACGAGGTTTGAGCTGACGGAAGTCGGTGATAGATCCCGTCGTTGTTTGCCTCGCTGGTGGATTTGCCTGCTCCAATGCGGATACCAGGCTGGTTCTCAGATACTCGGCCTCCTGCCGATGGGCCTCTTGCTGAATCTGTTGCTGGGCTTGCATCATGGCATACATCATCTGGAATATCTGTTGCCCGTCCATAGCTTACCCTGACGGGAAAACTGGCATCTGGGGAGTGAACTGTGGTGGAGGTGGGATGCCATCTCTCCGGAACCTTGGATTAGGCTGACCGGTTTGATCGCTCTGCGATGCTTGTCCTCCATTCCCTGGAGTCACTCCGTCTATATAAGTAACTACAGCGTCGTGTGGCTTATCCAAAGGAATCTCGTCTCCGTTCCTGGGATCCATTTCTCTGCAACCAAAAGATAAACTATAAGAACGCTCAGAGGAATCAAACAGGATGCGAATCAAGTAACAATTTCGAGTTCGATATAGAGTTCAAATAATGGGTTAAGTAATGGATGAGATCCTATACTTTATCCTATCCTTAGGGCAGGCTGGTTCGGTCCCTAAGTTGAAACCGAACAATTTAGTCGTAGACCTGCATGGGCCACCACAAAAATCATATCACGCCCCAGTCCCAAAATACCGAGGGACCAGATACGTGGCAATGGCCAGCAGTACGCACCGAGGGACAAACCCAATTTAATGGATCCATCAGGGCATACTTAAGCTGTAAAATCAAGTCTACGATAACATGGCACAATTAATCTCATCCACACAACATCTAAAAATAAGATCCACAGAATAAATAAGAATGTAAATCATCAACTAGTCTCAACAAAGTGCTTCGGGGAACAACCCGATAAATATCTATTACAATGGTTCAACAGACCAGAATATAAATAACTGAATAAAGTAATACTGAGCATGAAATATGGATGCTTAGGAAAAGTCTTCGGCTAACACCTCGTCCTCGGATGGTGGTACGGCTCCTGGATCAGCTCCTGCTGCGGTCCCGTATACCTCGGGATAGATCTCGTCTACAAATCCTGGGGACATAATCCATATCCAGGTCCTCAGGGGACATAGCAAGGGACAGAAAATATATAAGCCAAAATATAAGCTGTGCAGCAAATAATGAGAATAATAGGGTAAGTATGTAATCATCTGTGTGAAATGTAAGAGAGAACATCAATAGTGCTCGGGCTGAAGCAACTACAAGCTCGGTGTAGGGAGCCGGTAGCAGTAATATCATGAGGTGGTCTAGCTCAGCGGGAGACTGAGTAGCCGGCATAACATAATCAACCTGTAGCCTGTGGGTCTTTCCAGCAATAGATGGAACAATAAGGGAATACTGAATAACCAGCTAAGTGATATGCAAGATGAGAGCAGCACTAGAACTCAGGCTGAAGCCACTACAAGCTCTGTGTCGGGGAGCTGGTAGCAGCAATAATAATGAGTAATAGGCCAAGCTCGTGCTTCAGAGTCTTGTGCCTCACAATAGTAGGGGTATATATATAAGATCAGCCTGTAGCCTGTGTGTCTCTCCCCACCCAATGCAACCACACATATCATGACCATAACGTCTCATGTCCATGTCAAGCGGGATCATAGCTAATACAATAAGTCATAAATATCTAGGAATATAATATCTCTGTCAAGTCCTGTATCCTATACAGAATCACCACGAATATCTCGGGAAGATCCTGTCTCATGATCAGTGTCAAGTGTCCTGGGTCAAAGTGTACTTGGTAAGACAAGTACGAGAAGGAAAAGTGTCACGAATATCCATCTCTAGATGACAATACACAACACCGCGTACGGTGTTGGCACCCGACTAATAATCGGACGCTAAGTACGTCATACGGTCCTAGGTTAAGCATGCACAGCAATATAATGAAGCAAGGAAAATATGTAACAATACTGCAGAGTTTGGCAAGGTACACTTGCCTGGTGTCTGAATACCAACAGTCGTCCCTATATTAGTGGATCCGGTAGGTACTACTCCAAAAGCTGTAATAAACATCACCAACAGTCTCAAAAGATATCAAATAGCTAGAAACGCCTGTCCTTAAGTCCAATTTGGACACAGGGACAAAAATGATATTTCCGGGCCAAAGCGGGGTCCACATGTGGGCCACTTTGCACCAAAAAGTGTGTCAGGGTCAAAGGTCTCCAAATTCCTCAAACTCAGTGTCTACAAGTCAGGAACGATGATACGAACCCAACGGAACTTCCAGAATTGGATTCCGATGAGCCGACCACAAAATTGCCCGTCAAGTGGAGCCTGTGGGGCCTACGATACACGATTTTGTCAATGTTCTCAGAATCAGACCAAACTTGGGTCACAGGACCAGCGTATTGCTACGAGTCCGATGGCATAAGTTTTCTCTCGATCCGACGTGTGTACACAAGGTTACAGCGTCTTCCAGAATGGACGGATACGGGGCATTGTCGGCGGATATGCGTTGATTTCGGTGTGCACGCACATCCGAATCGACTTCTGCGAAATCCCATACGTCCGTATCAACGTCGCGTACATTTTGGTAAAGACCGCGTGCGACCAAGTCGTCTCGTTTGGCGGGGCGCACTCAGTTCCGGGGTAAAACAGGGCATTATTTTTCCTATTTTTAGATCGTGGTGTACCATCACCACAGGACGCGATGCACCGGGCGGATTATACGGGCACCGAGAGGGTTATACAGTCTACACGTATTAACTGATGGAAACTAAAACGGAGTTACGAGGTGAGAGAAAATGGTACCTGAACAGGGCTCCGTGAATGCTGAATTCCACGTGTCCAAGGGTCAACTTCGTGTCCTGGTCAAGAATTCCCGTGTCCTCGTGTCTGCCGTGAGTCCGAGCTAGGGTTATGACTCGGGTGCAGCAGGGTTTTGTCGGAGGGAGACGGCTCGGGGTCGTCGACGGCCAGGCGGCAGCGGCGCCGGGTCTGGGGCTGTTATCGGGTTCGGGGAAGGTCGCCTCGGGTATGTCGATGGCTGGGTCGACTCGGGGGAAGCGGCGGAGCGGTGAGGTCGGCGGGGTTGATCGACGGCGAGGGGGTCGGCTGGCCTGGCAGAGATGGGGACTCTGGAGGCTGCTCGAGGCAAGGAGTCGAGGGGCGAACGCGGGCGGCGCTCGCACGGAGAGGGAAGGAGTCGAGAGCTCTGGGTTCTGTCGGCGGAGTCGGGGGATGTGCAGCGGGCGACGGAGGTATTGTGGGGGAAGTCGGGGTTCGACGCAGCGACTGTGCGTGTGGGAAGAAGGAGGAGTCGGGGGTTGTCTAGGGTTTCGGTAGTGACGAGTTGGGGGAAAATGATGGTGCGACGGCTAGGGCTTTCCAAGGGCTGGGCATGGATGTCGAGGCGAGAATTTATAGGCTGTGCAGAGTAAATCCGGCGGAGGCTAGGGTTCCAATTGGGTTTCGGGTCCGGGTCGGGTTTGGCTCAGAGCCGACCCGACCCGACCCGACCCAATATGCGGTTGGTTCAGCCAGATTGGGGTTCGGTTCAGATTAATTTGGGTTTGGCTTGGTTTAATTATTCCAATAGTTTTTAAGGCTTTAAACGCGACTCCGGAGTCCAATAAATTCACCGAAAAATACCCTGTATCCGATTTTCCATTTTGCACCATAAAATATTATTTCCATAATATTTTAACATCAATTAACAGTATTTAAAATCTTTAACTCATAATTACCTTGGTTCTTCATCCAGAAAAATACCGAAAAATCCGGGAAATTATATTTAAATTATTCTGAAAAAACAGGGTATTTATAATGCGCCTCCTGCAAAACCTCCTCACGCAGCTCCCCGCTCGGCACATATATCCTAGCATCGTGTCGCAACGATCCATCATCAGCAATAGTGAAGTCCTCTGATAATCATGTCCAAACCTGTGCCCTGATACTCCTCAGAGCCTCATCATCATACTGCATGGCTCTGATTCTGTCCATCACCTCGGACTGTATCTGTAATCACCACATCTGAATCTAGATACTAGGAATTAGCACCTCAATTCCTAAGCTCTCAAGATCGACCAACAAGTGTCTGTCTGTCATCAAGTACATAGCCATCAGATACCTGATCAAGTCATCGGCGACTACGTTGGCCTTCCCTGGGTGATACTATAATAAAATGTCGAAGTCCTTCATCAACTCCAACTATCTCCTCTGCCTTATGTTCAGCTCTTTCTGCGTAAATACGTACTTCAAGCTTTTTTGGTCTCTGAAGATTTCCACCCGTTCTCCGTACAGATAGTGTTTCCACAGCTTTAGAGAAAAGATGACCGTTGCCAAGTCCAAATCGTGGGTGGGGTAATTCTTATCATGATGACGTAATTTCCTGGAAGCATAGGCAATCACCTTCCCATGCTGCTGAAGATCGTAACCCAAACCCTTCCCTGAAGCTTCAATATAGAAAGTGAATCCACCTGTCCCCGATAGCAACGTCAATACTGGCGCTGTCGTCAATCTCTTCTTTAGCTCATCAAATACTGCCTAACAATCCTTGGTCCAGACAAAATTTACATCCTTCTTGGTCAGCCTAGACATTGGCTCCATAATCCTGGAGAAGTCTTGTACAAACCTCCTGTAGTAACCTACTGGTACGAAAAAATTTATGATCTCAGCTACTGAACTGGGATTAGTCCATGACTCTACTGCCTCGATCTTCTTTGGATTAACGGAGATCTCGTCACCTGTCACCACATATCCAAGGAATTCAACCTTGTCAAGGAAGAAATCGTACTTCAAAAGCTTCCCGTAAAGATCCTCCTTCCTGAGAGTCTCAAAAACCATCCTCAGGTGCTCCTCATGCTCCTCCGGGATCTTTGAATACACAAAAATGTCATCAATGAACACTACCATGAACTTGGCAAGGTACTGATGGAATACCTTGTTTATCAGGTTCATGAATACTGCCGGTGCATTAGTCAACCCAAACGTCATCAACATAAACTCAAACTGGCCATACCGAGTCTGAAAAGCTGTCTTCGGAATATTTTCTTTTTTCACTTTTACCTGGTCATAGCCTGACCTCAAGTCTATCTTCGAGAATACCTTCGCTCCGCTTAACTAATCGAAGAGATCATCTATCCTCGGCAGTGGGTATTTATTCTTGATATTGAGGTTATTCAGAGCTCGGTAGTCGATACACAAATATACCGACCCATCCTTCTTTGGTACAAATAATACCAGAATATCCTACGGTGATAAACTGGATTTGATGAAGCCCTTGTCCTGTAAGTCATCAACCTGCTTCTTCAGTTCTGTCAGTTCGTTGTTATTGACCCTATAGACGTGCTGTGATATTGGCTCTACACCTGGCACCAAGTCTATAGAGAACTCAATATCTCTTTCTGGGGAAAATCCTGGAAACTCCTCTGGAAAGACATTCAAGAACTCCATTATCAAAGGATATGGCAACTCCTTCGCTTCTACCCTGGCTCCACAAAAGATGCCCATACTCTGCTCCGCTGCTCCTCTGGCGACATCAAACTCTGGCTCTCCTAGCGATCAAAATATCACTCTGCCTCCACGATAATCTATAGTAGCATGGTGCCTACTCAACCAATCTATCCCAAGTACAATATCGTATACCGGAAGTAGTATTACGAGTAAGCACATACTTAACTCTCGGCCTCCCAATGAAACTCTCCGGTCTTTGCAAAAATTATTGACTAGGATAAGGCCTCCCCCAGTCGTGATCTTGCAAGTCCTATTTAAGGTTTCCGCCACTAAACGATGCTTAAGAGAATAAGATATAGATACGAAACTATGGGAAGCGCCAGAATCGAATAATCTGGAATAGAATCGAGAAGAACTAAACCTGATATCACGTATCCAGCTGGCTCGGCCTCCTCGACCGTTATGGCATACGCTCGTCCCTGGGGTGCACCTCTCTATTGCTGCTGGTGCTGGGCAAACCTCTACTGCTATGGCAGGAGTGGTGGTCGCCTCTGTTGGCCACCTAGTACAGTAGGTACTCTGACAGGTCTTCTCTGAGCGGTTGCTCCACCCTGACCTGGACGAGTCTAAATAGATGAAAAAACTCTCAACTGGTGCGATGACGATCCATAAGACAAATATGTACCCAGTCTCTTTCTGCAGATGTCTCTCGTGTGTCCCGTCTTCCCGCAATACGCACACTGGACAATGGGCTGGGTCTGCCTCTGCGGCTGTTCTGGATATATCCTCGAGCTGGTGCCTGGTGCTGTTGGTGCTAATACGACCTTTGTTGCTGCTGAAAGTATGGACGCTTGGTCGGTCCCGTGCTACCACTCACTCCTCCAGAAATGTTGCATCCTCTCTTGGGCCTGAGGTCCAGATCATCCTCAAAAATCTGGACATCCATCAAAATACCCTCAAAGGTAACAATGCAATATCCAAAAGTATGAGACTTGATCTCTCTCATCAGTCCCTTCCTGAACTTTCGGGCTCATCTCCTGGGTCCCGAATCATTAACGGTATAAAATAACTCAAGCGGCAAAACTCTGCAGCATACTCATCGACCGACATATTCCCTTGGACCGAACTGACTCTCCAAGGCTCCCAGGGCCACGTCAGGAAAGAACTTCTCCTTGAAAATCTCCTTGAAAGCCTCCCAAGTAAGTCCTCTAGAAGTAAATCTCAGCTCTGTATGATACTAAGTCAGCGCGATATCGAATATCTGGCTGTCGACGGCCTCGATCTACAGATTCTCTGGAATCTGAGCCAAGCGCAAGTTCCTCTCTATGTCCTCCAGCCTATCATCGGTGTAGAGTATCCCCTCAACACCCTTGAACTCCCAAGGTATCATCCTCTTAAAGTCCACTATAGTGCCTGGCCTTTGCTGTTGTGGTTGGCCAGGGTGCTGCTGTGCGACTCTCTTCATTACCTGGAGAGCCACCTGATAAGCATTCTCCATGCTCTCCCTCATCAACTCAGTCTATGCTTGGTGTGCCTCTCCCTGTACCCTTTATGCCTCGGCTTGAACTCGCCGAGCCTCTTCCGACATCCCCTGAGCATCCACTAAGACCTGAATTAATACGAACATATGTGCCCCGTTAGCGGACACACCTCATGGAAATGAAATATGTGGTGGTGGAAGGTCTTCCATAACAGCCGAGACAACCCTCTGGACAGATGGGGGAGCAGGACCCCCGAAGGCTGCAGAAACTTTTACATGAACAGGTGAAGTAGAAGGAGCAACCGCAGCTGTCTGGATGCATGTCGAGAGGTGGCAGACCTCTCAGAAGCTGTGGGTCCCGATCTCAGCGACCTAGTCTTCGGCGGCATCCTGAAGACAGATCGAAACAAGAAAAAATCAATTAAGCCAAAAGATATGATATCATCAAGGAAGGACAGTAAAATTTAAAGGAAGCAAATATTTAGAATAGCAAAATAAATTTAGAAATTTTCTAGTTGTGATTGAGCATACTCTCATCTATTCCTATCTCATGCTCGTAATAGTACTCTTAAGTCTCAGCACTAGCACGATACTACACTAGTTGTGAACTAATCTTACTATTCTAGACCTACATGGGCCACCACTAAAATGTGTCATGACCCATACCCAAAAATTGGGCATGAGTCATGGGTACGTCCAGCCTATGCCGCAACATCAGCGGTAGAACACTGTCTAGTTCTTAAAATAACTAACACAACTCAGAAAGATAAAATATGTCAATGATCTCAACTCTAAACGGAGGACAGAATATACATATAATCAATAACTCACATTATACTCAATCATAATAACTATAATGAAGGTAAATGGCACGATAAAGGTATAGAGAAAACACGAGAGGTAAAATAATATATATCTAACCAAACAGAGTCCAAAAGTCTAGCTATCTCAATGCAATAAAAGTCTCAACATAATACAACTGAAGTCTCAAGTTTGAAATAATTCAAAACATAAATAAACTAGGCTAAGTGTTGTCTAAATAGAAGAAATAGAATTTATTGAATTTTTTATTTTTAGGTAATTGTGCATTTAGAGGGTTTAGGGAGCAACCGTAATTTTTCTTAATTATTTTTATGTAAGAGACCTTGTGGACAGTTAATAGATTAATTGAATGCACTAATATATATTTCTAGAATTATATATATATATATATATATATATATATATATATATATATATATATATATATATATATATATATAATGTTTATTAAATAGAATCGAAAAAAGAATTAGAAAAGAAAGAAAGAAAAGAAAAAGAATATGAATAAGAAAACCTAAATGAATATCTAAACCCTAAACCCATTACCTACCCTACCCGCTACCCGCAAACCCGTTAGGAATTAAATCAAGCTGTAGAGCTCCCCACCCGCGTACGGTTTCGACACCCCCCCCCCCCCCGTGTATCTATAAATACATCACATTAACAAACCCTAACCCTAAATCTCTCCATTACCATCTCGGCCTAGACCACCGCCTCCAGCCCAGACCACCGTCGTCGGAACCCCAGCGCCGCTCGCAGCATCCACGACGACGCCCAGTGTGCGCGACAGAATTTGAACAGCAATGAAGCTCTGTTCGCGACTCGATTCCCGTGCCATCGCTCGACCAAACTCGACCCCGTCTTCACCGGTATGTTCATGACCTATCTTCCTTCCAATAATGTATATTAGTTTACCTCGAACAGCACGTAACCCTAGACAAAAACCCAGACAAAGTTGGCAAAAAATGACAACTGTTAGATCGCAGAAAAGTACGGTAACCACCAATGTTTAAGGACTCGTATCTCCCACCACAGATATCCGAATTTAGTTTTTCTTTTTGGTATGCGAAGAAAACTTAAACAAGATTAAGTTCTGTCAAATACAATAATTTAATTATTGCTATATGTAGAATTTAGTTAGATTGAAAATTATGAAAAACCTGTATTTTCCAATTTCCAAAATTTGTGATACGGAGTGCGCCCCGCCAAACGGGACCGCCCCGTCGTGTACCAAGTGCACCAAAAGGCGCGTACGGTATACCCAGACATGTGGACTTTTACGGAAACTGATTTTGACGCGTGTGCGAGTCGAAATCAACCCATGTCCATAAAATTACCCATATCTCAACTTTTGTAAAACTCTGCGCTATTTCGTGTACGCTCGTCTGAATGTGACAAAACTTATGCCACTGGACTAGTGGTATCGTGCTGGTCCTGTGACCCAATTTCCACTCAATTCTGAGATAGTTGACCAAACCGCCTATTTGAGGGCCCTACGGTTAACTTTTTGGGCAAAATTGTGTTCGGCTCACCGGAATCCAAAATTGGAAATACCAATGAGTTTGTACTGACATTTAGAGTTTGTTTGACCTATAATTTATCCCATTTAGAGACCTTTACCCTTGGCACACTTTTTGATGCAAAGTGGTCCACATGTGGACCTCATTTTGATCCAAATTATCGTTTTGGCCCTGTGTCCAAATTGTACGAAAGGGTAGTGATTTCTAGCTATCTTTCTGATTTCGGAAACGTTGGGGATGTCTATTTCAGCATCCGGAGACGTTTGTTCGGAGGCCGTAGTTTCTGATCCCGTGTCCTTGACATCTGGACGATTACTCTATACAGATTGCTTGCCAGGCAAGTATACCTTGTCATTGTACTGTTATTTATATTCCATATGATGCATGCATATTTTGTTTCTGTTTATTTAATTCATATATTTTAAACTGCTATATAAACTGCCCGTCCAAGGGAACTTGGGTGCAACGACGGTGTCGTCGTATTATATTTTTATTATGTATATGCATTGGACCTACTTTATGAGACCACCCCATTATTATGAGGTATTCTTATGTTTCATTGGATATGACACTATTCTTACACGAGTGTGAGTCACATGTAGGACACAGACTTGCATACTCGGCTGGCCAGTGGTACGTATAGGTCGTGCGACGGATAGGGATAACTGCCGATAGAAACTTTCCATGCTAGTAGACCTGGCAGTTATGTAGAGGTATTATCGTGTCATAGATGTGACATGCTTAGATCATAGGGTGGGGAGAACAACAAGTAAGACATTTGGGCTCCGTTACACTTCCTTTTTATGTAACCCGCAGACTCCGCCGGAGATGTGTGGTCGTGATGACCCCTATACTACCTGGCGGCCTCTGAGGTTCAAAGGACGTCATGCTATTTAGGCCCCTGAATCTCCAAGAGAATCATGCCAATCCTATTTTTAGCCAGATAGCCCACTTGTTGGAAAGTTGTTCTCAAAACTGCATTCACATAGACGGTTAGGCAACCCCATTGGATGTTTACTTTTCAGTACTCTATTGGCATGTTTATATGTATCTTGTTATGTTCCTCTGAGGACCTGATACCTTTCCAGATATAGACGGATAGGAGTATCCGCAGGAGTACGGACCTGGACCTGACGCTTCTTATACTGAGGATGTCTTACCTTCGGAATATCTGTGATTCATTGCAGCTGTTAGAGATTTTAGTTGCTATTTTCCTTTTGGACATTTATCTTATATTAGAGATTGATTCTCTTTTCTCATTTAGTAGTTTTAATATAGTCGATCTGCAGTGGATTTGTTTCCATCCGACTATCATACGTTGAGACTTCCTACTTGATATTCAGTTATTTATTTCTATTTATATATTATTTGTGCTGTGGATGAGATATAGACTTGTTGACAGTATATTACCATTGGTGGATTGGATATTCATGTACAACGTACGTGTGTATATGGTTTCCATATATTGGAGTTTGTATACATATGACTGGCATGTTACGTATTTTTAGTCCTACATATTTTGGGACTGGGGCGTGACATATTTTTAGTGGTGGCCCATGCAGGTCGAGAATATATTGTCTCGGTTACGTAACTGTACCGAGCAAGCCTGCATATTGGAATAGAGTATAAGTATCTCATCCACGCTTGACTAAAACTCATCCTTCCGTTCAACTATCCTATTTAATGCTTGCATCCTATTTTATTTCCTGTACTTCTTTTAATCGTTTCGTACACAACCTGCAGAGAGATGGATATGCATAATAAATGTACTGCCGCTAATGGCGACAAACCTTCAGGAGTCAATGGCCAGACACAAGGAGACACCTCGACGACTCCTAGACTTCCGGGACTGGATGGACAGACTCACAATCCAGTTCCATCTAATCATTCAGCTTCACCTAATGGGAACCTTCCAGCTTCATCAGCACCGCAGGATGGCCAGACACAACTGTTCTAATTCATCCAAATGATAATGTAGGAACAAAGACAATAGGCAGTCGTACTAGCTGTAGAGCAGAGGCAGCAAGCAGCAGAGCAGAGGCAAGAATTTCTAGCAGCACTAGAGAGGATGGCTGCACAGGCTACTGTACCAGCTCAAGCACTAGTTCCAGCACCTCGAGCTAGAGTTGATTCAGTAAAGGACTTTATTCAGGTAGGTCTGAAGCCGTATAAAGGCACTGAGAGCCCAGAGGAGACTACCAACTGGATTACCCACACTCAGAAGTTATTAGAAGCATCGCAGCTACCTACAGATCTATGGATGATAGGCGTAAGGATGTTGCTAAATGGGAATGCTCATCACTGGTGGGAATCAATAGAGCGTCAGTTAGGCACATATTAGACCTGGGAAAAATTCTTAGAGTTATTTGAGAGGAAGTACTTCCGGGATACTGTAAGGAATGCATTGTACGATCAGCTTCTTCATCTGGAGCAGGGGAACAAGGCAGTTTATGAGTATAATGCTGAGTTTAGTCGCCTTAGTAAATATGGCGCTGCCCTGATACCTAATAAATTGGCCAAGGCTAAGAGGTTTTACCGCGGACTGACTCAGGAGCTCCAACACTATACTAGCTCCCTGTCCCGAATCTCTTATGCTGAATTATTGACAGAAGCAAGATTTTAAGAGACCATCAGCAAGGGTAAATGAGGTCAACTGAAGACACAACAAGGACCAGCAAGGACACAGCAAGGAGGGCCTATCAGACGTCCTTTGGCACAACAACAGCAGCATCAGCACAGAACAGGACCGTACTAGATTTCGGAGAAGCCCCACTGCAGTTATTGTGGGAAATGCGAACACATTATGAGAGACTGTCGAACTCGCTTAGGACAATGTATGAGATGTGATTCCGGACAGCATATGGTGAGAGACTATCCAATACAGCAGACATTGGCGCTTCTACCGCCAACACCGAGGCTAGCGCTTCCAACATCGAAGCCAGTTCAGCAGATGACTAGACCGGGAGCACCTCGACCCCCAGCAGCCAGAGGATTTCAGCGAGGAAAACCACTACCTACTCAGGAGGATCAGTTCACGAGGGCCAGACATGGACAACAATAGAAGAATGGGCAAGCTTTTGCACTAAAAGTGGATGACATGGATCAAGAGATTGATGTCATAGCAGGAATTACTCTTGCTTTTTCTTTTCCTGCTATGACATTATTTGATACGGGAGCCACCCACTCGTTCATATCATCTAGTTTTATTGCCAAACATAATATTGCCACTACACCTTTACCTAGTTGTGTTAGAATTCTTATCGGAGGAGGAGTTGTACCTGTTAGTCATATTTGTAGATTGTGTCCTGTAGTAATTCGTGGCAGAGAGATGAGTACCTGACTCTTAGTCCTTCCTATGCCAACTTTTGATATTGTGCTTAGAATGGACTAGCTAAGCAAGTACTACGCTTTCTTCGATTGCTTTGGAGGAAGCATTCTTTTTAAGGTACCAAGCCAGTCGGAACTCGAGTGTGCAGGAGGATCCACAGAAGCCATTGATGGTGTTCAGCTTGCAATGGACGACGTTGTTTATCACCCCATTATTTCAGAGTTTCAAGATATTTTTTCAGAGGAATTGCCAGGCCTACCCCTAGACAGAGACATAAAATTCTCAATTGAATTGACACCAGGAGCAGCACCCATAGCATCGCATATTTACAGATTGGCAAAGAAGGAGATGGATGAGCTGAAGGCACAGTTGAAAGAACTAGAGGAGAAAGGTTTTATTCGACCGAGTGCATCACCCTGGGGAGCACTAGTATTGTTTGTACCAAAGAAGGATGGGTCAGTGTATATGTGCATTGACTACAAAGCCTTAAATGCAGTAACCGTGAAGAATAAATACCCATTGCCACGCATTGATGACTTATTTGATCAACTTAGTGGAGCCAATATGTTCTCGAAGATAGACTTGAGATCGGGATATCACCAGGTGAAGGTACGGAAGCAGGACATCCCGAAGACCGCATTCAGAACAAGACATAGACACTACAAGTTTTTGGTCATGCCATTTGGGTTAACAAATGCTCCAGCTATCTTTATGGACTTAATGAATCGAGTCTTCCATCAGTATTCAGACCAGTTTGTGATCGTCTTCATAGGTGACATACTTGTCTATTTGAAGAGCCATGAGGAGCACGAGAAGCACATGCATATTATTCTAGAGACATTAAGGAGAGAGCAGTTATATGCGAAGCTCAATAAATATGAGTTCTTCTTGGACAAAGTTTTTTTTCTTCTGCATGTCATTACGGGAGATGGTATTTCTGTTGATCCAAAGAAAATCTCGGCAGACGAGACATGGCCCGTTCCTAAATCAGTATTAGAGGTGAGAAGTTTCCTTGGACTTGCAGAATATTACCGACGGTTCGTGGAAAACTTCTCAAGGATAGCAGCACCTATGACTCTTTTGACTTGCAAGGATCAAGAGTTCGTATGGACCGACGAGTGTTAAGCCACTTTCGAGGAGTTGAAGAAGTGACTGATCACAACACCAGTTTTGGCTATTCCATCAGGATCAGGAGGCTATATGATTTACAGTGATGCATCAAGGAAAGGCTTGGGATCAGTGTTGATGCCGCATGGAAAGGTGATTGCATATGCATCTAGACAGTAACAAGTGCATGAGAGGAATTATCCAACTCATGACTTGAAACTTGCAGCCGTTGTATTTGCTCTGAAGCTATGGAGATATTACTTATATGGAGAATGAGTGGAGATCTATACAGACCAGAAAAGCCTCAAGTATGTCTTCCCACAGAAGGAGCTAAATATGAGACAACGTCGATGGCTTGAGTTGATGAAGGATTTTGAGATAGAGCTACATTATCACCCATGCAAGGCTAACGTTGTAGCAGACGCGTTAAGCCAGAAACCAACAGCTTACTTCTTGACGACACGGAGGGAATTATTGGAGGACTTGCAAGAGCTTGGCATAGAAGTAATATTACCCGGAACAGATGGGATATTAGCCAATTTGCAAGTATAGTCATCACTAGTAGAGAGGATCAAGGCAGCTTTGCCTACAGACGCCAGATTTCGAAGATTGAAAGAAAGGACTGAGGCTGGAGAGCAGACATGATTGTGCATTCATGATGACAGGACATTACGATGTGGTGATCGTCTTTATGTTGCCAATGGAGAGATTCGACAGGAGATGATGGCAGAAGCTTATAGTTCGATATATTTTATTCATCCTGGAGGCACAAAGATGTACCGTGACTTATGACAGCGCTTTTTGTGACATGGAATGAAAAGAGAGAGAGCTCACTTTGTAGCTAAATGTCTAGTATGTTAACAAGTAAAGGCGTTGCACCAGAGAACAGCAGGATTATTGCAACCACTTTCGATTCCAGAGTGGAAGTGGGATCACATCACTATGGACTTCATCGCGAGTTTTCCCAAGAGTCCAAGTGGGAGAGATACAGTATGGATAATAGTAGATCGACTCACCAAGTCAGCCTATTTCTTTCCTTTTAGAGTTGGCCAGTCTATAGAAGCTTTGGCTGACTTATACATGAGACAGATCGTGAGATTCCACGGCATACCGGTCAGCATTGTGTCAGACAGGGATTCGCATTTCACATCACACTTTTGGAGAAGCATGCAAGAGAGTCTTGAAACTCGTCTGATGTTTAGTACATCTTATCACCCACAGACAGATGGGCAGTCCGAGCGTACTATTCAGACACTAGAGGATATGTTAAGGGCTTGTATGTTAGACTTTGGAGGATCATGGGAGGACCACCTACATCTTGTGGGGTTTTTTTTACAATAATAGCTATCAAGCGAGCATCCAGGTGGCTCCATTTGAAGCATTGTATGGAAGAAAGTATAGGTCTCCCGTGTGTTAGAGTGACGTCGAAGAAAGTCAGATTCCGGGACCAGAGTTGGTTGTCCACACCGTTGAAACAGTGGAGAAGGTACAAGGACACTTGCGAGCAGCGCAAGACAGGCAGAAGCAGTGGACAGACCTTCATCATCGTCCCTTGGAGTTTAAAGAGGGCGATCATGTCTTCTTGAGGATATTACCTACTAGAGGCACCATTCGATTCGGAGGGCGTGGCAAGTTGAGCCCAAGGTATATTAGACCATTTGACGTACTAAAGAGAGTGGGAGAAGTGGCATATCGACTTGATCTACCATATTCACTTGAGGGAGTACATGATGTATTCCATGTGTCGCAGCTTAGGCGATATATGGTAGACAGCAGTCATTATAGAAGCATGAAAAATACGCTGATAGCTATACGCAGCATGTTCATGCAGGGCAGCGTAAACAGAGGACCTCAGAGCCGTCAACGTGCAACGGAGCTTTTCCGCTGAGCACAGCATAAAATATAGGCTCAAGGACCATCCGCGTAGTACAATGTGTCCAGGCTGCTTCAGCGTAAAACAGGGTGCTATATCGCCTTTATGGCGTAAAACTCATCCGTTTTTAATGCAACATTGAAGTGTACGAGGAACGCTTCATATTTTTTAAAATAAACCTGTCAGATCATACAATGAACCTAACGTCTGGACTCCTGACAAAGAGTACTGAACGACTACCCAGGCGACGGGTATAATGATGGCGCAACACTGCAACCCAGGCTGTCATTTACTACCATTTCCTTTACGTAAACCACTTTTACACATACGAAGGAATATGCTGCCTAGTTTTACACAGACAGATGTGAGCTGTTTACGCTCCGCAGAAGACAAACAGCCTGCCACGTCAAAAGCTGCACTTCGTACAGGGCTCGAGGCACGTCTTTGCATTTAATGCGCAGAGCGGTGACAGTTTCTAGAGACACGTCTCTGCATTTAAAGTGCCGAATACTGACAGATGCCCAAAGCACGTCTCTGCACTTGAGGCACAGAAGGGTGGCAGACCTTCAAACTATGCCTCCTTATTTAATAAGCAGGATAATGGCGGATCTCTGCATTTCATGCAGGAGATTTGATTAAATGTCACCGAACCGTCGTTTAGTGGCATCCCTTTTGCGTAAACTACTCTTACGCATATAAGGGAATACGCTACCCAGTTCTACACAGGCAGACATGAGCTTCTTATGCTCCGCAGAAGGCAAACAGACCGCCACGTCAGCAGTTACTCTTCGTATGGGATTCGAGGCGCGTATCTGTATTTAATGCGCAGAATGATGGCAAATCTTAAAGACAAGCCTCTGCATTTAATGCGCAGGATGGGGGCAGATCTCTGCATTTAATGCAAGAGATTTGATTATATCTCCAAGAGCCTTAATTCTGGCTAAAACGTCCACATCGTCTTGGCTTCTACGCCTGCTCAGCTTCTATGCCCACTCGGCTTCTATGTCCACTCGGCCTCTATGACCACTCGGCTTCTACGCCTGCTTGTCTTCCATGCCTACTTGGCTTCTACGCCCACTTGGCTTCTATGCCTATTTGGCTTCTATGTCATGGTGACAGTTATTGGCTTCTACGCCAACCTCTTCTACACAAGGGATAACTACCTACGTGGCTTCTACGCCGTGATCTTTACAACAAATATATGCATTTTGTCCCTTAGTTGGACATGCGTCACATGCTCACTCAAAAGGTCATCTATACGCAGGCATTGGTTATTTTAAACCATCGTGTAAAAGGGTGTTGTACTTTCCACTAATCGGTTTTTATGCCGACTGTGTGGTCACTGTCACTAAAAACTCTATAAATAGAGACCTCTATAAACAGAGGACAGGGTCAACAAAAAAAAGGTCAAGAAACTGGAGGTCGAACGATCGGAAATTGGTCAAGGAATCCAGTATCAGATCCAGGGTCGAGGAGAAGGAGATCAAGAGAGAGAGAGAGAAGAATCCAGAGCTCAGGCAAAGAGAAGGGATCGACGACTTTGGCATCGGGCATCCACCCTCTTTAGCAACCTTCGAAGCTGCTTTCTGTCTTCCACGACACTTCTTCAACATCGTGTGGTCCAAGGGCTAAAGTGATCGACCGCAGATCAGACACCTATAGCAATATTTACCCAGATTAAATAAATTATACTTAGACATCCTCGTATAGGATTACATTGTACAATCTTGTTTGTAAACATAAAAGAAGGGCGGGTTTTCGTATAAGACCTCGTTTTTCACATTATCAATCTTTTCCCATTTATTATCCTAAACAGTCATGTTCTTGACCATTCTGAGATCACCATTAGGCCGAGCTTGTCATACCAAGAGCAACCCGTGGAAATCCTTGATCGTCGAGAGAAAGTATTGAGGAACCAGCCTATTCCCTTGATTCGTGTGGCATGGAAGCATGGCGCGCCAGGAGAATCCACTTGGGAGCACGAAGATGACATGCGCAAACGTTTTTCGAACCTATTCGTAGACCAAGGTATGAATTTACTTTATAAATTTCTATCTTATACCATCCTTTATTTTCTATCGTGGCTTAGTTTTAATTTTGAGGACGAAATTTTTATAAGTTGGGTAAAATATAAAATCCCTAATCTTAAAAAATCGTATTAAGTATTTAATTAATTATTTAATTGATTTATAGTAATTATTAGGTAAATAGAAGAAATAGAATTTATTAAATTTTTTATTTTTAGGTAATTGTGCATTTAGAGGTTTTAGGGAGCAACCGTAATTTTTCTTAACTATTTTTATGTAAGAGACCTTGTGGATAGTTAATAGATTAATTGAATGCACTAATATATATTTCTAGAATTATATATATATATATATATATATATATATATATATATATATAATGTTTATTAAATAGAATCGAAAAAAAGAATTAGAAACGAAAGAAAGAAAAAGAAAGAAAAGAAAAAGAAAAAAAAGAATAAGAAAACCTAAATGAATATCTAAACCCTAAACCCATTACCTACCCTACCCGCTACCCGCAAACCCGTTAGGAATTAAATCAACAGCAGCAGCTGTACAGCACCCCACCTGTGCACAATTTCGACACCCCCCCCCCCGTGTATCTATTAATACATCACATTAACAAACCCTAACCCTAAATCTCTCCATTACCATCTGGACCTAGACCGCCGCCTCCAGCCCAGACCACCGCCGCGGGAGCCCCAGTGCCGCCCGCCGCTCGCCGCGTCCACGACGACGCCCAGTGTGCACGACAGAATTTGAACAGCAACGAAGCTCTGTTCGTGACTCAATTTCCGTGCCATCGCTGGACCAAACTAGACCCCGTCTTCACCGGTATGTTCACGACCTATCCCCCTTCCAATATTGTAAATTAGTTTATCTCAAACAACGCGTAATCCTAGGCGAAAACCCAGGCAAAGTTGGCAAAAAATGACAACTTTTAGATCGCAGAAAACTTCGGTAACCACCCATGTTTAAGGACTCGTATCTCCCACCACAGAGATCCGAATTTAGTTTTTATTTTTGGTATGCGAAGATTACTTAATCGAGATTAAGTTTTGTCAAATACAATATTTTAATTATTGTTGTATGTAGAATTTAATCAGATTGAAAATCATAAAAAACCTGCATTTTCCAATTTCCAAAATTTGTGATACGGAGCGCGCCCCTCCAAACGGGACCGCCTCATCGTATACCAAGTGAACCAAAAGGCGCGAAGGGTATACCCAGACGTGTGGTATTTCACGAAAACTAATTTGGACCCGTGTGCGCATCGGAATCAGCCCGTGTCCGTGAAAATTTCTCGTATCACAAGTTTGCTAAACTCTGCGCCATTTAGTGTACGCTCGACAGAATACGACGAAACTTGCTCCACTAGACTCGTGGTATCGCGCTGGTCCTGTTACCCAATTTTCACGCAATTCTGAGATAGTTGACCAAATTGCCTATTTGTGGGCCCCACGGTTGACTTTTTAGGCAAAATTGTGTTCGGCTCACCAAAATCTAAAATTGGACATACCGATGAGTTCGTAGTGACTTTTAGAGTTTGTTTGACCTATAATTTGTGCCATTTAGAGACCTTTACCCTTGGTACACTTTTCGGTGCAAAATAGCCCATATGTGGATCCCACTTTGACCCAAAATTACCGTTTTGCCCCTGTGTCCAAATTTGACGAAAGGGTAGTAATTTTTAGCTATATATCTGATTCCAAAATGTTGGAGATGTCTATTTCAGCATCCGGAGACGTTTGTTCGGAGGCCGTAGTTTCTGATCCCGTGTCCTTTATATCTGGACGATTACTCTATACAGATTGCTTGCCAGGCAAGTATACCTTGCCATTGTACTGTTATTTATATTCCATGTGATGCATGTATATTTTATTTCTGTTTATTTAATTTATATATTTTAAACTACTATATAAATTGCGCGTCCAAGGAAACTTGGGTGCAACGACGGTGTCGTCGTATTATGTTTTTATTATGTATATGCATTGGACCTACTTTATGAGACCACCCCATTATCATGAGGCATTCTTATATTTCATTGGCCATGACACTGTTCTTACATGAGTGTGAGTCACATGTAGGACACGGACTTGCGTACTCGGCTGGCCACTGGTACGTATAGGTCGTGCGACGGATAGGGATAACTAACGATAGAAACTTTGCATGCTAGTAGACCTGGCAGTTATGTAGAGGTATTATCGTATCATGGATGTGACATACTTAGAGCATGGGGTGGGAAGAACAACAAGTAAGGCATTTGGGCTCCGTTATACTTTCTTTTTATGTAACCCGCACACTTCGCCGGAGATGTGTGGTCGTGATGACCCCTATACTACCTGGCGGCCTCTGAGGTTCAAAAGACGTCATGCTTTTTAGGTCCCTGAATCTCCAAGAGAATCATGCCAATCCCATTTTTAGCCAGATAACCCACTTGTTGGAAAGTTGTTCTCAAAACTGCATTCACATAGACGGTTAGGCAACCCCATTGGATGTCTACTTTTTAGTACTTTATTGGCATATTTATATGTATCTTGTTATGTCCTTCTGAGGACCTGGTACCTTTCCAGATATAGAAGGACAGGAGTATCCGCAGGAGTACGGACCTGGACCTGACGCCTCTTATCAGACTGAGGAGGTCTTACCTTCGGAATATCTGTGATTCATTGCAGCTGGTAGAGATTTTAGTTGCTATTTTCCTTTTGGACATTTATCTTATATTAGAGATTGATTCTCTTCTCTCATTTAGTAGTTTTAGTATAGTCGATCTGCAGTGGATTTGTTTCCATCCGACTATCATACGTTGAGACTTCCTATTTGATATTCAGTTATTTATTTTTATTTATATATTATTTGTGTTGTGGATGAGATATAGATTGCGTGTGACTTGTTGACAGTATATTACCACTGGTGGATTGGATATTCATGTACAGCGTACATGTGTATATGGTTTCCATATATTGGAGTTCGTATACATACGACTGGCGTATTACATATTCCTAGTTCTACGTATTTTAGGACTGGGACGTGACACTGCTGCTACTGATGCTCGAGCTACTGCTACTGCTGATCATTTGCTGTTGTTTGTCTCTATTTATAATATTGTTGTTGCACATCACAATGTGCAGGTATGAAAGAGACCTACAATTCTCCCCTAACTGATACTACTTGCTTTAGCACCTCATCACCATTGCCTACCCCAAACACTCCACACACACACACACCTTTCACTCATACACACTAGATTTGGATACCTACATACTGGCAACTACACATGCACACATCAATACACACACACACAATATTTGGACACCTACACACTGACACAGGATACTCAAAATCAGAGTACACTATATCAAAAGCTGCACCTAGCCCTGATACTGCTCGACACTCAGGATACACTCACTACCTATAACATTTATAGATATTAAACACCATGGATACATAAGTATCAACCTAATAGGTATACAACTCAAGGTACCAAAAATAAACCACACTGTAATACCCAATTGCTCGGGTATGGTGTAACCTCCGTATCCTGAAATTTATGCTTAAATGTTGTTATTAGGTCAATTTGGGGCTATTGGGATTTTTCCATAATTTTTAGTTAATTAAAAACTAGTAATCCTAATTTTCTAGGACTTTCAAGAATTTATTTTAGGGACAAATATATTTAAAATATCCCAAACTTTTATTTTAGGTTCTAAATAATCAAATATATTTTCTAGAATTTTTTAGGAATTTTTTGAATATTTTTAGCATTTATTTTGAGTTAATTATAAAAAACTGAATTAAAAACTATTTTCTGAAAAAGAAAACCCAAAAAGTAATTATTTCTGCCCAGTCAGCAAACAGGGGGGCCCACCTGTCAGCCTCCCGCAGCAAACAGTGCCGGGCCCGCCTGTCAGTGACTGCGGGACGGGCAGCGTTGGATGGCTGCCACGTGTCAAGATCTGAGCCGCGACTGCTTTCTCTCTCCTCTATATATATATATTAGTTTAAGTTTATTTCTAGGGTTTTTCTTCAGCCGATTTTTGGAGAATTATCATCTAGGGTTCCTTCATCTTTCAGAAGCCATTGCGCATAGCTCCGGACTCCAAACGAGGCCTAGTTTTTTGTGTTAGAAAGATATTGAGGTTAAATTTCTGATTATATAATTTGTTTTATGAAATTATGATTATTAAATTCTGGAAAATTCGTAGAACACAGCATGTCTGAAAATAGACGTGTTTTGATGTTTTCGTGATTTCGGGAGAACCAGGAATCTGAATCACGAACCGTTTAAAGTTTCGGAAAGCTAATGTCAAGATAATTGACATATATTTTTCCTAGAATTTAATTCGATGTACTTTCATACTGTTAATTCTGTAGAACTTCTAGGATAGAATTTAACCATCGGTGCACAATACGAAACTTGTATGTGCCATAATTCTCAAATGAATTTGAATTTGGACGAGCCGTAAATTCCAGCATGTTTTTGACGCTAAAATCTACAGAAATTCATGCATGAAAGTCGAGTTTGTGTCGGTTGACTTTTTGGTCAACAGATCGCCTCGATTTGCGTGCCATGAGTCTCGAGTTGATAAAATTCAGTTCCTTTGGACAAAATTTAGAAATTAACCTAAAAATCAGAATAATAAGATTAAAATAGGATTTTAGAGTAATTATTCTAGAATTAAATAAATTAAAATAAATTATCTTTTGACATGATAAATTGTAATACATAGGCTATTTGGACTGTGACTTGGACTTTGATTCATACCAGCAGCAGGACCCTAGATGAGTACATTCTCTGACAGTTTCCATTATGTTGATTATCTCTATAACTCTTGTTGTATAGCGTACATGACTCTGACACTGTTCTTTACACGAGTTGGCATCATCGAGACCTGTCACGAGGAGTCGTGATTGGAATCCATCGTGCTAGCTGGGAAAAATGGGGAAATGTTAGTAGCTTATGTGATCATACCCAACCTTACATGCATCATAGCTCACCCACACCTCACATCGGTGCAGCCTGACCATTACATGCCTCATAGCCTGTTACATGTGATTAGCCTGACTATTGCACGCATCATAGCTATCCGGATGGTTAGCCTGACCCTACATGAATCATAGCTAATCACATGTAATAAGCCTGATCAGTCCCAAGTCGATCACATGATATACTAATGTTTCACACACTTGGTTAGAGGATCATTGACATGCATCTCTAGTATATTGATCTAGCATCTCTACATGTTCTAGTTGTTGTTCTTGTACACATTTATATACCAGTTCATTGTTCTTGCGTGTACTTGTATTTCTATTTTATTGATAGATGTACATAGATGATGACATGCTCCGGTATTCCAATTATTCCAGTATTTCTATTTTCAGTATATCCATGCTCGTCAGTATTTCTTATTGTCAGTATTTTCTATCTGTCTTATATTTCGTTACACTGTGTTATAGTTTTTGTCAATATGCATGGAACTGCTGTTAGAGGTGTATTTCGTTCCATCCTGACTGGAAATATTTTTTCAGACTATGACTTAGAGGACTTATTTTCCAGTATACTTGGAGATTGGATGTTATTGATTGCAGGTATGGTTATTTTGTCGTTTAGATTTGTCTTGTATTTTATTTATTTTCTTCGATATCTCATCATGCCTTAGCTTATATGATTGAGTATATTCCATATTATATTGATATCTGTGTCTTCTTATGGAGTTAGATATTCATGTGAGAGTGATTAGCTAGTATTGTAACCTAGACAGCGTTCTACCGCCGATGTTGCGGCGTAGGCTGGACGTACCCACGCTCTCGTGCCCCTATACCGGGTGCGGATCGTGACATATGGACACCCTAAACCAACTAAAACTGAACCTAATACTAATATATGAACTCCTCTATATGATTCATTACCCGAACTCTTACCTAGATCTTCAGCATCCATGGACTGCCTAATGTGAAGTCCATTCCTCTTTCTATCTTGCTGCTACAGCAGCTGCTACTTAGGCTCGACTGTATATTGATACTCCATGTATCAGTGCCAACCCAAAGTCAGGTATCCCCTCCTGAGTTTCCCTCACTGCTCCATGTGTACCAATATTACTGATATCACTATATTTCTCATAGCCTCATACATAATACTACTTACATTCTCATATGGCTACAGCTGCAGATTCTAAATTGGGATCCCCTCATCACACACCCCAGATACACACTTGTTAATACCAATTAGACCAAGTGCACTGGTACCATCAATCACTCGAGCTCCTCACAGGTACTCGCCTAATACATACTGGACATTCAATTCCTGGTACTGTTGATTTTGCTCTTACTTGTCCTGTAACCTTCTTGCATTGTAGTGCACTCAGCTCTTATTCCCCTCACAGTGTAGTGCACAAGACTGCATTATCCTTAATACCCTGGTCTGAATTTCCCCACTGCATACACCCATAGTTATATATCTATTTATATGCAGAGATACACACATATCAAGTATATATATATATATATATATATATATATATATATATATATATATATATATATATATATATATATATATATCACCAATAATGTTGAGTGTACACAATACACACTCTAATAATCATTTCCTCAAACACGTTGAGTGCACAATTATGATACTCACGATACACAACCAATCTTCATGCCAAAACCCCCAATATACAACTAATAACATATCTACAGATTAAATATAATTGCATATATATATATATATATATATATAATATAATTAGTTGTTATGAAAAAATAGGAGAAAACACCCATAAACACCAAAATCCCAAATATGCATACAACACAATCAAGAAAACACTATAGAAACCAATAGAGACTCATTCTCTCCCCTTGTGGGTATTCCTAAACCATGGGTGGGCTCCTAATGGTCTACAAAACAAATAAAACAAAATTTAAAAGAGAGATTTTAGAATTTTACCTATTAGGAGATGAATTTCCAATGCAAACGTCTTCTTCTCTAAAGTTCCTTGAAACCTAAGCTTCTAGGCTTCTTAGATGAGGAAAATAAGAGGGATTGGGGTTTAATTTTTCTGAAATTTGGTGGAGGAATGAGAGATTTTGGGGAAGAACTCTAGCTAGGATTTTAATAAACATTTAATGAGGCTAGAGGGAGGCTCCCCACTCCTTATAGGGCCGGCCACTTAGAGACCTAGGGTTTTGCCAAGGCACAAAGACCAAAATGAGATTTCATGAAGAGTAGTTTAATTAATGGGATTTTTATATTGTAATGAGGGTTTAACTAGTTTCTAATTAATGAAGAAAAATGACTAGTTAGTCCAAAATGACTAGTCTAAGGTTGAGTCTGATGGTCATATCAAGTCTAGCCCACTAACCCATTATTAATAACAATAATACATATACTATACCCATTATATAAATTATAAACAATATATACAACTATTACAAATAACAAAAATGCCCCTATTCTAGAAATGAGGTAGTGACAAAGTTAGTCGACGGGGCATTGGCCGTGCAGTAATATTTTGTCGTTGTGTACAACATTCTGGGCACAACGCCGGCCGGCGGCAACTGAAACCGAGCTTGAGTGCCAGTGGCACTATAGTAACTCCATGCTCGGTCCCCATCGAGTAAGCTGTTGTTGTATCCGAGGGAAACACTCGGGTGACCCAGTAGAAGCTGAGTCTATCCAAACTGACGAGCAAAACGGCTGGACAGATAAGACTCCACGAAAATATGAGCTCTATTCTGGTACACTAAGTGGGAGGGATGGATGGCTTGGAGCCAGCGAAAGAGCCTCTCAGACAAATTTTGAGGCACCCCCCCACCATCCTAATGAACAATATTCCTCTCATTATCCGTGAACTCCAGCTCGGACGTGAAGAAACTCCAGCCAGTCATGAAGGAGAGCTCTCTTCTACCAGCGGGGACTTTGTCACATTTTTACTTCATGCCCTGATACCTGCGGATAAGGGCATCGGCAGCCACCATGTTCTCATCAGTCCCAGGGTTCATCAGGTACCTGTGATGCAGGAGAATCCAACCCATCAGATAATGGTAAGGGAGCTCGACCCTGTTGAAATGTCCCTTACTAGGATGGTCCTCCACCTTCTTAGCAAAGTTATGGAGACCCCGATAGATACAGCAAACCATGGCCGATAGAAGGGCTAGCTTATGGCCGAAAGCCAACTTTACGGACGGAAGGATGAGGGCGCAGCTGATCCTCTCTATTGTCCCAAACCCGCACGGGATAATGCAGTTGGACAACCAGAGCATCAAAAATCCCGCCAGCACGGCCTAAGCGGATAACTTATGGGTGACCATATAGAAATAGCTAAGTTCCTCTTAGAGGTCACCCAGCTCGTCAACAGGTTCGTCCCCTTCCTCCGAGGAACCCTCAACGCCTTCACCCTCAGCAGCAGCCAGTTCCTTCAGCACCTAAATTGAATCAGCCACATCCTGCTCAGATTGCGACGCCCAAACATGAACTCTGGTGGACTCCTTCGTCTCCGAAAAGAGGTGGCGGGTCCAAGTTGTGATATAAAGTGAAGACCCCTCAGAGGACTTCTTCTTCTTCTTCTTCGACATCCGCTAACAAATGTTGTGGGGGCATAGCAATTCCTAGTACACCGCAAGGATCTCTGGGTTCTCGGCTTCTAATTCTCCAAGTTTTTTATTGCTTGGGGTATACTCTTAGTAGGGTTCTTTACCCCAAGGGAGTCTGGAGACGATATGCAACTCATGCAAGACCAGTCCCATCTCGCCGCCAGGTGTAAAGAAAGTTCCCGTACAAATGTTGTACAATTCCATCAGGGCTATGAAGAGGGGGCATTTTATCTTAAAACCATAACACCTACCCTTTACGACAAAAAACAAGTAGGCAGCCCTGAGCTCCCGCTCGTACATCTGCAGAGTCCACAGGGACAAACGACATCAGAAGGGTCTATAATATGCCCAGCTAAGAGCCCGCAGCTGTCCCGTGGGATATGTCCCCTTCTTGGCTACTTGATGAAGGAAGGTGTCCGTCGCATATATGCTAAGGTTCGGTCCCAGTTCACTTCCGACAAGATCGGGCTTCAATCCAAGCATGGAGTACGAGGGTGACTCCTTCGCGCTATAAAACTCCTCTTTGTTCTTGCCAGTCCCACATCGAACATTGCCAAGGAGGGCACCATGTGGCTCATGGGTTAATTTCCAGTCCACCCTCGGTGGACCCATTATCACCTTCAGGTCCGAAACAGGCAGGTGACGTTCAAAAGAAGGAAATGTCATCTCCGTCTCGCGGAAGGTAAAAGACCAACTCTCCCTAGTCGTCCCTATCTCGAACTTAGAAGGCTCTAGTACATCCCCTAACAAGAAGTACGGCTTATTAAAGAAGTGCTTCCCATCTTTAGCGGGGATCTCCCCCGAGTTTATCTGGCTCAACAAGAAGGAAGGCGCCTGCTCAGTGATCTTCTGTTGATGTTCAGGTGGGAGATCATTGTCAGTCTGGGTCTTAACGACCGTAATTTGGTCCATGAGGTTCATGTTCAACGGAAGCAGACCGTGACTGAGGACTAGGTCGCCAGAGGGTGCGGTAGGCAAAATCACTGCAAAAACCACAAAGGAGATTGGTCAAAATCATTTAAAGGATATCAATATTCCAAAGTGATATACTCATGCGGCTGGCTTGCTCATACGGCAGAGCCAAACCATGTGGTAGGTTATTTATGCGGCATGGTCACCCATGTGGCCGAGTCAACCCATGTGGCAGAGCCAAACCATACGACAGGTTATTTATGCGGCATGGTCACTCATGCGGCCGAGTTAACCCATGTGGCCGAGTCACCTATGCGGCTGAGTCACCCATGCGACAGGGTTGTTTATGCAACTGGGTTGCCCATGCGGCTGGGCTATCAATACGACAGTGAGAAGTTGGCGCATAGACTCATCTATGCATCCAACTGTGCATATATGTCTCTGTGTTCAGATCTCCACTTCGTCTTCCCTAAATGACCTATCCTTAATCGACGGCTGAACGTCGTCGAAAAATAGAGGAGGGTCATCCTCGGTAGCACGACCCTTCCCCTTGGTCTTGCCCTTGCCCTTCGGGGCCTTCTTGGCAACAACAACGGAGGAGGAAGCTATGGGAGCTATAGCAGCAAGGAAGAAGAAAAGAAGAAAGTTTGAGAGACTTGATGGTTTGTAAAAGACTTCTCTCCCTCTTCAGACCCCCTTATATAGGACAAGATATGAGGCTTGAGATAATGATGGCGGCTGTTCGAATTCCGATCTGCCTCGATCCACGTAGTGGCAACAGATGATGGCGACTCCTTATTTTTTACGTTGCTTTATCCCCTCTGAACTATCGCCTCGGAGTATGAACCCAAAAGACGATAAGGAATACTAAGAAATTTTCTCAAAGATCGAGCCAAATATCGGCATTTAATGATCTGACAGACTGGCAGAAGCGCCTATGCGGCAACGTGCCTATGCGGCAATGTGCCTATGCGGTATCATAACTATGCTACCGAAAGTGCTCGACCATGCTTCTTATTCAAAGTATCCCAAAATTATCATTTTTGGAAAATTTGAAGTGGGACTTGTAGAAGCATGGAAAATATGAAAGCCATACAGGCCGCATAGAGCCCGTGCACCCTCAAAGTGAAAAGCAGGTCGTAGAGGAGCCACATAAATCATATGCGACAGAGGGGCTCGCCCAGCCAGTAAAGCATACATGCGGCCCGAACAAGCAAAGAGTTGGAGGCCGTATAAGAAGATCCCATGTGGCATGAACATCCACGAAGTAAGGAGCCGCATGAGATTCCCTGATACGACATTCAATACATGTCAGAAGTTCTGACACACCACTAGTCACCCAGAGCGCTTCGAGAATCGTGAAAGAGGCGATGACTCATAAAAAGATAAAAAGTCACATCAGTGCATTAATAACTTCGTCATATATGACATGCCACGTGTTTCTTCATATGCAGCTACGGCCCTATGCGGCCTTGTCATTATGTGGTTAAAGTGTCCAATCAACCAAGGTCAGACGAGTGCTTGCATACGACCACAACGCCATGCAGCCGAAGTGTCATAAGACCAAGGCCAAAGGAGAGCACATATGCGGCCAAGACGCTATTCGGCCTTGTCGTTATGCGGCTAAAGTGTCCAGTCGACTAAGGTCAGACGAGAGCTTGCATGCGGCAACAACGACATACGGCCGAAATGTCTATAAGACTAAGACCAAAGGATAGCACATATGCGGCCAAGATGCTATACGGCCTTGTTGTTATACGGCCAAAGTGTCCAATCGACCAAGGCAGACGAGAGCTTGCATGTGGCCACGACGACATATGGCCAAAGTGTCCATAAGACCAAGGACAAATGAGGGCACATATGCGGCCAAGATGTTATGCGGCCTAGATGTTATACGGCTTTCATCTAGCAAGATCTGTTTGTTACAACCGAAAAGATATTCACATAGTTATTGTTGATTACTTGTTTAGCTAACCGAGTCACGCATACAATAGAGTTAAAAATAACCTCGAGATCTTATCAACAACATTAATTGGAGTATATAATGGTGTAATTTGGGCAGCCTGCCCGTAGCCTACTCGTAGTATTTGACTATAGTTGCAACCGCATTCTGTTGAAGGAGCCCCATGTGGCCACCAAACAGAGTCATATACGGCACCTATAGCCGATAAATATGATGGCTATAAATAGGTGTCACCCTCACATTTCCATCCAAGGGTAGTTTGGTAATTATCATGGGTATTAATTATTTTAGGATTATTATAATTAATAATTGTGCATGACTGATTTATTTATTTTATTTTATTAATAATTATTGCTAGTGTGGACTTATTTTGGACTTGTGTAGTGGACCTAACCATTTAATTAGGGGACATGAACAAACTTTTGGACTAGTCTAAGTTGAGCCCATGAATTAGGCCCATGGATTAAGAAACATGATTAATTAGGGAAACCATTAGACTAGAACCTTCCCTCCCGAATTATTTCTTCATGAGAGGCCCTAAGGGGTATTTGTGACTTTGTACATTGCTTGGGGAGGGGTTTATGACCAGCCATAGTTGAGAGGAGAGAGAGTGCTCTCATTTTAATTCTTCTCCAAAATTCTAGATCTACATTTTCCCCTTCCATTTTCCCTCCATTCTCCCATCAATTCTCCATCAATTCCTTTCAGATCTCTATCTAAATTCATCATTGAAGCCTCTAAATCAAGGATCTATAAGCAAGGAGCAAGAAACAAGGAGGAGGAGGCCAAGATCTACAAGGAGAGGAGCTACTTGCCATTTGGGACATTTTCATTGGGAATCCATCTCCTAATAGTTACAAATCAGTTTTTCCCTTCCTATAGACTATAGATCTAAGATTTTACCATGAGAAACCATCCCACATGCATAGGTTACCCATAGGATTTGATTTAGAATCATTTGGAGACCTACGGTGGTTGTTATGACCATTTTTAGTGCCAATTTTGGGGGAATTCCGAGATTGGCACATGTAGTGCTTGTCAATGGATCTAATAGATCTAATTGACCCTTGATTTTTTGTTTGTAGTTTGTGTCGTGTCCACAATTGGATACGTGTGGGCCGAATCTCTTCAATTTGATGAAACGGTCATTTTTGGGGGTTTTCCTCCGACACGGGGCTATGTGCATATCATATGGTGACACAGACACGTAGACACTCTAATTTCTATATGTACTGATCATAAATTATGTATTGGACTTTTACGTGTCCTCCAGGATATGTTTGGTTGTGAGTTGGGGGCCATATCGCAAGCGTATCATAGAAAAGTGTGATACGGGTGCGATGCGCTCCATGTGTTTGTGTTTTGGCTTTTTGTACTATACATGCATATGTAAATATATTTGTATAAACTATCTATACATTAATTAGAGTATATAATGGTGTAATTTGGGTTTTTATGTTTATGTGTGTCAATATGTATATATTAGAGTATCTAGATAGATCTATATGTGTGTGTCTTTGTGTCTATATACTAGTGTTTATAGCTAGGTTTAGATCCAGATCTATATGTATTTACATATGCTTAAAAATATTCATGTGTGTGTTGTATTTTATGTAATATAGTGTGTGTGTGTATATATATATGGTTAGGTAGATTTGTATATATATATAGAGAGAGAGAGATTGATATAGGTATGTGTAGAGTTATGGTTATGTATATGTGTGCATATTGTGTAGTGATGTGTGTAAGAAGAGTGTACACAGAGGTGGAGACACTGTGTAGTCTGCACATAGGTGATGTGCAAGGGGAATTCAGTGACCAATTGCAGTGAACAACCTGAAATAGTACAACTCGTGCACAGAGAGGTGGAGACACTGTGCAGTCTGCACATAGGTGATATGCAGGGAGAATTCAGGGACCAATTGCAGTGAACAACCTGAGACAGTGTAACTCATGCACAGAGAGGTGGAGACACTGTACAGTCTACATATAGGTGATGTGCAGGGGGTTTCACCTCTGTGTAGAGCAAACTGGAAGGTATCATTAGCTGTAGTGAGATGGTGTGTAGCCTGAACCATCAGTAACTCTGAGGCAGCACAGTGAAGACATATCTGAAGACTCACTCATACTCACTGAAGACTGAAGGCTATACAGATACTCTACTGAAGACCTCATCTACCTGAAGATTACCTGAACACCTACCTGAAGAAATGAAGACTCATTTACCTCCACTGAAGATCACCTGGTAGATTTACCTCAATTGAACATCACCTGAAGGACTGGAGAACTGAGACTCACTGTGTATCTGCACAGTGAAGACCTAGACTGAAGACTCATTGTACAGAGACTGCTGCAGGGACCTGAAGGCAGTGCTACCACAGACCACTTTGTACACTGCACACCTAATCGAGCAACTGCAACTGACCTGAAGACAGCAACAACAACTAAATTGGAATGGACAGCAAACTGTAGAGGTTTCACCAACAGAGCAGTAGTTGGAGTCCCTCCACTATGCAGATTTAAGGTACTCAGTAGCAACCATCAGGTATCAGTAGAAGGGATTTTTGGTATTAGTTCAGAGTTGTTCTTCAGTGTTTGTTTTAGTTGTTTAGTTAGAGTCAGTTAGTGTAGTTTCAGTTTCAGGTATCTTGGTCATGGTGTAGTTAGTATGTATATAACTATGTATACTAGAGGTTAGTGAGTAGTAGAGGTACTAAGTGATTATGTTAGATATGTATATTAGTATAGGTAATATATTAGTTAGTATACTTGTTAGAAAACAGTTAGTTTATTTAGTTAAGGTGATGGTTAATTAGTTTAAGATATTAGTGTATAGTTAGCATTTAGTTTGAGGTATCTATTTATATCTATTGTGTTTAGTTTTAGATTACCTTGAGATACCAAGGTATCACCAAGGTATGGGTCGATACCCCAGGGTATTGAGTTTGAGTATCAGGGTAATTGCGATACGCATTGGCACAAGGCCAAGGGATCATAATTAAATTGTTTTGAGATATTATTATTATATATGACTTATGTATATATATATAAACCTATTTTCATATTAGAAAACTTGCGTATCTTAGGATACGGCTTCTTGATTGCACTGTGGTGTGTTAGCTTAGCTAGTATAGCATAGTTTCATAGTTTAGCGACTTAGCATTAGACTCTTGCAACCTAGAATACATTGGTTTGACTTAGAAACGGCGTATCGACCTAGAGTTTCATCAACTTCAATTATTTTTATCATTGAACCTTGTATTGATGCAACATACCATATATAGGTTGTGAGACACCAGCTTGGACATCGAGAGACACACTTTGCTCAGGACTTCAGGCGAGTACATTTCTCTGTTTGTTTTTAATTCATAATATTGTATATATGCATGTTCTAGATTAGTATACATTGATTCCCGACACAGTGATTTTACGGACTGGTGCTATATGGATCCCGTCAGGAGGTGTTATCCCCTACCGTGTGCAATGGGTACCCAATGACATGTATTTCATCGTGTGCATCGGGTATTGACTTTTATGTGCTTCTTGTGCATCCACTATTTCTTGTGCTAGTGTGACTATCGTGATCATGTACATAACGTGCCGTGATTGAATCCATGAGTATTGGTTGGGGAGGGGGAGTAGGAGTTGGTTAAGTGATCAAAGCCCTCTTGATCTCATGTGCATGTCGATTATACACCTCACGTATAATGGAGTTACCTTTATACCTCATGTGCAACCTAAGCCGATCACATAACGAACTCGCACTCTAAAACACATAGTTAGTATTTCTTGTCCTCTACTTGCAGTTATTCTTGTATTTACTTTCAGCTTTATTGTGTCTATTGCCTGTTCACTTGTATTGTATATTCCTTCTACTTCTGCATCTTGTATCTTTTTCTATTGCTTGTTATATATGCTCGATTATGTTATTGGAACTACTTTCAGAGGTATGTACTTCGCTCCAATCCTGACTGGATATTTTTTTCTAGATGATTGGCTAGAGGAGCTGTGTCCCTGTCACGCCCCAGTCCCAAAATACGTAGGACTAGGAATACGTAAGCATGCCAGCCGCATGGATATGGCAACTCCAATATATGGAAACCAAAATCCACACGTACGCTGTAATATGAAAATTAATCCACAAGTGGTATAAATATATATCACAAGTCACAGGGTATAATCTAAATCTCATCTACGAAAATCAAATATAAATAAATAACCAGTATCTATGAAACAAGATCTCAATATAAGTATCTAAGGATGATAATTAGATGAAAACAAATCCACTACCAACTCGAATGGAAAAGTACAACACAATAAACACAATATAGGAATACCAGCTAACAACCATGGGGCTCGAAGAGAAGACATCCTCGAAACGTATGTAACCATCCAAATCTGCGCTCCTGCAAATACTCAAGAACAGATACACCTGGCAGGGGACCAGGTCCTCAGAGGGACGTAACAAGATACAGAAAAGCGAGCCAACTTGAATACAGTAAACATGCATATAATTTGAAAATAAATAAGTACGCTGTACAAGACAATCTATATGAATGCAAATGAGGACAACTTTTTGACGTATGGGCAAGGGTAGGCTACTCGATCTAATCCTCACAACACATGCGCTCATTAGTGGACATCATCAGCCGACATACCTCTGGGGTAGCGAACCTCGGACTCCATCAATCGACATTCCTCGGGGGTAGCGACCATCAGACACGACCACCATAGTGCGTGCTAGTGACTACGGTTTACCAGAGGGGTTAAAAGCCCATACGCCTAATGATTGTCCTCGATGATACTAAGTGCCATGGGTGTGTCAACATATCTAATACATAATAATGACTGAAAGAAAACTACACATGCAAGAAATATACAGAATGTAATAAATATACAGAAATATAAATAACATGCAAAAGTATTGTAAACAATTTGGCAAGGTATCTTGTCTGGCAAGAAAGCTGCAAAGTGTAACGTCCCGAAGTCCAACACACAGGATCAGAAGCTATGGTCGCAGAACAAATATCTCCGGATGCTGAAATAAACATCACCAACGTTCCCAAAATAAGCAAAATAGCTAGAAAGTACTTCCCTTTCGTCCAATTTGAACACAGGGGCAAAACGATAATTTCGAGTAAAAGTGGGGTCCACGTGTGGCCCACTTTGCACCGAAAAATGTGCCAAGGGTAACAGTCTCTAAATGGGACAAATTATAGGTCAAACAACTCTAAATGTCAATACGAATCCAACGGTATGTCCAAATGTGGATTCCGATGGACCGAACACAATTTCGCCCAAAAAGTCAATTGTGGGGCCCGCCAATGGACGACTTGGTCAACTGTCTCAGAACTGTATGAAAATTGGGTCCCAGGATCAGCGTGTTACCACGAGTCCAGTGGCGCAAGTTTCGTCACAATCTTATAAGCGTGCACAAAATGCATGCGACTTCCACAAAAGTTACGACACGGGGTGTGTCCGCGAATACGGGCTGATTCCGGCGCACACACGCTTCCAAATCAGTTTCTATAAATTTTTACATATCTGATTATGCTGCGCGCACCATTCGGTATACTTGGTACACGGTGGGGCGGTCCCGTTTGGCGGGGTGCGCTCCGTTTCACAACTTTTGGAAATCTGGAAAAGTGGGTTCGCGGGATTTTCCAACGAATTTAATTCTGTTTATAGTAGTTAATAATCTATGGTTATTTAACAGAAATTAAACTAGGTCAAGTGGTCTACGCATACCAAAAAGAATCATCAAATTCGGATCTCTGTGGTGGGAGATACGAACTCGGCAACATGGGTGGTCACCGCAGTTTTCTGCGATCCCAGAATTTGGTCTGCTTGTGCCAACTTTGACGCTGTTTTCGCCTAGGGTTTCGTGTTGTTCGAGGTCTACTATCATACAGATATGGGAGAGGGTTAAGGGGTGAGCATACCGGTAAAGACGGAACGACGTTTGGTTGAGCGAGTCGATGAAAAGCAACTCCGGAACAAAGGTACCTCGTGTGGGAATCTGCAGTGCGCGGGGGTCGCGGTCGTCGGGATTTGTTTGGATGACCTGGCGGGGTTCTCTGGCTGCGGTGGCGGCTCTCTCTAGGTCTAGATGGGAAGAGAAAGGGTTTGGATGATTGTAGGGTTAGGATTTTATAAATAGAATAATATATATATATATATATATATATATATATATATATATATATATATATATATATATATATATATATATATATGTAAGGGAGAGAGAGAGTGTGGGTTCGATTTTCATCCGCAGGCAAGGGTTAAAGGTCTGCTGTTGAATTTTGCAAAAAGGGAGTATTTTGCTTTTAGCAAATTTGGGCGGTGGTCTTTTGCTACTTGCAGCAAAAGGGATGGCTGTGTTATATGGGTTGGTTGATTAGTGGTTGTAATAGTTAAGTTAGTATTAGTTTATTTAATAGTTTATTTAATGGTTTATTTTCTTTTATTTTATTTTCTTTTCTTTTCTTTTCCTTTTATATTAAATATATACATGCATATATATATATATATATAAATAAATATATATATATATATATATATATATATATATATATATACTCATAAGAAAAATTTTAGATTATATTAATGCACACTATTAAGCTAGCAACTGCTCAAGGGATCTCCTACATGAAATAAATTCCGAAAAATTTATAATGGTCCTATAAATCCTTTAAATGCACCAACATCTAAAATAAAAATTATTAAAAATCTATTTCTCCTAATTAGCCACTAATTACTACAATTAAATTAATAATTAATAATAAAAAAGTATATACGATTTTTAGGGATAGGGGTTTTACATTCTACCCAACTTATAAAAATTTCGTCCTCGAAATTAAAACTAAGCCGTGGTAGAAAGTCAAGGGTGGTATAAGATTTGCATTGTTTAGAATGCAAGGCTAGGTTTAAAGGGGTGGGCGATGTTGCGTGTTGCACATCCCAAAAAATCATAAAAAATCCACATGAGCGAAAAATAGGTTTCTTCGTGTGTCATGTCCAATGGTGTGGACACCTAAATGCTCTTTTGCATAAAAGCACCCAACAATTAGAAAATTGCACACAGATGAGAATTGGATGATGGGTACGTCTAGGATAAGGGTATGGAATTTGTAGGAAGGCAGTGACTAGTGTAGTGCTCCAATTATCGGGGCACGATAAGGTGCGCTAAGTGATATAATTATTGCAAAATTCAATAAAATATCGTATTCTATCTCTAACTGGCCTCAATCTAACCTTAGTCTCACTATCTCAGCCAAGTAGGTCAAATTTTGGGTGAGGGTTCACAATCTACCGAACTTAAAATTTATCCATCTATCACCTAAGGCTATACATCTAGAAAAACTATTCCTCAAATTATTTAATCATGTTATTCAATCCTCAAGGTTTTAACACCAAACATATCATCTATGATATGCCCTTAACCAATTATGAAAGAGTGTCACTAGGTCATGTGATTAGCCTTATGGTGTATATCTAGTACTATCAGTGTCAACTTATACCAGCACGAGGTTTCGTCTTTCCGAAATAGGGGAAGACGGAGAGCAATAATAAAGAATTCAAGGTGAAGGTGACAGAATACAAGTACGAGGTTCAAGGAGATTAAAGAATTCGAAAAGAGAGTTGTTAGGACAGTTGTGGATTGAAATCCTATTTTTGGTAATTTCCTATTTACATGCCCGTATCAGTACAGTTATGTAACCGATACGATGTGTCAGACATGTCTAGGGGCAAGTATATCCGTCTACTACCATATATCTCAATCCACGTAAAGTAGTCATGCGAAGAGTGAACCAAGAGCACTAAGGTTAGCTAGACCTTAATACACCGATTCTGATTAGGCAATTGTATCATTGTGTACACCCAATAATATATATGCCATGAGCAAGCTCAATAAAAGAATAAGCTTGCAAAAACTAGGCTATAATAGCAGCATAAGTCAAGGTAGTACAACAAACATAGATACGTTGGATTATGATGAAAGAAGGTACATAATAATTCAAGTTCACAAAACATAAGACTTCATAATCTCTACAGTGGTCATACTGAATCCTTGTCTAAGTCGATAGTCGACCAAATAGGGGTATGGGCTTCTAAGCTCTACAGTCTGATGAAACATTATCTTCTTATGCTAGCACACGATTAATGTCATTCAGCTACACTTCAATAATAGGGCAAAAGACTATGTGATACTAGGTTGTGAGGTATACTACCCAACTTATAATACTAAACTAATATTGTAATTGCCTTAATGATACCGTAGAAACTCCTGTTAAGGTCTACGAAAAGGGGGTCTTGGTATTTATTAGGGTATCCTCTTTTATTACATAGGCCATGGTCGTCCTAAGTCTTAGTCTTAGTGCAAGTATCAATAGTAAGAATGGAACAGTTACTGGCCTCAAGGGAAGATGCTATGCTAATATCTGTGTTTGAGGTATGTTCAAGGAAAAATATTGTATTCATTCCCTTTGGCCTCCTAGGCACTGTCTACTAATAATAAGACAATGATCTAAGTTTATAGTTCTCCAATACTATCTAGCTATGAAGGTTAGGTTCAGTCCTAATATTAAATTTTGGTTTTCTATTAGTTCCTCAATACTAGTGTCAAATATTATGGCAAAACTTCTAACTAACTCTAGTAGCATCTATACTACTCTCAAGTCTTCATAATACATTAAGGGGTAATGGTAAACCAATCTATACATAAGGAATTCTAGGGTTTACTAGATATTCTAAACTTAGTGGTGTGTCTATATTCTCGTTGTATTCTTAATATGTGTGCTACCATAATTATCATCCTAATAACAGGAGTTCCTATATTCTAGCAGAAGGCTATACTCAAAGAACTATTAGGAAAGTATAGGAATCAAGCAGGATATAATTGTTCAAATAGAACAGATAGGAGGAAGATGAATCATAGTCAATTATGGATGAGATCCTATACTCTAGTCCTAGGTGCAGGCTTGTTCGGTACAATAACGCAACCGAGACAATATGCTCTCGACCTGCATGGGCCACCACAAAAACATGTCATGCCCCAGTCCTAAAATACGTAGGACTAGGAACACGTAAGCATGCCAGCCGCATGGATATGGCAACTCCAATATATGGAAACCAAAATCCACACGTACGCTGTAATATGAAAATTAATCCACAAGTGGTATAAATATATGTCACAAGTCACAGGGTATAATCTAAATCTCATCCACGAAAATCAAATATAAATAAATAACCAGTATCTATGAAACTAGATCTCAATATAAGTATCTAAGGATGATAGTTGGATGGAAACAAATCTCCTACCAACTCGAATGAAAAAGTACAACACAATAAATACAATATAGGAATACCAGCTAACAACCATGGGGCTCAAAGAGAAGACATCCTCGAAACATATGTAACCATCCAAATCTGCGCTCCTGCAAAATACTCAAGAACAGATACACCTGGCAGGGGACCAGGTCCTCAGAGGGACGTAACAAGATACAGAAAAGCTAGCCAACTTGAATACAGTAAACATGCATATAATTTGAATATAAATAAGTACGCTGTACAAGACAATCTATATGAATGCAAATGAGGATAACTTTTCGACGTATAGGCAAGGGTAGGCTACTCGATCTAATCCTCACAACACATACGCTCGTTAGTGGACATCATCAGCCGACATACCTCTGGGGTAGCGAACCTCGGACTCCATCAATCGACATACCTCGGGGGTAGCGACCATCGAACACGACCACCATAGTGCGTGCTAGTGACTACGGTTTACCAGAGGGGTTAAAAGCCCATACTCCTAATGATTGTCCTCGATGATACTAAGTGCCATGGGTGTGTCAACATATCTAATACATAGTAATGACTGGAAAAAATTACACATGCAAGAAATATACAGAAATGCAATAAATATACAGAAATATAAATAACATTCAAAAGTACTGTAAATAATTTGGCAAGGTATCTTGCTTGGCAAGAAAGCTGCAAAGTGTAACGTCCCGAAGTCCAACACACAGGATCAGAAGCTATGACCGCAGAACAAATATCTCCGGATGCTGAAATAAATATCACCAACATTCCCAGAATAAGCAAAATAGCTAGAAAGTACTTCCCTTTCGTCCAATTTGGACACAGGGGCAAAACGGTAACTTCAGATAAAAGTGGGGTCCACGTGTGGCCCACTTTGTACCAAAAAATGTGCCAAGGATAACAGTATCTAAATGGGATAAATTATAGGTCAAACAACTCTAAATGTCAATACGAACCCAACGGTATGTCCAAATGTGAATTTCGATGGGCCGAACACAATTTTGCCCAAAAAGTCAACTATGGGGCCCGCCAATTGGCGACTTGGTCAACTGTCTCAGAATTGCGTGAAAATTGGGTCACAGGACCAGCGCGTTACCACGAGTCCATTGGCGCAAGTTTCGTCGCAATCTGACAAGCGTGCACAAAATGCGTGCGACCTCCACAAAAGTTATGACACGGGATGTGTCCGCAGATACGGGCTGATTTCGGCGCACACATGCTTCCGAATTAGTTTTTATGAATTTTTACATGTCTGGTTACGCTGTGCGCACCATTCGGTATACTTGGTACATGGTGGGGCGGTCCCGTTTGGCGAGGTGCGCTCCGTTTCACAACATTTAGAAATCTGGAAAAGTGGGTTCGCAGAATTTTCCAACGAATTTAATTCTATCTATAGCAGTTAACAATCTATGGTTATTTAACAGAAATTAAACTAGGTCAAGTGGTCTACACATACCAAAAAGAATCATCGAATTCGGATCTCTGTGGTGGGAGATACGAACTCGACAACATGGGTGATCACCGCAGTTTTCTGCGATCCAGAATTTGGTCTGCTTGCGCCAACTTTGATGCTGTTTTCGCCTAGGGTTTTGTGTTGTTCCAGGTCTACTATCATACAGATATGGAAGAGGGTTAAGGGGTGAGCATACCGGTGAAGACGGAATGACGTTTGGTGGAGCGAGTCGATGGGAAGTAACTCCGGAACAAAGGTACCTCGTGTGGGAATCTGCAGTACGCGGGGTCGCGGTCGTCGGGATTTGTTTGGACGACCTGGCGGGGTTCTCTGGCTGCGGTGGCGGCTCCCTATAGGTCTAGATGGAAAGAGAAAGGGTTTGGATGATTGTAGGGTTAGGGTTTTATAAATAGAATAATATATATAGACTTGGTAGAAGACAAGAAGTTGCCACATCCGTTGATAGCAGAATTCTTGGATGTGTTTCCTGAGGAATTGCCAGGATTGCCGCCAGATTGAGATGTTGAATTTTCTATAGACTTGGTGCCAGGTGCAGAACCAATTTCGCAGCATGTCTATAGAGTAAACAACAGCGAGCTGGTCGAGTTGAAGAAGCAGGTGGACGAATTGCAGGATAAGGGGTTTATTAGATCGAGTTCTTCACCATGGGGAGCCCCGATATTATTTGTACCGAAGAATGATGGATCGGTGCACATGTGCATTAATTACAGGGCTTTGAATAATCTCACTATCAAGAATAAGTATCCTTTACCACAGATTGATGATCTGTTTGATTAGTTGAGTGGAGCCAAGGTGTTTTCTAAGATAGATTTGAGATCAGGCTACCATCAGGTGAAGGTGAAGGCGGAGGACATACCGAAGACTTCTTTTAGAACTCGGTATGGTCAGTACGAGTTTATGGTGATGCCGTTTGGTTTGACTAATGCACCGGCGGTATTTATGAACTTGATGAATAAGGTGTTCCACCAGTACCTTGACAAGTTCGTGGTGGTGTTCATCGACGACATACTCATATACTCGAGGACACCGGAGGAGCATGAGGAGCATTTGAGGATTGTGTTGGATGTGCTGAGGAAGGAGAAGCTATATGGGAAGTTGTCCAAGTGTGAGTTTTTCTTGGACAAGGTGGAGTTCTTGGGGCATGTTGTGACTGGTGATGGTATTTTAGTGGATCCGAAGAAGATTTCAGCAGTAGAATCTTGGAAGACTTCAAGTTCGGTAGCAGAGATCAGGAGTTTCTTGGGATTGGCAGGCTACTACAGGAAGTTTGTGCAAGATTTTTCGAGGATTGCCGAGCCGATGACCAGACTCACAAGGAAGGATGTGGAGTTTGTTTGGACGGAGGATTGCCAAGTTGCTTTTGAGGAGTTGAAGAAGAGGTTGATGCCTGCTCCTATTTTGACATTGCCATCAGAATCCGGAGGTTTCACTATTTATAGTGATGCATCGGGAAAGGGTTTAGGTTGTGTTCTTCAGCAGCATGGGAAAGTGATTGCCTATGCATCCAGGCAATTGCGTCCTCATGAAACGAACTATCCTACCCATGATTTGGAGTTGGCAGCCGTCATCTTCGCTCTGAAGTTGTAAAAACATTATTTGTACGGAGAGCGTATAGAGATCTTCACAAACCACACAAGCTTGAAGTACGTTTTCACGCAGAAGGAGTTGAACATGAGGCAGCGTCGGTGGTTGGAACTGATGAAGGATTTTGATATCTCTTTGCAATATCATCCTGGGAAAGCCAATATAGTAGCCGATGCTTTGAGTAGGTATCCGGTAGCAATGTTCTTAACGTAGGATCGATATTTGTTGGAGGATTTGGAGAGCTTGGGCATTGAGGTGATTGTTCCTGGTGGTGCTATGCAGATGTGGGGACTGCAGATACACTCAGATTTGATGGACAGGATCAAGGCAGCACAGTATGAGGATGTATCTCTGAGGAGTATCAGAGCTCAGGTGAGAGCAGGATTGAAGGATGATTTTACTATTACAGAGGATGGATCTTTGAGGCATAGAGATAGGTTGTGTGTGCCTAGTGGGGAGTTGCGAGAGGAGGTGTTGCAGGAAGCGCATCGCTCTCAGTATTCCATACATCCAGGTGCTAACAAGATGTATCGGGATATGCGAGAGAGTTTATGATGGTATAGCATGAAGAGGGAAGTGGCACAGTTTGTATCCAGATGCTTAGTGTGCCAGCAGGTGAAAGCCGAGAGACAGAGGCCAGGAGGTTTACTTCAGCCATTACCCATTCCAGAATGGAAGTGGGAACACATTACTATGGATTTTGTGTCCGGACTTCCACGATCTCTAGGAGGAAAAGACGCGATTTGGGTCATTGTTGATAGGTTGACCAAGTCGGCCCATTTCTTCCCTTTTAAGGTGGATTTGTTGTCACTACCACTTTTTCATATAAGGGTATTCCTGTAATTTAACTATTTTAAATAATTATGTATTAAATTAATTGCTGAGTTTTATAACTATTATATTATTGTTAGTGATTTTGGTTTAGGTCAAGCCCTAGAACCCATTAGGTCAAACCCTGTTGACTAAACCCTAATTTTTAAACCCGTTCTAGTGAAACCCTAGAATTCAAATTTTAGGGTGAACCCTCAAACCCTAGACTGGCTAAAACCTTAGTTAATTAGGTTCTACATGACCTAATCTAGGGGTTAAACCTAGGCTATACACTAGAAACCCTAACTGGGCCCTAATATATAAGAGGAACCCTTTCATTCTTCATGCAGAAGAAGAAACCCTAGCCTCCACAAGAGAAAAACATCTCCCCACCTCCAGATTTCGAAATCCTAACCCTAGGGTTTTTATCTTCCTCCTCCAAGCGAGGAAAGCAAGGGACGTGGGTCAGAGAGCCTTGGAGAAGGAGAATCGCCATTGAGGAAGCCATCTCCATAGGTAAAAACCTATTTCTATTCGTTTTGATTCTGTTTTTCAGATGTTCATGGTCATTAGGGAACCCCCTTTGCTGTGTAATTCGATTCTAGGGCTTTGGATTAGGTTTTGGTGACCCACATGGGGTTTTCCCCAATTATTAAGAACCCTAACCCTAGATTTGGTTTGTAGACAGATTTTCCCCATTTCATGTAGATATAAATTCGATTTTAGGGTTTACTTATCTAGGTATTCTAAATTCTGTGTATTGATGTATGAATCTATATGTATAGATATGTATTGTGTGTTGGGGGGGGGCTTTCATCTGTACATTAGGTTTGGGGAAGAACAAGGTGCAGTCGGGCAACTTGTGCCTGTGCACAGTCAAGGAGGGGAGGAGCAAAATGCTCTGTTCAGTCGGGTGGAGAATTCTGGGTCAGATTTCAGTTGTGTAATACCTGTGTGTAGATATTTGTGTGGCTGTGTATATATCTAGGTTATAGATATATGTGTGTGTGTTTTGTAGAGGGGGAATTTTCTGTGAAATCGGGTTTTGAGAGATGCTGTGAGCACTGTGTGTAGATGAGAAGTGCCTGTGTATTTTTCCTGTCCAGTGTGTTGGGCATTTGGGTATCAGATTCCAGTGTATCAGTAACTTGCAGTGAGTGATTTTGGGAGAGGGAGATGATGTATCAGTAAATTAATGTGCAGTGTGAGTATAGGTGAATCAATGTGTAGATGTGTATCATATTAGGTTGGTTGTTTTCAGACTGTGTGTAGGTTTACATGTGCCTGTGTGTCTTAGTATGTCTAGATAATTAGGTGTTGTGCATCATTGTAGGAGTATCAATTCAATGTGGGAGCAAATGCTGTGTATCAGTACCTGGAAATTTTAGTGAGTTGGTATTAAGAGTAGGGGTGTTATTGGTTAGAAATTAGGAAGCCTCAGTGACTGTGAATGAATTACTGTGCAGAATTCTGTAAGTAGCAGTAGTGTGTAGTGTATGTGTATTTGGTGGGTGAGTGTTGGATAGCTATCTGTGAGTCAAGTTTTGTATCAGTGAGTGTTGTGTGTCAATGAGTTCCTGATACCTTAGTGTATCAGTGCAGTGAGTAGCACTCGAGTACAGCAAGTTGGTATTGTCCAGGGGGTACTGTAGGTGAAGGAGTTGCTCGAGTAGCACAGTGCAGACTGCACACAGCTATGTGTGCACAAGGCACTGACAGTATAGGTATCAGTTGGAATAATTTCTCAGTGCTAGGTTTTGGGCTTATTACCTATATTAGTAGGTTAGTTGTAGTGGATGAGTTAGTGTATCAGTCAGTGAATTAGAGTATCAAGTGAGTTAAGAGTGAGCAGTGAGTAGGTTAGTGTATCATCATTTGGGGATTTTGATGAGGGGTTATAGTGCAGTGCACAGAGCAAGGAAGTGTGCAGCAGCCACAACAACCAGGGGGAATGACCCACTGCAGGTAGTACAGTTCAGCAAGTTGCATTGGGGATTAGTGTATCAGTAAACACTGATACACAGGAACTTGAGCCTGCAGAGCAGTGTACACAAGATGGATCAGCATGCTGGGATGGGCCAGTAAGGTTAGGTGATATGTAACTAGTGTTAGGGTACATGAGTATGTAGTTAGTATCAGTATCAGTTGGGTGAGTCTATGTACTAGTTAAGTTTTAAGTTAACAGTCAGTACTAGTTGTATAGTTAGTTTAAGACCAAGGTAATAGGATGTAGTATATAGGTAGAAAGTTATAGGCTAAGTTGTGGGTATATAAGGTATTAAGTACTACACCAAGGTAAATGGTTAAGAACCAGCTATAGCCTAATTATTGTATAGATATTATTATTATCAAGCCTCTAACTTATATACGTAACTTAGTATCTAATATTAGTTAGTATTGCCTAAATATTAGTTAAGATATTAACTAGTATACTTAGTGTGAGCCTAAATAATTATAGGTGTATAGCATGGTAACTAGTATGGACCTAGTTTGGCCTAGGGATTATTTTTAACATAGATATTAATAATTATCATTCCAATTCACCATTTGATATTATTATTTCATCCTTAGGTCTGTGTGATTCCACCTTGGACATCGATCCTCATACCTTGCTCAGGACCACAGGCGAGTACATTCTCTGACAGTTTTCATGGTTGATTACTTCTATAAATTGTAGTGTATTTCATACTTGATTCCGACACTATGGATACACGGGTTAGCACCCTAGATCCCCATCATGAGGAGTCGTGATTGGAATCCATCGTGCTAGCTGGGGGATGGGGAACTATTAGTAGATTATGTGATCATATCCACCCTTACCATGCATCATAGCTCACCCCACATCTCACGTCGGGTGCGGCCTGACCATCATCATGCCTCATAGCTGTTATATATGATTAGCCTGACCATTATCATGCATCATAGCTAACCAAATGGTTAGCCTGACCTTCAAGAATCATAGCTAATCATATATAACCAGCCTGATCCAGTCCCAAGCCGATCACATAATAAACTAATATTTCAAACACTTAACGAGATGTTTTATCTTTATTCAGACTTACTTGTTCTAGCATTCACTATTTATTGCTCATTGCTAGATACTTATTGTCTATTTCATTTCTTCGGTACTTCACATGTTCAGCTTTTATTTCCATCTTGTATCTCTTGCACTGTTTATAGATTTTGTCAATTTAAATGAAACTGCTGTTAGTGCTTGTGCTTCGCTCCAATCCTGACTGGATAACAACATTTTCAGAGAACCTGGAGGACTTTTGCCCTACTCATTACGGTCCAGGAATAGAGGAGGATTTCACCCCAGAAATCCCAGAGGAGGTGCCTATCCTAGAGGAGAACTTGCCTGCCCATGCTTAGATTATTTTCTGCATTATTATTCTAGACTGAGACTGAGACTGTGATGTATTTATTTTATTTGTGACTTTGTGAGGTCATTTAGACCCAGGTTTTGAGTTGAACTTCCTGTGGTTGGTTTTAAATAGAACTCTTTTCAATTCTCATCGTGCCATTATGTTTATTGTTGTGATTGAGTATATTATGGAACTGTGATTTAATTATCATTGTCCTCCGTACGGAGTTGAGTCTATTGACAGGATATACTATGTTTGTGGCCTAGACAGCGTTCTACCGCCGATGCTGCGGCGTAGGCTGGACGTACCCACGACTCATGCCCAAATTCCGGGTGCGGGTCGTGACACGTTTTAGTGGTGGCCCATGCAGGTCTAGACAGTAGTCCTAGATTCACATTAGAGCGATATTGCAGTAATAGGAATTAGGCCGAGGATATGCTCAATCACAATTAGGGAATTCTGATTCTTATGATACTATTCTTAATGGTTAATTCCTTTAGAAATTTTCTGTCCTTCCTTGATATCATATCTATTGTCTTAATTAAATCTTTCGATCTGTCTTCAGGATGCCGCCAAGAAGATCCCAGAGACTCGGAGCAGCAGATGCAGAGAGGTCTGCCACCTCTCGCGCTGCCGGACAGACATCAGCAGCACCTCCTACATCTCCAGGACAAGTGGGAGTGTCTGCAGCAGTCGGGGGTCCTCCACCACCTGTTCAGAGGGTCCCTGCAGCTACGACGGAGCTACCACCACCACCACCAGCTCAGTATCCAGGAGGTGTGCCCGTCGATGGAGCACAGATGTTCGCTTTGATACAGGGCATGGTCGACGCTCAGAGGACGTCGGCAGAGGCCCAGAGAGTGCAGGCTGAGGCACATCAGGCCCAAACAGAGATGATGAGGGTGAAGATGGAGAATGCTCACCAAGTGGCCCTCCAGGCTGTGGAGAGAGTCGCTCAGCAGCAGCAACATCCTGGTCAGCAACAACCGAGGCCGGGCACCATTGTGGACTTCAAGAGGATGATGCCTCGGGAGTTCAAGGGGACAGAAGGGATACTCTACGCCGATGATTGGCTAGAGGACATCGAGAGGAACTTGCGTTTGGCGCAGCTTCCAGAGGCGCTCAAGATCGAGGCCGCTGGCAGCCAGATGTTTGACATTGCCCTGACGTGGTTTCGCACGGAGCCGAGACTCATGCGCAGGGGACTCACTTGGGAGGATTTCAGGGAACTCTTCAAGGAGAAATTCTTTCCTGACGTTGCCCTTGGAGCCTTGGAGAGTCAGTTCCATGACTTAGTCCAAGGGGGTTCGTCCGTCGATGAGTATGCCGCGGAGTTTAGCCGTCTGAGCCGCTTCGCGCCGTCGATGATTAGAGATCCGGGGGACAGGGCCCGGAAGTTCAGAAAGGGGCTGACAAGGGAGATCAAGTCTCGCACGTCGGGACGTCGCACTGCTACTTTCGAGAACATATTGATGGATGCCCAGGTAGCCGAGGACGACTTGGACCTCAGGCCCAAGAGGGGACGCGATGTTACCGGAGGGGCAAACAACAGTGCGGGACCAGGCAAGCGTCCACACTTTCAGCAGCAGCAGAGGCCCTTTCAGCAGCAGCACCAACAGCATCAGGCACCAGCTCGAGGGCAGGTCCAGCAACAACAGCAGAGGCAGACTCAGCCTGCCATCCAGTGTGCGTATTGCGGGAAGATGGGACATACCAGAGAGAACTGCAGGAAGAGGTTGGGTTCATGTTTGTACTGCGGATCGACGACACACCAGCTGAAGGATTGCCCTACCATACGTCCAGGTCAGGGTGGAGCAGCCGCCCAGAGAGGACCAGGCAGGGTACCTACCGCACCAGGAGGCCAACAGCAGAGGGGACCACTTCCACCACAGAATCAGAGGTTTGCCCAGCATCAGCAGCAGAGAGGTGCACCCCAGGGGCGAGCGTACGCCATGGCAGTCGAGGAGATCGAGCCAGCAGGAGACTTGATCACAGGTTCGGTTCTTCTCGATTGTATTCCCGCATTTACCTTATTTGATTCTGGCGCTTCCCATAGTTTTGTGTCTGTATCATATGCACTTCGACATCATTTAGACACAGAACCATTAGCTAGGACTTGCAAGATCATGACTGGAGGAGGTATTATCCTAGTCCGTGATCACTGCAAGGACAGGAGAGTGTCAGTAGGAGGCCGAGAGTTGAGCGTGAGCTTACTCGTCATGCCACTTCCGGGGTACGATATTGTACTCGGAATGGACTGGTTGAGTAGGCATCATGCTACTATAGATTGTTATAGAGGCAGAGTATTGTTTAGACCACCAGGAGAGCCGGAGTTCGAGGTCGTCAGAGGAGCAGCGGAACAGAGCAGGAGCACATTTTGCGGAGCCAGGACGGAAGAAGAGGAGTTGCCACATCCTTTGATAGCGGAGTTCCTGGATGTATTTCCAGAAGAGTTGCCAGGCTTGCCGCCAGACAGGGATGTTGAATTCTCTATAGACTTGGTTCCAGGAGCGGAGCCCATTTCACAACATGTCTATAGAGTCAACAACAGCGAGCTGGCAGAACTGAAGAAGCAAGTTGAGGAGCTGCAGGACAAAGGCTTCATCAAATCCAGTTCATCACCATGGGGAGCTCCGGTATTATTCGTACCGAAGAAGGACGGCACGGTGCGCATGTGCATTGATTATAGAGCCTTGAACAATATCACTATCAAGAACAAGTACCCGCTGCCGAGGATAGATGATCTTTTCGACCAGTTGAGCGGGGCGAGAGTGTTTTCGAAGATTGATTTGAGGTCAGGCTATCACCAGGTGAAGGTGAAGAAAGAAGACACGCCGAAGACAGCTTTTCGGACCAGATACGGCCAGTTTGAGTTTCTGGTGATGCCATTTGGTTTAACCAATGCACCGGCAGTATTCATAAACTTGATGAACAAGGTGTTCCACCAGTACCTTGACAAGTTCGTGGTGGTGTTTATCGACGATATTCTTGTGTATTCCAAGACACCGGAGGAGCACGAAGAGCACCTGAGATTGGTCTTAGAAACTCTCAGGAGGGAGAAGCTGTACGGGAAACTCTCTAAGTGTGAATTCTTCCTTGACAAAGTCGAATTTCTTGGGCATGTGGTATCGGGTGACGGAATCTCGGTTAACCCACAGAAGATTGAGGCAGTAGAGTCGTGGGCTACCCCCAGTTCGGTAGCTGAGATCAGAAGTTTTCTCGGGCTAGCAGGATACTACAGGAGGTTTGTACAAGACTTCTCCAAGATTGCAGCGCCGATGACCAGACTGACTAGGAAGGATGTGGATTTTGTCTGGACGGAGGAGTGCCAGGCTGCATTTGATGAGTTGAAGAAGAGGTTGACGACAGCTCCAATTTTGACGTTGCCATCAGGGACAGGTGGTTTTACCATCTATAGTGATGCTTCAGGGAAGGGTCTGGGATGTGTTCTTCAACAGCACGGAAAGGTAATTGCCTATGCTTCCAGGCAGTTGCGCCCTCATGAAAAGAACTACCCCACCCACGATTTAGAGTTGGCAGCAGTTATCTTCGCTCTAAAGCTGTGGAAATATTACTTGTACGGAGAGCGTGTGGAGATCTTCACAGACCACAAGAGCCTGAAGTACGTGTTCACACAGAAGGAGCTGAACATGAGGCAGAGGAGGTGGTTGGAGTTGATGAAGGACTTTGACATCTCATTGCAGTACCATCCAGGGAAGGCCAACGTAGTCGCCGATGCCTTGAGCAGGTATCCGATGGCTATGTACTTGACGACAGATAGGCATTTGTTGGCTGATTTAGAGAGCTTGGAGATTGAGGTGTTAGTTCCCGGTGCTGAGATTCAGATGTGGGGATTGCAGATACAGTCCGAACTGATAGACAGGATCAGAGCTGCGCAGTACGATGATGAGACTCTGAGGAGTATCAGAGCACAGGTTCAGATGGGATTGTCGGATGATTTCACTATCGCAGATGACGGTTCTCTACGGCACGGCACAAGGATATGTGTGCCTAGTGGGGAACTGCGAGAGGAGGTTTTGCAGGAGGCACACCGCTCTCAGTACTCGATGCATCCCGGTGCTAACAAGATGTATCGAGACTTGAGGGAGCACGTATGGTGGTATGGGATGAAGCGCGAGGTAGCACGCTTCGTATCTCGGTGTCTAGTATGCCAGCAGGTAAAGGCAGACCGGCAGAGGCCAGGGGGTTTGCTTCAACCCTTACCGATTCCAGAATGGAAATGGGAGCACGTGACCATGGATTTCGTTTCAGGGCTTCCACGTTCTCCAGGAGGGAAAGACGCGATTTGGGTCATCGTGGACAGGTTGACCAAATCAGCCCATTTCTTACCTTTCAAGGTGGGCACGTCGACGGAGAAGCTAGCAGAGATGTACGTGCGACAGATTGTTAGACTTCATGGAGTTCCTGTGAGCATCGTCTCGGATCGGGATAGTCGTTTCACTTCCCACTTCTGGAGGAGTCTGCAGGCTAGCTTGGGCACTCAGCTCAAGTTCAGTACCGCATATCACCCCCAGACAGACGGGCAGTCTGAACGGACTATTCAGACTCTCGAGGATATGCTACGCACTTGTGTGTTAGATCTCGGAGGTTCTTGGGAGGATCATCTGCACCTGGTAGAGTTCGCTTACAACAACAGCTACCAGGCCAGCATCGAGATGTCACCGTTTGAGGCTCTTTATGGACGAAGGTGTCGTACACCGCTATCGTGGGACGACGTTGGAGAGAGAGCCTTGCTAGGACCAGAAATGGTCGTGGATGCAGCGGAAAAGGTGAAACTCATCAGAGACAGACTGCGAGTGGCGCAGGACAGACAGCGGCATTGGGCCGACAGCCACCGTAGACCCCTTGAGTTTCAGGTATAGATTGTTGTTTTCTGGTTGTGTTGTTTGTTTGTTAGACTGCATGTTGAGACTGTTTTGTTTTAGGTTGGCGATCTAGTATTCCTACGGATTTCTCCGACGCGTGGAACGATTCGTTTTGGCAGAGGCGGGAAGCTTAGCCCACGCTACATCGGACCCTTCGGTATTCTTGCAAGGGTAGGTGCAGTGGCATATAGACTGGACTTGCCGCCTGCATTGGAGGGAGTGCATAATGTGTTCAACGTGTCGCAGCTGAGACGGTACGTGGCCGACCCTAGTCACGTACTTGATCACTCGGAGATTGAGGTTGGTCCGACGCTCAGCTACCCTGAGCAGCCCGTGGAGATCTTGGACCGCAGAGAGAAGGTGTTGCGGAACCAAACTATCCCTTTGGTTCGTGTTGCATGGAGACATCACTCTCCAGGGGAGTCGACCTGGGAGAGAGAGGACGAAATGCGCGAGCAATACCCTTATCTCTTCCAGACTTGAGGTATATTTCCTTTTCTGATTTCATCCTTGTTGTAGTTCAGTCCAATTTCGAGGACGAAATTTCTTTTAGGAGGGTAGACTTGTCACTACCACTTTTTCATATAAGGGTATTCCTGTAATTTAACTATTTTAAATAATTATGTATTAAATTAATTGCTGAGTTTTATAACTATTATATTATTGTTAGTGATTTTGGTTTAGGTCAAGCCCTAGAACCCATTAGGTCAAACCCTGTTGACTAAACCCTAATTTTTAAACCCGTTCTAGTGAAACCCTAGAATTCAAATTTTAGGGTGAACCCTCAAACCCTAGACTGGCTAAAACCTTAGTTAATTAGGTTCTACATGACCTAATCTAGGGGTTAAACCTAGGCTATACACTAGAAACCCTAACTGGGCCCTAATATATAAGAGGAACCCTTTCATTCTTCATGCAGAAGAAGAAACCCTAGCCTCCACAAGAGAAAAACATCTCCCCACCTCCAGATTTCGAAATCCTAACCCTAGGGTTTTTATCTTCCTCCTCCAAGCGAGGAAAGCAAGGGACGTGGGTCAGAGAGCCTTGGAGAAGGAGAATCGCCATTGAGGAAGCCATCTCCATAGGTAAAAACCTATTTCTATTCGTTTTGATTCTGTTTTTCAGATGTTCATGGTCATTAGGGAACCCCTTTTGCTGTGTAATTCGATTCTAGGGCTTTGGATTAGGTTTTGGTGACCCACATGGGGTTTTCCCCAATTATTAAGAACCCTAACCCTAGATTTGGTTTGTAGACAGATTTTCCCCATTTCATGTAGATATAAATTCGATTTTAGGGTTTACTTATCTAGGTATTCTAAATTCTGTGTATTGATGTATGAATCTATATGTATAGATATGTATTGTGTGTTGGGGGGGGGCTTTCATCTGTACATTAGGTTTGGGGAAGAACAAGGTGCAGTCGGGCAACTTGTGCCTGTGCACAGTCAAGGAGGGGAGGAGCAAAATGCTCTGTTCAGTCGGGTGGAGAATTCTGGGTCAGATTTCAGTTGTGTAATACCTGTGTGTAGATATTTGTGTGGCTGTGTATATATCTAGGTTATAGATATATGTGTGTGTGTTTTGTAGAGGGGGAATTTTTTGTGAAATCGGGTTTTGAGAGATGCTGTGAGCACTGTGTGTAGATGAGAAGTGCCTGTGTATTTTTCCTGTCCAGTGTGTTGGGCATTTGGGTATCAGATTCCAGTGTATCAGTAACTTGCAGTGAGTGATTTTGGGAGAGGGAGATGATGTATCAGTAAATTAATGTGCAGTGTGAGTATAGGTGAATCAATGTGTAGATGTGTATCATATTAGGTTGGTTGTTTTCAGACTGTGTGTAGGTTTACATGTGCCTGTGTGTCTTAGTGTGTCTAGATAATTAGGTGTTGTGCATCATTGTAGGAGTATCAATTCAATGTGGGAGCAAATGCTGTGTATCAGTACCTGGAAATTTTAGTGAGTTGGTATTAAGAGTAGGGGTGTTATTGGTTAGAAATTAGGAAGCCTCAGTGACTGTGAATGAATTACTGTGCAGAATTCTGTAAGTAGCAGTAGTGTGTAGTGTATGTGTATCTGGTGGGTGAGTGTTGGATAGCTATCTGTGAGTCAAGTTTTGTATCAGTGAGTGTTGTGTGTCAATGAGTTCCTGATACCTTAGTGTATCAGTGCAGTGAGTAGCACTCGAGTACAGCAAGTTGGTATTGTCCAGGGGGTACTGTAGGTGAAGGAGTTGCTCGAGTAGCACAGTGCAGACTGCACACAGCTATGTGTGCACAAGGCACTGACAGTATAGGTATCAGTTGGAATAATTTCTCAGTGCTAGGTTTTGGGCTTATTACCTATATTAGTAGGTTAGTTGTAGTGGATGAGTTAGTGTATCAGTCAGTGAATTAGAGTATCAAGTGAGTTAAGAGTGAGCAGTGAGTAGGTTAGTGTATCATCATTTGGGGATTTTGATGAGGGGTTATAGTGCAGTGCACAGAGCAAGGAAGTGTGCAGCAGCCACAACAACCAGGGGGAATGACCCACTGCAGGTAGTACAGTTCAGCAAGTTGCATTGGGGATTAGTGTATCAGTAAACACTGATACACAGGAACTTGAGCCTGCAGAGCAGTGTACACAAGATGGATCAGCATGCTGGGATGGGCCAGTAAGGTTAGGTGATATGTAACTAGTGTTAGGGTACATGAGTATGTAGTTAGTATCAGTATCAGTTGGGTGAGTCTATGTACTAGTTAAGTTTTAAGTTAACAGTCAGTACTAGTTGTATAGTTAGTTTAAGACCAAGGTAATAGGATGTAGTATATAGGTAGAAAGTTATAGGCTAAGTTGTGGGTATATAAGGTATTAAGTACTACACCAAGGTAAATGGTTAAGAACCAGCTATAGCCTAATTATTGTATAGATATTATTATTATCAAGCCTCTAACTTATATACGTAACTTAGTATCTAATATTAGTTAGTATTGCCTAAATATTAGTTAAGATATTAACTAGTATACTTAGTGTGAGCCTAAATAATTATAGGTGTATAGCATGGTAACTAGTATGGACCTAGTTTGGCCTAGGGATTATTTTTAACATAGATATTAATAATTATCATTCCAATTCACCATTTGATATTATTATTTCATCCTTAGGTCTGTGTGATTCCACCTTGGACATCGATCCTCATACCTTGCTCAGGACCACAGGCGAGTACATTCTCTGACAGTTTTCATGGTTGATTACTTCTATAAATTGTAGTGTATTTCATACTTGATTCCGACACTATGGATACACGGGTTAGCACCCTAGATCCCCATCATGAGGAGTCGTGATTAGAATCCATCGTGCTAGCTAGGGGATGGGGAACTATTAGTAGATTATGTGATCATATCCACCCTTACCATGCATCATAGCTCACCCCACATCTCACGTCGGGTGCGGCCTGACCATCATCATGCCTCATAGCTGTTATATATGATTAGCCTGACCATTATCATGCATTATAGCTAACCAAATGGTTAGCCTGACCTTCAAGAATCATAGCTAATCATATATAACCAGCCTGATCCAGTCCCAAGCCGATCACATAATAAACTAATATTTCAAACACTTAACGAGATATTTTATCTTTATTCAGACTTACTTGTTCTAGCATTCACTATTTATTGCTCATTGCTAGATACTTATTGTCTATTTCATTTCTTCGGTACTTCACATGTTCAGCTTTTATTTCCATCTTGTATCTCTTGCACTGTTTATAGATTTTGTCAATTTAAATGAAACTGCTGTTAGTGCTTGTGCTTCGCTCCAATCCTGACTGGATAACAACATTTTCAGAGAACCTGGAGGACTTTTGCCCTACTCATTACGGTCCAGGAATAGAGGAGGATTTCACCCCAGAAATCCCAGAGGAGGTGCCTATCCTAGAGGAGAACTTGCCTGCCCATGCTTAGATTATTTTCTGCATTATTATTCTAGACTGAGACTGAGACTGTGATGTATTTATTTTATTTGTGACTTTGTGAGGTCATTTAGACCCAGGTTTTGAGTTGAACTTCTTGTGGTTGGTTTTAAATAGAACTCTTTTCAATTCTCATCGTGCCATTATGTTTATTGTTGTGATTGAGTATATTATGGAACTGTGATTTAATTATCATTGTCCTCCGTACGGAGTTGAGTCTATTGACAGGATATACTATGTTTGTGGCCTAGACAGCGTTCTACCGCCGATGCTGCGGCGTAGGCTGGACGTACCCACGACTCATGCCCAAATTCCGGGTGCGGGTCGTGACATTTGTCTACGGAGAAGCTGGCAGAGATATATGTGAGGCAGATCGTTAGGATACATGGAGTTCCCGTCAGCATAGTCTCAGATCGGGATAGTCGTTTCACTTCTCATTTCTGGAGGAGTTTGTAGAAGAGTTTGGGCACTCAGCTCAAGTTCAGTACTACATATCATCCCCAGACAGATGGGCAGTCAGAGAGGACTATTCAGACTCTCGAGGATATGTTGCGCACTTGTGTACTAGATTTTGGGGGTTCTTGGGAGGACCATCTCCATTTGGTAGAGTTTTTTTACAACAACAGTTACCAGGCCAGTATAGAGATGTTACCTTTTGAAGCTCTATACGGTCGGAGGTATCGTACTCCTTTGTCTTGGGACGATGTTGGAGAGACAGTTTTGCTTGGGCCAGAGATGGTTGTGGATGCAGCAGAGAAGGTTCAGTTGATCAGAGACAGACTTCGAGTGGCGCAAGACAGACAGTGGCATTGGGCCGATAGTCATCGGAGACCTTTGGAGTTTGAGGTATAGTTTATATTTTGTTTGTGTTGTTCTTGTTTGTTATAGATTAAGTTCTTAAGATGGTGTTTTGTTATAGGTGGGTAGTTTGGTGTTTCTGAGGATTTCTCCGACACAAGGCACGATTCACTTCGGTGGAGGCGGGAAGCTTAGTCCGCGATTCATCGGACCTTTCACTATTCTAGAGAGGGTCGGTGCAGTTGCTTATAGACTAGACTTGCCACCTGCATTGGAGGGAGTGCACAACGTGTTTTATGTGTCGTAGTTGAGACGATACGTGGAAGATCCTAGTCATGTATTGGATCACTCGGAGATAGAGGTGGGCCCTACTCTTAGCTATCCAGAGCAGCCAGTTGAGATTCTGGATCGGAGAGAGAAGGTGCTGAGGAACCAGACTATTCCTTTGGTGTGCGTCGCATGGAGGCATCACTCTCCGGGGGAGTCTACCTGGGAGAGAGAGGATGAAATGCGAGAGCGTTATCCATATTTGTTTGTACCTTGAGGTATGTTATTTCTTAGTTATGTTTTGTTCATTGTTATGTTCTGTTCATTAGTTAGTTGTGAATCTTTAGTTCTGTTCTGTAATTTTCTGGGGATAGTTTTCGTCTTTGAATTTCGAGGACAAAATTATTTTAAGGAGGGTAGACTTGTCACTACCACATTTTCTAGGAAAGGGTATTTTAGTCTTTTTCTATTTAATTAAATATTGTGCATGGTAAATAATTATTATTGTATTATTTAATTATTGTTAGATGTTATTTAATTATTTTGGACTTGTATTAGTGGACCCAACTAGTTTAGTTTGGACCCATGGACCAACATGAATTAATTAGTTAGACTTGGCCCATTTAGAAAGCCCATTGTTAAAGGAGATGGATTAAATTAATTAAATCATTAGACTAGAAGCTTCCTTCCTTAATTATTTCTTCATGAGAGGCCCCAAGGGGTACATTGGACATTTCATAATTGCTTGGGGAAGGGGTAAGGCCGGCCTATTAAAAGAGGGGGGGAAATTCTTTCTCCTCTCATTTTCATTTCAAATCTAGATCTAAAATTTCTCACTCCCAAATTCCTTCCATTCTCATTCCAATTTCCCACCAAATTTATTCCAAATTCTTCCCAATTCACTATTAGAAAGTTGAGAAGCAAGGATCTAGAAGGAGGAAGGATCTACAAAGAGGAGCAAGGATCTACAATTTGGAAGCAAGTTTATCTCAATTGGAGGTTTTATTGGGAATCTATTTCCCAATAGGTATAATTCAGTTTTTCCCCTTAAAATAGCTTCTAAATCTGAGATTTAATTATGTAAAATTAACCCATATGTATGTACTATACATAGGACTTTGTTTTGTGTTCATAGGAGACCCATGGAGAAAGTTATGGTGCTTTTTGTGTCAATTTTGTGGGAATTCCGAATTAATATTTTGTTGTGTGTGTCAATTGATCCTATAGATCAATTGGGCATGTGCTTATGTGTTTGGGGCTAGTGTCGTATCCATAATTGGGTACGTGTAGGTCGTATCCCAACAATTTGGTGATACGTATCGTTTTGGGGGTTTTCCCTCTGATACGGGACTTTGTACATGTCGTATTTTGACACGGACACATAGATCTACATTTGACACTTTGATTTGGTCATAAATAATATTTGTGACTTGTTTGTGTCCTTCGGGGTACAATTGGTTGTGTGTTGGACTCGTGTCGCATGCGTATCCTAGATCTAGTGGGATACGGTGTGATACTCTCCAATTGTGTGTGTTTTGTATAGATCTAATTATTTATGCTTTAATTCTTGAATTATAATTAGTAAATATATATAGTTGTTACATATTTATTTTAGTATATTTATTATAGTATTTATTGTAGCATAGATCTATATATTTTTACGTGTACTAATATAATTATAAATATATATATATGTAGCTTTCTTTACATGCATTTATATATGTTACAACTTGTTAATAAAATAAATTATATATAAATATTTTATAAAAATATTTATGTGTTTAAATGAGTAATTATATTCATTATAATTATTATATAATTAATTGTATATTAATGAATATATTTTATGTGTGCTTCTAGCCATGTTAAATATGTACATTAATGCATGGGTGTGTATTGTAGTTTTAATATTTATTTATATATATAGGATTATGTATATAGATATATATATTTATTTAATTGTTTTATATATATATATATTTGGTTTATATATTAATATATATATATCTATATATATTAATTGTTTTTAGCGACAACAGCTATTAATGACAGATCCTGTCATTAATAACCTTAAGCAGCAGCCGCTGAAGCCATTAATGACAAATTCTGTCATTAAATGCACAGCAGCTGCGGGCGGGATTTTGAACAGCAGTGGCGACGGTTTTCTGTGACAGTTGTTTGACTGTCACCAATTAAGTGTAGTGGGTTTTATATACAGCGGCTTTTGGCGACGGTTTTGCAGTGACAGTTAGAATTGTCACTATAGGGCCTGTTTATTGAAATTCAGTGTTTTAACACACTGTTTTCAGTGACAGTTAGGCAGTTTTAATTTATATTTTATATATGATAATTATATATATATATATGTATATATATATGTCTTTATTGTGAGGTATAATACTAGTATTGTTATAATTTTAATTGTATAATATAATAGTTTATATATAATATATTATGTATTAGGATAAATAATATATCTATGTATCTTGAACATTACTTTGTGTGGGTACCAAATGGTTCAAAACCATGGTCCCAAATTGTGGTAATTTAATATTCTATATTATTATACTATATATTAATATATATATATATTGTGAGGTTTACCTTTGATTCACGTATCCGAAGATACGGTATCCTAATATTTTAGGATGTGGTTCTATGACTTAGATTTAATATTTTGATCCAAGATTTTGGTGCTAGACTTGTGCAACCTAGAAATAGATAGTTGACCTTGGTTTGACCATAGTTGACTTTAGTTGACTTTAGAGTTGACCATAGTTGACTTTTGACTTAGATTTGACTTATTGACCTAGAAGTTGACTAGTTTAACTTGTTCTCTTTTCGGGACCTTGTATTGATGTTGTATTCCATATCTAGGTCTTCGAGGCACCAAGTCAGACCTCTTCGGTCACTGTACTATGTCCTCTGGCTCTAGGGGAGTGTCCTCTAAAGTCTCACCCTCCTGAGGTCCGTAATGTGTGGGACTGTAAAACCCCTATCCCTAAAAATTGTATATACTTTTGTATTATTAATGTCACGACCCGCACCCGGTGTAAGGGTACTAGTCGAAAACAACGCCCAGCCTACGCCGCAGAATTGGCGGTAGAATGCTGTCTAGATAATCTATCTAACAATATATGAACCACCAATAATGATAGTATACTCAATCACAGAACTAAGATAGAAATGAGCACGAATCAGATAAGAATAGAATAGTCACAATACAACTCATGAGTCTAAAATAATACATCAATGAGTCTGAAGAAGTAACAAAATAAGCTGGAGACAAATCCAGTACAAAAGAATACTACGAAGCTACAACTCCAGGGTCAACTGTCTCAGTTGGGATAAGTCCCTCTTGAGCCAAGGTCTCAGAATCTAAACCCACAACATCCTGGGGTCCATAATAGGTAGGGTACCACTCCTAAGTGTCATCTGGAAAAATAATATCCAGTCAGGAAAGGAGCAGAGTCATCTCTAACAACAGTTCTAATCAAT